>VWZW01005522.1:322008-886330 GCA_013397115.1 Edolisoma coerulescens
AAAAAAAAAAAAAATTCTTATTTAAATACCCTTAAGGAGAAAGAACACAACATCTGAGAATAAAATAGATGTATCATTTCAGAAGAGAAGCAACTAAAATACATGTGTTAGATGTATGTGTAATACTTCTGAAGAGAATATAGAAAAACGTTCATGTAAAAATAGGGCTTTGTGATATTGCTTAGACTGTATACTTTTCTTTTTTGCTTTTGCTTTCCAAAGTTAAATGGTTTTATTTGTCTTAATTACTCCTTTTCAAAAAAACCCCAACAGGTTAAGTCATATAAAACATAAATCTGCATCTCAGTTAAAGTAAAATTGCGGAGTTTTTCTAAAATCTTTGTTTTTTTCACTGATCTCTGTAATGTTCAAGCATCTTCAAACACTGCATTGAAGAGTATATTGCTTAATATAAGATGCAATCTGAACTGCTTGGAAAGTTGGAATTCGTTAAAGATTTTGCTACTTTCATTTTTTCTTTTTTTAATATAATTTTATATTTATGAAGGTAAGAAATGAACTGGAAACTAGTAACATCTGTGATATTTGTTAGTTCTTCTGAAAATTTGCTTCCTAATCCAGAAAAATGAAAATACTTTTGCAGACAGAGGTTTAAGTAACGATGAGTTAACAGACAGTTAGCAGGCAGTTGATTACATGTCTGCTCAGAAAATGAGCAATGCCTAAAGCTCTGGATGAATCAGTAACACTGCATGTGCTAATGACCTGACACTGCCTCACCAGGACCTCCACAAAGATTTACCAATACATTTATACATGCACACATGTGTTTATACTTTATATATATATATACACACACACCTATGTGTGTACATTTATTTTTAGCGTATATAATTCTCTAAACAAGGAGAAAAGTTAGAAGTTATATCCAGATTCTTCCCTCCTACCATAAATTAATAATTTGGGAAATAAAATCACTTACAGATATTTTAACTTTCTTATGCCCAATCAATGGCTTTTTAGCAACCAGTTTGTGAATCATTGCTGAAGAGAAATTTTTGCCACACTGTACCAAAAATCACTTGTGCAATTTAAGTTAGTTCTTACTATCTGACAAAGAAGGAGATTAACATTAACTATCAAAAAAGAGTTTACGGCAGTTGGAAGCAAAACCTTGTTGCTGGAGTTTAGTGCATCGAATTTCATTCCCCTTCTCTTGGTCTCTTGAGAGTGCAGACTTATACTGAGATAAGTTCGAAAATCTGGAGAAAGCAAGTGAGTACCTAATCATCATATTACAGGATAACTTTCCTTTTCTTCTTTTGACTTAAAATCCAAATATTCATGAAAGTTGCAACAGCTTTAACAGAAAAGAAAGATCAGGCACTTCCTTCAAGTCTGTCCCCAGGAGTCTAGACAGCATATACTGATGTCTGCTCAGACAGGGTAATAAAAATAGAGTTTGGGTTTCCTGTAGTTCTTCAGAAGCAGCTTTAGCTACCAGAATGCTTCTTAAAATAGCACTGAAATCAACTATCTATCCTTACTTAGTTCCAGAGTTCTGTGAAATTTGCTTCCTCTTTTACTTAAAAGTGCCTCAAATTGGCAGTGAAGTTTTACCTCAGGATGAATATAAACTGTAATACATGTAAAAATACTTTTGATGCTCCTTATTTGCACAAGATTATGCCCATTTTGTGTCAGACACCAAAAGGAGTAGGCAGGCCATCAGGGGAAAACTATCTAGGTAACCCTAAGTAACAGGAAACATCAGAAATGGCAATGAATATGCACGTAACTGTTCTGTCAATGAGGAAAAATCTCAATATGTCACCACTGGACAACTGAGTACAATTAAAGGGTGCTGAGTTTTCATGAGATGAGCTGAAGCCTCCACTCAAGTTCCTAGTCCCAGACGTTTTCTGCTTGAAGTAGAAGACACCGATGAAAAATTGCTGAGTCAGAATCCGTCTTGTGAACCAAACTGCAGGTAAAACCATTTATTACCATCATTCAGTATGAAGACATGCATCGGTTGAACTGGTTTCGTGATGTTCACCTTCACCTGTTGAACATCAAATATTTCCAAAGACCGATCGGACACATTTAACGGTATGTCTATTGCCAATTGTTCAGTATTACAAATATAGTTAGTTTCATCTCTTCACTAAGAATGTTCTCTTTGTGCACTCAGAGTGCGCACGTGATGACACTATAAACATGGGTTTGGAGACATATAAGATGCCATTGTCATGTTAGTTTCCACTCAAGCAATTTACTTGTGTCTGCTATCCCTCTGCTGGCCATTAATATGAATTGTATCTGGTCACATTCCACGACAGATCATCTAAATGTTAATTGTTTAAGAAGATACTCCAGTTCATTCACTCCCAACTGTAGAAACATTACAACTTATCGCCTAATTTTATCTGCCAAATCACAAACAAAAGAAAGGCCAAGAGAATTATGGCTTATTTCATAAATATATACAAGAATGTATGTGACATAATATATTAATACTTCTTTTGAATATTTTATATGTCTTGTTCCATCTTAGTATGTCCTGCAGTCACTCCTGGATAAAGATGCACATTCATTAAGAAATTTTAATTGCTTTCTTCATAATCTTATCCAACAACAACAACAACAAAAAAAAGGTTTAGAGATCACTTTGAGGTCCTTTACTCACATGTCACAGGTTCATGTGTTACACCAGGAACAGGTTCACCACAGAACTGTGACAGATGTGTGAGTTCCTCTCAAGACTTCTCTTGGTGGAAGAATCTTCATCTGGATGAGATGAACAGCCTATTAATCCTTGATTTACAATGACTTGATGGAGGGTTTGTAATCCTTGTCTTAGATTTATTTTTTGTAAAACACCTTTTTCTGTTTTATTGGACTATCCTGTTTGCATTCCTCCTTGTTTAAACATATTTTTAAAGGGGTCTTCAAATCCTCCTTTACTTATACCTTCATCAACATTATCGCTAGGTTTGCATCAGACATACCAAGATTTCTTTTTTTTTTGCCTAGGACTTTAATTAATTAACTTCCCAAATGCAGTTGTATCATCATTTGTTTTAACAATAGATGACCATTTACTCAGTTAAGATTTTATTTTTCCAATCCCCACTGAAAAGTATAATTTTTAGTTTATGGTTAAATTATTTTAAATTTCTGGGATGATGCTTGAGATGATGTCAAGATATCAAACATCAACTAAGCACTCCCTCCATGTTACAAGTCTTTTCTGCTTGTATAAAATAGACACATATTTATTTTGCAAGACTGCTAAGATAGTTCCTTATGCTGAACTGTAAAGCAGTCGCTCACTTCCCCTGAATATAACCAAAATGTACATGAGAACAATTTTAAGCATCGTATCCATGAAACCAAATTTTTTTGTCATCCTAATACTTTGTTTATCACAAGAACTTTTCATTCTTTCATTCTGTGATTGCTTTTTTGCAGAAACATATATTGATCTTCTGCTTTTAAACTGGCCATCAACAGCTAGGAATTTATATTTTCTTAATTTTTATTTATAAAATCTTTGCACATTTATTGCTTATATTATTGCTTGAGAGATAAATTATTAGAGACACATTTGGAGTCTATGTATTTGTCACTACAAAACCAGTTCTTCCCTATTAACTTCAAGAAAAGTGCTGTTTAATAAAAAAAGGAATAGAAAGATTGAAAGCAGAAAAAAGACAAATGTGTTGAAAACTTCAGAAGAGGGATAGAAACCAAAATTCAGACCTTATCCTGTCCTCCTAGAGAAAGTGAAATAAATATTTCATGGGAAGCTTTGCACCACTCAAAATAATAATTGTCAGCCAAGAACAAAGAAAATGGTTTCCAGGCTGCCATGACGATGAAGTAAAACATGACTTTATGTTAGGTATCAGGAGTCAACTTCATTAATTTTTAAAGAGTAGGTATGTGCATTCAACATCAGCACTGCAGACTTTAATGCTAAAATATACCATTGTTCCCTACAAGAAACTATTGGTTATTCACATTTGCTCAGTAGTTAACTCTTTTTTTTTTTTTTTTGTGTAATACATATAAATGTTTTTCTGCTGATACTTGTCCCTGTGGTAAGAGGGCAAAACAGATCACTTTAGTTAACTACAGAGTAAAACACAGCACTCTGGTGGCCTTAGTAGCCACTCTCTTTTAGTTTGATGACCAAGTTTCTTCTGTCTGTGCTCTCCTGCACGTGTAATCAACATAAGTATGCACAAAGGGAGCATTCTTCTCAAAAATTATTCCAATAAAAGCCAAAGCTGCTCCTTGATGAACTGGTGCTGGTATTTAGCAAAGTATAGTAGCAACAGAAAGGATTTCAGGCTGAGCTTGAACAGCTAAGGAGACTTAAAGACAGCTGCAGAGTGACAGGAAGTCTCATTATTACTGGTGATATCTGGAGAAGGCAAGAGGAAAATGTCTTTTGCCAAGGACCCCGGAGCTGATGTTCCCAAGGATATTAGGGTCCTTTGGACGAGTCAGTAAAAGACTTCCTCTATTGCTTAAGCAAGGATCTCCAGAAGCTAAATTTTCACTTTTGCTTCCATTTGAGAGGATTTGAGGCAGAGGCAGCTGTTAAACTTTGCAGGCATGTGACCCTCTCCAAGAAACTATGAACCACAGGAACATGAATTGGAAAATGAAAAGTGACCTTGGTGGTGACATAAGATTGAAGTGAGCGTTCAGAGAAGGCACTGAAATCCAAACAGGCACAGAAGAAAAATCTCTATGCAGTGAGAATAATCAGCAGTGTGCTCTGACTCAGCAGGCTGCTTGGGCAGTACTGAAATGGAAATGGCTGTGCTGCTTCTTTATAGTATAAGCACTGAGCAGCAGGAGGCAGGGATTATAGCATAAAAGGAAAACTTACTGCCTCATACAGTAGGACACAAGCATGTAGGCTATTCACTTTCAAAGATTTTGTACTATTATATCTAATGAAAGATTGGATCTTGCAAGCTGCTGGAACCAGAGAGGACAGGTGCCATGCCAGAATATAAGCTGCCAAAGACTTTTGCTACACATCTACAAAGTTAGAAATAAAGGCGAGGCACCTCGGTAAATGCTGGCAAAACCTATCAGCTGTATTCAATTTCTCCTGAGATGAATTAGTTTCCATGAAAATCTAAGGTCTTCATTACCTTTGAAAATAAATATCCATCTTCCAACTAACTCTCCAAACACAGTTTATCAGATTTTTGGAAACCTTCCCAGTAATATACACAGAAAATGCACAATACTTGTGAAAGAACTAATCCATATAACACTAAGTAATAATCATGTAGGAAGTCCGGTTCCTTGCCTGTGGGTATTCAACATCTGAATTTATGTAAACAGACAAGGGAAAAAGAAACCATGCTCCAGAAAAGCAAACTGGAGCAATTACATTCAAGGTGCATACACTACAAAGAATTTACCTAGAAACATGACATAAAACATAAACATCATTCGAGATAAAATTCCAGAAATACCAACAAATCATGCCTGCAGCAGTGTGTCCATGTCATTTGTATATCCTGATAAAATCATATAGTGATTCATGTAGTGATTAGAAGATTTGAACCTATGCTTTTAAATCTTTTTTAGCATTTCAGGAATGAGAGCTTTCAATTATGCATCCGTCTGTGTCTTACTGCACTAGACAATGAATATATAGTCTCAAAATGCTTTTCACAGACAAAAATGAACAGCTAGATTTGCAGTGTGTGTGCAAGGATGAAATTCACCCTTAGGCAATGATCCACAGTAAAAAGTTAAAAATCATATAAGTCTTGTTTAAGACTTTGAAATGTTATGCAGTTTCTAGGAGTTTTTTTCCACTGGACAAGCTAAAATTCACCCTAACACATATTCAGGGACATAATTTCTTTGATTTTGCCCACATTTTTCCTGTACACTTTTCCTCCTCTTTTTCTTACAAAATTATCCTGTATTAAAGTAATGATTGGGATGGCTTCATTCAGAGCACCATTCAGAGCAGGGCATAATGTCCATTGCTAAATATCAAAGTGCTGGCATCTCAGTTCCATGACAGCACAGTGAATAGAATTTAACCATCCCTTTTGAGTACTACAAAGGTTTCTTCTTTAGAGTTTTAAAGCGTCCTGATATTCCATGATCAGAGCACCATATAAGAGTTGAATACAATCCCAAATACAGAATTATAAATAGAGTAAACAAAGCCTCTTCAGTTAAGTAACTTGACTTGTGTAGGAGAAGTACACTTTTATAATATATATTGGATAGGAAAAAAATTTAAAAAATCAAACATTCCTACATGGCAGAAGAAGAAAACCTATTTTAAAAGGAATTAAGAATGGGATATGAATTTAAAGAGAAATATCTTTTCAAGGGTCAGGACTGACTGCACAATAAAGTCTTTTGAGGGAAAAAAAAAAAAGAAAAAAAAAATAGAAAATCAAACCCAGGAAGTACTTACACTTAGTGTCTCAAGAAAAATGTAAGCAGTGAAGAGCAGTGGGTAATACCAGAAGTGTACAGTAATAGAAAAGGTCCAAAAAAGGCCATCTAGACCTATCTAATCATTGGAGGTGTTTCTTTTCCAACATGACTTTTTAGTTGCAAATGACAAGAAAGGCTCCCATGCTATTTTTAGCATCAGACTCTTCCTACAAGCCAGTGTTTGGCATCCCCAGCATTGTCACTGAACAGCAGGTCACTTAATGAGAAAGATAAAAATAGCAAGAAGATGTAGAAATCAATATTTTACTATGCAAAATTCCCTGACCTTCAACATGGGGGACCACAGTCATGAAAAATAGAAATTAAGTATACAGCAGTGCACATTTGTCTATAAAATTCAAAGTTGTTGCATTTGTGTACTAGAAATAAAAAGATGGAGACCATTTCTAATTTTAAAACTTCTTTGTGTACAGGGAGAGGAAAGTATTTTTGTGTCATCAAGGGCTTTTACAACAACTCTGCTTTTAGTTAATGCCCGTCACCAACAAAGTTCAGGCTTGCTCAAGTGGAGCAGTAGAATATTGTGAAAATGGCAAAAGCCATAGGCTCTAAATTTTTTTACCCAAGAAGCTGAGAAAGGCAAAGTTTCTGCTCATGTATACTCTTTAAAAAAACCCTTGAGAAAAGAGTACCCTGTGGGTGTTTCATGACTTAAACATTAAACTAAACTTCCACTGTAGAAAAAACGCACTACAATATCAGTTGTGTCACACCAGGGAAGAACTGAACTAGAAATTTTTTAATAAAGTGCAAAGTTCTACCTAAAATTGAGGGCTTAATAAGTTACGTAAGTTGTGTACTTTTAGAACTTGCAAAGCAGGACTTTTGTTAAAAGTGTGGCAGTAAGTCAAAAAGTACAAAATTATTTGTGTTGTTTCATAAATAACTGTGAATGACTTGGTCCGAAGTACCTGGAGCATGTTGCCATTTCAGTGGTACTAAATACAGGTTTCATTTAGGTATGTCACTTACTGTATTGCCTTTAAAAGGTTTCATCCATTGCACTAGGTCTCAGTGGGGAAAGGGGCAAATATTAGTTCATTTGCCATTGTTATGGTTTTATAATTAAGTAATGTTTCACTGACACCACACAGATTCATCAGCTCACCCAAAGGAGCTAAATCTATCAGCAGCTGTTGTTGTAAGGGGGAGTTTGGGATTTTTCTCTTCTTTTTAAGTTATTTCCTCTGTCTTTAAAAAAAAAAAATCTCTAGAAGTGCAGCACTGATTACACTTTAGATAAGTTTCATTTTCTCTTCCTAGGTCTGGTTAGAGCTAGAGAATTCCTTCCTACTTTTCACATCTGGTCCTATCAGGTTGTTGCAGTTTAACCCAGCCAACAAATATGTACCATGTAGCTGCTCTTTCACACCCTCCCCCTGACCTCAGTGTGGAAGAGAATCAAAGTAAAAGAGAAGTAAACCTTGAGATAAGAACAGATTAATAATGGAAACAAAATAAAACACACCACCACCACCAATGATAATATAACAACAATAATAATAGCGAGTGCTTAAGATAATGTTTACAACAATAATAATTGTAATGAAGAAGAGAGACAGAAAAAACACCTGAGACAAGCAATGCACAATACCATTGCTCACCATATGCTGACTGACACCCAGCCTGTCCCCAAGCAGCAACCAGCAGCTCAAGCCAACAGCCTGGTTTATATGGGGTGGCATAACATTCTCTGGTATGGGATATCCCTTTGGCCAGTTTGGGTCAGCTGTCCTGGCCATGGGTCCTCCCACCTTCTTGTACACATGCTCACTGGCAGAACATATCAAACTGAAAAGTCCTTGGCTCAAGGTAAACACTGCTCAGCAACGACTAGTCATTATGAACATTGTTCTCATACTTAATCCAAAATGAAGTACTGGATCAGGTACCAAGAAGAAAATTTACTTTTTCTGAGATGAAACCAATACATGGAGCTTTAATAGGAGAGATAATTGTTTTGTCTATCCTGACTCACTGCAGACTACTCAAGGGTCTTCAAAAACCTGCACAAAACCCCTAAACCCCACATATACATGCAAACAGTCAGAGAACCCCTATCACTGACTACAGCTGCCAGCAACAATAAGTCAGACTGATAGGGGAATATCTTACTGAGATCAAGTGTTTCTCTGAAGTCTAAATTCACCTGGAAATCCCATATTCTATTTGCTTTGCTTATTAGTTCATAGGAAAAAGCCTCAGGTTTGAAATTGTATCTTCCTGTATTATTACTACTTATTTTTTCTTTATCTAAAAAACTTCTATATCATTGCTGTGTAACTCCTGACAGCCAGAATTAAATTTCTAGTTCTTTTAAAGAGGACATAATGATTCACCATCAAACATTCTCTTGAAAACATAAGTACTTAATTTCTTCTAATACATATCCTGTACATATATTTTTAAATGACATAATTTGCACTGCAATTGAATAACATTTTATCACAGTAAACCACAGCAATAACAGTAAGGAAAAAGAACTTAACTCCTGAAGACGTAGTAAACCAATTTATCTACCAGGACAAGATGAAGGTTCCTACCAGAGCAGTTCAACAATGATCAAGGAATTCACTTCTCTCAGACAATCCAGACACGATAAGAAAAGGAATTAGAAGATGTGTATGCATCACAAGCAATAATTTTTAACAGTCCGGAGGTGACTAATCTGAAAAAAAACCCTATTTTTCTTTTATTGACAATAAAGTAAAAGGCTGTGTTTTGAAGAAATGCTACAGTTGTTTTATACTTACATGCCCCTTCTGCTACAAAAACTGTAGCTGGTAATCACAAAGAAACTAAAAAGAAATCTGAAAATTCATTCTTCCAAATATGTCCATACTTACTGTTGCCTTTGGTGTCCAGCGGTGGACAAACTGGTGTGTTGCGACCTTCCTAGAGGAAGCGTCCCGCTAGGGAAAGGTTTTTCCGGGGGCCTTAGCAACTTTCCCAGGGTGACAGGTGATTTCAGCAAGTGTAGCAACTTCTCAGCTACAAGTGATATCAGGTCTTTGTGAAATCACCCGGGCAGAACTCAGGGACAGAGAGACAGGAGCCTTGTAGGGCAACTCCACAGAGGTAGCCTTTATTATTCAGCAGTCCCTGTGAAGGAGGCCAAGGCCAAGAACTCCCTGGGGTTAGGGGGTAGGAGCAGGGGTTTATATGGGAAAGGCAGGGGGTGGGGTAGAAAGCAATTAGCCAACGGGAGGCAGGCTATTACCATAAAGAAACAAGGCATGTTGGGAGTGGCTCTTTTTCTCACCATGACTGGAGGAAGGTTGCTTATCTCTGGGGAGATTTGGCCCTCAAGCTTTTGTTCTCCAAGGCAGTGCAGAGGCTCCTGTGCCAAGGGCTCATAGCTCTCCACAACTTACTACCTAACCGTACTTCACAGAATCACAGAACTCTTAGGGTTGGAAGGGACCTTTGGAGATCATCTAGTCCAACCCCCTTGCCAAGGCAGGGTCAGTTAGAGTGGGTTACACAGGATCGTGTTGGGTTTTGAATGTCTCCAGAGAGGGAGAATCCATGACCTCCATACGCAGCCTGTTCCTGTGCTCTGCCACCCTCACTGTAAAGAAGGTCATCCTCATGTTGAGTTCTTGTGTTTTAGTTTATAGCCATTGCTCTTCATCCTGTCACTGGGCACCACTGAAAAGAGCCTGGCAGCACCCTCCTGACAGCTGCCTTTGAGATATTTTATGTACTGATGAGATTCCCCTCCCAGTCTTCTCATTTACAAACTAAATAGGCCCAGCTCCCTCAGACTTTCCTCATAGAGCCTCCAGACCCCAAATCATGTTTGTGGCCCCACTGGATCCTCTCCAGTAGCTCCTTGTGTTTCTTGAACTGTGGAGACCAGAACTGAGCATAGTATTCCAGATAGGACACCTGAAGGGTCAGGATCACCTCCCTTGACCTCCTGTCCTCACTCTTCCTCATGCACCTCAGGATCCCATTGGCCCGCCTGGCCACAAGGGCCCTGCAGGCTCATGCTCATCCACCAAGACTCCCAGCTCCTTCTCCACGGAGCTGCTCTCCAGTAGGTCAGCCCCGACTTGTATTTGTTCTTGGGGTTATTCCTCCCCAGGTGCAGGACCTCATTAGGTTTCTCTCCACCCAGCTCTCCAGCCTATCGAGGTCCTGAAGAATGTCAGCACAACTTTCAGGTGTATCAGCCTCTCCCCTCAGTTTCATATCATCAGCAAACTTGCTCAGGGTGCATTCTATCTATCTGGCCAGGCTGTTGATAAACAAGTTGAATAAGAATGGACCCAATAAATATTGACCCCTGGGGAATGCCACTGACTTCAGGCCTCCTACTGGATTCTTCCCCACTGATCACAGCCCTCTGAGTTCTGACATTGAGCCAGTTCTTGATCCACCTCACTGTTCATTCGTCTAACACACATTTACTGAGCTTACCTCTGAGGATGAGAGACAGTGTCAAAAGCCTTGCTGAAGTCAAGGTAGACTTCTGTGATTTCCATACTTCTTACAGTAGACTCTCCATCACATCTGAGCAGTTTATCAAATGATCCATCACAATTGCACACAAACTAGTGTATTCTCATGTGCCCACGTAACACTTTTGCAGAAGGATGTGCAAGATCAGTCTCAATTCTAAAAACTATCAAGTTTCAAGAAGTGAAAGGTTAAGCCATAAGTGAACTGTTATTCTTCAGTAATGTCAGAAGAAAAAGAGATGTGTTTACAAAATCAATTTATCTGTGAAACAGTAGGCAAATCTAAGCATCTTTTATATTTGTTGATTGGTGTTTGTTCCATTTTAGACATTATTTTTGCAATATGTGGTCTCAAAGGTTTTCCCACAGCTAGGGAGAAAAGAAATGCCTGTGACTGACTTTTGATGCATTTTGCCTGAAAACAATACCTACAATTCACTGCTAACAGACTATTCCCATTAAATATTGCTACACATCTTGTGCAAAGGTTGAATTTTTGCAAAGAATATTTCTTGACTGGTGAAAGCTTGATAAAAATTCTTTTTTTTTCTCTTTTTCTTCCTCTGGTTCTTCCTATACTATGGCAGAAATAGAAGCAAATAGACACAGGAAAGTTTGTAGATACACAATACATATGTTCTGTTCAATCTGATTTACAGTGAAAATATGATATGTGCATATTGAAATCTTCCCCTGTGGAATAATTCAAAGAGTCTCTGTTTACATCTTTACTATCCTTTTGTTAAATCATTTGGGAAAAACACTTGTATATATGAATAGAAGAAGGATTAAATACTATGTCATACTTTCAACTTGAGTGGCATAAAAAGATCTTCAAAAAGCAAGAATAGTCCAAAATAACATCCAAAATAATTAAGTTCTCCTGGGGAAAACTTATTTTCTTAACAAGGCCAGCAAACTAAGCTGATTTGTAATAAAATCTTAATCAAGCACTGATTGCTTTCTTCTACCACACTGGGAGAATTATTTTCCGGCCAGTACTGCCTCCTGCAACACTGAGGAAGATATTTTATACATATTATAAAAACCTAAAGTAGGACTTAGGACTCCCTTTCCAATGTGGTCAGATAGTTAGCAACAGAGATGGAGAAATAATAAAAAGCAAAGGTAGGGGGAGGAGGGTTCTCATTTATGTTGGCTTTTTATCTAGTAAAAATGTCAAAAAAAATCTGATGTGCTTTTCCAACAGTGGATAAAAATTCATACCTGAAACCGTAGCTCCAAATACGCAAAAGTCTGTCTTCTATCTGCCGCATAAAGCTTTTTAAGAAAGAAAAATTCTACCAACTCATTTTCTCCCATTTTTTCTTTCTTGTTGTAGCAGTTAATGCATCCAGTCCCAAATTTCCTCTCTTTCTTTACCAAGAAAGTGAGTTATACTAGGGCTGACATTTCAGAGGACACCAGACTCCTCCACTTTTCTACGTGTTTTTCTTTAGAAGAACAAACATCATCTGTATCTGTTACTATCACTGTGCTAATCATCCAAGAAAGAAGGCAATTTCTATGTAATTTATTTAATGTTAAAAAAACCCAGTCAGTATCATCAGGCCATGATTGAAGAATTTATTTTCTTTCATGGCTGAAACTTTATTTCCCCAGCCCATTGAATAACCCTGGGGTTTTTTTCCCAAGAATGGATCAGACTACAAGCTAATCAGTTCAGAACATGTGACATCATTGGAAAGCAAAACATTGGGCAATAATCCAGTGTTGTATGCCCTACTTATATATTCTTTAACAAACAGGGTTTACAATTCAAATAAATGTTTTCTGGCAACTGTTGCAGTTATTTTTGAATGTTAGGCTTATGATGGTTGAAATCTATACAATATGTTACTTGCTCTGAAGAAGACATTTCTTCAAAATAGATGCTACAGCTGGATTTATAGCCAAACAACCCAACAAAATACTGCAGGCTTTTCCACACCCATGCCATTAATTTCCACAGTAGATACAGTAAACTCATTATACTGTGCCAGACAATGCGTGTGCAGTGCTATATTTATATTTCAGTTGTTTCCATAAATATGAAAGAGTCCAACATTGGTTTTATTATGAATTATATATTTGCAAAAAATAAAAACATTTGCTCAGTGTTGTCTGTGAATGCTCCATGTCTATTTATGCCAAACCAAAATGTTTCCCTATGCTGTTTCTATACATTATCTCATAAAAAATATGTTCCATGGTATAACTTGAATGCTTTTTTACTCCAAACCACATGTTGGCCTGATTTATGCCCCTGAGGAAAGCCATAATAGTGACTTTCCCATTACTTTTAAGCACTTTTTTTTTCTGTTAGTGGGTTTCTTGACATATATTTTATTTGTGTGTCTTTTCCTGAGCATTGGTTGCTGCAGTACTTCTTATATTTCTGTGGGTTTAACAGGCCTTTCTGTGTTGATGGTACTGTCAAGCCAAAAAAACCCACAAAACTTTCTGTAGTAGTATTCCAATACCCAATTGAAACCATGGCTAAAGGTGCTCTCTGCCTTCAAAAACCATGCCAAAAAATAGCCATTGAAGAAATCCCTAGAGGGCTAAGGCGTAGACATAAAATTGTCTCTTGAGCTACAGAATATCAGGAAAGATAAAAGGGAAAGATCACCAGCAGTCGATAAGGCCCAAAGAGACATCAGTGCATGGCACAAAGAGCACATCTACCTGTTCCATGGATTATGCACAATGGTGAGTTCAGTTCCTACTGGCAGTTGGGCAAACTAAAACTCGAATGAGTACATAAGGTTAGGATTGCCAGCAATGCTCTGAGTAGATCTGAAGGCAGAGTTTACATTTGACATTCTTGCTGTATTACTAAGTTAACCTGAAGAAAATGCATTTGGATTTAGTAAAACTCTAATGGTCCACAACAGAATTGATTCTTAAAGGGAACTTCTGTGATGAGCAAAAGGCAGGGGTAAACATCAAGTAAATGGTTCTTTATGTTAGCACATTATTTTGTTCTGGAATAACCTAACAGCATTACTGTGTCATTTTTCTCTTCAGGACTCTAGTTTTAGGCAAGAATCTCGACACAATTTCCTAAAAAGCTTGGTACATTTCATGAATATTTGTAAGGCATCTGAATTTCTCATAAAAATTTATTTCTTAAGCAGTTGTATATTTCCCATGTCTCCCTCCTTTCCTGGTCATTTTAAGCACCTGTGGAGGTTCTACTATTTAAATAACATCACATAAGCAGTTCATCCTAACAGTTGATAACAAGACTTTTCTTTTTATCTTCTACATCTTAATGAACTTCTTTTGGAACTGGTCGCATACACGTCAGCATCATTATATCAGACACTTCCTTTCTGTATCTTCTCTAAGACATCTTATTTCCTACTTAAAGAAGCAGACTTCTATGGGTGGGAAAGAAAGAAAATGGAGTTTCAGTATCAAATAAAAGCCCAAATTTCTTTTGTTTGTGCATCATATTTGTACTTTTCCATTCACCAAACCATTTTTGATCAGAACCACTAAGCATTAAATGGCTGCTTCTCTGTTTATGCACTTAGTTCTGCTTCACTGCCACTCAGCTGCTCTCCTCCTGGAGGTGGTTTTTAAGTCTTAACTTTTCCCTGCATCAGTCTTCATGTTGTGTCTTTTCCTATGTCACTCAGCCTTGCTTGCCTTAGCTTTGTTTACCTTCTGCATTGCCTGCGATACCTCTAGCACTCAGCCTTTCCACCAGTCTCTGAAGCAGCCATGCATGACTGCATCTTTGCGTCTGGAACAACAAACTCAGAGGGCAATGGTAATAAACATAAGACCTGATTCTAATGGCTTGTTTATTTTCATTTTTGTGTTTAAAATAAATGCTTTTTTTTGCATTTCTTCCAGTCCTTTAATTAATTTTCTGAGATGTGCCATGGCAAAGAGAAGATACTTAATGGAAACGAGAATTTTTGCTCAGTGAATGAGCACACAGTTGACTAGATGCACCTCTGGCACTAGGAAGTGCTCACACAGACTGACTAAACTCAGGCTAATTTTTTGTTCCTTAAATTTCTGTCATGGACTAATGGATAATAGTTTAAACACCCTCTATGGAGATCTGGGAAGTTCTACTCCTTCTTGTTTTTGTTTCCCTTTCTTAGCTGATCTCTTTATTATTAGCTCTGAACTCCAAAGCTTTTAACTAAAGATACTTATTCTATGAACTCACCTTTTCTGTATTATCTGTGCCTTATGTATCTTGAAGTGAAGCTTTTTAGGGCCAGAATCTGAATCTTCCACTTCCATATTTTTATGCCTAGCAGAATGGCATCTCATTTTTACTAGTCTTTATTAGAGTGGAAAACAATTACTACTTATTTGGGATGAAGTTAGCCAAAATATTCCCATCTAAAGCATGTAAGATGTAAATGAATTATCATTTTAAAGTAAGTTATTTGCAGTGAAGGTGTATGTTTCAAATAGGACTGAGGCATATAGAGTATATATAGAGTATAAAATTCTTGTTTCCTAAAGGCCATTATTGAGACAAAGAAAATTTAAGTTTTGAATTATCAGGATTAAGGAGAATGGAATCCTCATGCTTAGAGATATTGCATCTACCACCTAAGCCTGTAGATTTCTTCTTACTTTTCATGTGAACTCCTTATGTATGCATATCATTTACTCTGAAACATCAGAGGACTCTCTCTGCCTAAAATAAATTTTCTTAGGAGTTAATAAATATTATAATGCATTACAGCTTTTCTCATGGTCTATCTCCCAATGAAAAAAAGAATTGTTCCAATCAAATGAGTTCAAATAAATATTTTATTACACCTCTTCTATCCAAGACTACATCTAAAATGACATTACACTTCCACAGCAGAAGAACAAATGACATTTAAATTTTACCAATTTTATGGAATGGGGAAAATGAAAACAACTATTGATGGAATACGAAAATTAATTTGCTTTTTCATATCATCAATTCAGTTACATTTTACTTTACTCAAACTGCCATGCAGCAAACCCAACATTTTCATTCTGCAAGACTATCTTTTTCTCTCAATGATTCCTAATGGTCCCTAAAGGGCCACAAGGATGATCAAAGGACTGGGCAGCCTGCCATATGAGGAAAGACTGAGAGAACTCTGTGTTCAGCCTGGAGCTTAGGGAAGACATTGCGACCATGTTCAAATATTTAAAGGGTGCATACAAAGCAGATGGAGACCTCATTTTTACCAAGAATTGCATGGAAAAGACAAGGGGTAATGGCTCCCAGCTACTCCTGGGGAGTTTCCAGTTCGACACAAAAGCAAAATTTTTCACCATGAGAACAATGAGCTGTCGGAATAATCTCCCCACAGAAGTGGCATAGTCCCCAAGGCTGGACACTTTCAGGATGCAGCTGGACAAGGTCCTGGGTCATCTTGTATAAACTATGCTTTTGTCAAGAAATTTTGGACCAAGTGATGCTCAAGGTCCCTGGCAACTTAGTGTTCCATTACAGTTCTATTATGATGAGGGCTGATGGTTTTTCTGGTATTTTTCTATTTATATTTTTCTATAAAGGAGTCCCAGACAGAACATATTCCTTTCTCTGAGTCTCCATAAAACTTCATCAAACTTTAAGATAATAAAGAATTCTATACAATAACTATATAGATTCTCCCCTCCCCACCCCATGTTTTTTCTCCTCTCTGGCCTATATTATACAACCTAAAGCAATTGAAGAATAACTGGAGGCCAAGCTTTATTTCACAGTCACTGACCTGAGTTTTGATTTCTCATTCAGATGAACTCTTTTTCTGAACTACTTATTACCTAAATTAAAGATTACACTAGAGTGTAAAAAATATCACTTTTTATAAGTATTTTCTTCCTAAATACAGTCTTGTTTCTGAAGGATTCCTAGTATCCTCCATCACAGAAATTTCACTATTTGCCCTTTATCTTACTTATAAAAGAGACAGCACAGAAAAAAAAAAATGATAATGTGTACACAGGGCAGTCTCTAAAAGAAAGGCTATCATCCAAGTTTTTCCCGTGTGCTGGACCTCAAGGAAGTATCTGTGATTCTAATTAGCCCTTTCTTACATTTATTTTTAGTCTAAACTCCAAAACCCATATGGCATGGTCGTAGTGGATTGCTTTTCCATGACACCTGTCACAAGGATTATAGAGTAAGTGATAGCGACAGGGGTTATAATGACTTGACTTTTCCTGACCAGATATTGAGGACAGGCTCAGTTTTTTAAAGAATATAGGGATTTTTTTTGCTTTGCTTTGCTTTGAAATAACATTATATTTTATTTCAGAATGGCAATCTAAGGGAGCATTTTCATTTTACATTCCCTGCTTTCAAGACTGTGAATCATCACATGGAAAGGAACATGGAAAGAGGGAGTCTCTGTGCTTATTTTGTTAAAAAAGATGAGTGATCTACTAAAAGAGCTGTCCTGCATGTGTGATTTGGAAACATTTTGGAATCTTTTAGTTGCATCTGGTAAAAAGAAAAAACAAAAAAATCTTCTCTTATAAATCTTAGTTAAATTGCATAACCTGTCTTAGTTCTTTCATTTGAAAATTACATTGGCACTGTTGAGAAATAAGGTTCATCTGTTATGGATGTGTTAACAAAAGCTAAAATGTATTTTTGCCATTTACATGCAGTGGTAAATCATTTATATATCTAGATACCATAGCATTCGCAATTATGAACTGCGAACAAAACTATTACCTATATCTTCAAAGTTAACTAGGATGTTTAAAATCATTGCAAGAAGATTAAAATTTAGAATTACTAGAGAAATACATTTTCTGGAATAATGCATTTTTTAACTACCTCTAACCTGTAGAACATGATTTAAGGAAAATATAACTAGAAATCAGGATGTTTGACAAGCAAAACAAACCAAGTATCTTCCCAAGTATCTCATACCCAAGATCATGATCCAGAATAGCATGTGAGTTATTGGTTGAAATTTCTCCTGCTTATGCCATAGCTACATGTAGATTTCAAGGAAAAATATTTCATATTTCCATTACTTATATGCATCAATATAATCAGATATCTTCATTTTGCTGAAGCTAAAACAGATCCAGCTACAGCATCTTTTTCAAATAATAGCACATTAGATGTCTAATTTGTGTTAACTTAATTATGTTTACAACCCCATTATTCAATTACTCTCCTGTCTCAGATAACAACAAAATATTTAAAGCATAAAAAGGAAATTGGTATTTTTACATTCCCATTTCTGATGAACAGCTTGTATAGTCTAACAAATTACATTTAACTGCTTATTTATGGATTTTTCTTTCCTGTTCTCGAGAGCACAATCAGAGCACCTGACATGCATTAGAAAACATATTTACTGATATAAAACAGACAAAATCATTCTCATTTAGGGAGAGAAAATATAGACTAATGCAGTCTACCTGTAAAAACTGAAAAGTTTGGAAAGTGTTTATGATACAGATATTTGTCTGAGGAAATTAACCCACATATTACATTTAAGAACATATGAACATACCAAAGCATTTCCATTTTTACAGATATTAACCAGTTGTGTTATGTAATGTTTTGATAGTGTGATATATTAAAATAACAATTAGTTTTTAACATGAATGGAGTAGCATGTTAGCACTCTTGTGCCCCTTGAACTGATTAATTAAGTTTAGGAGGACAGAAAATATAAAATAAACTTTTGTCTGAGAAAAATTGATTTTATTGGCAGTTAAATAGGACAGAAAGTTGAGGCTGACAAGGAAGGTCCAACAGCAGAAGACTGGAAAAGTTTTGTAAAACAATGCTAGAATTGAATGGGAAAGTCCTGTGTTCATTATTTTCCTACATTTATATTTTATTTGAGTTAATACAAATTTTTTTTTAGAAGTCTATCAAGAGATTCCAAGAACCATCATTCTGTCACTGAAGAGAAAAATTAGGGGTTTTTTTTACGCAGAAAACCTTTTTTTTTCAAGTTTAGAAGCACTGGGGAGAGAAAAAAAATAATCTAAACAATTATTTATCTTGTCTTGATTAATCCTTATTTTCTTATCAATGGGGTGAAAACCTTTTTTTCTGATGAACTGACAAACAAAGTTTGAAACTACTTTGAAATACATGAATTCCTGAATTTGAGAGCTTCCAGAAAATGCCCATCCAGGATGTGAAACTAGCTCCTGTTTCAAAGTGCAATTTCTGGGAATACCTGTAGCTGTGTAATACAGGGTAAAAAGTGCAGAGAATGGATATGAAAAACTTATGGATTCAGCATAAAAGCTGTAAAATGACCATGCCATCCAGTACCACTTCCTTCTGGAAGTGCATAATGTCTCACAAAACTGAAAAAAATTACCCATTCCTCTTACTGTGCAGAAATTCTTATTCCCCTGTATTTAATTTTGCCTTTAATCCGTATTTGTAAACAATCAAGACCTTGATCGGGTGACTTAATTTTCTTATGGTAACTTGTTTGTATCAAAGCCTTCAATTTGTCAAAGCAATTAAACATATATTCAAATGTGTTGTTCAATCAGCTGTTAAGTTAGTGAAAGGTGTATTTATAAACAAGTCCTTGAAAAATAAAAAATATTTATTTATAGTAATATTTATTACCTAATAATCAGAAACATGAAGAAACTTAAATTTAATTAATTTTTACAAAATGGGACAGCTTTAGAGATGCTTCTTTAACAGTCCTATTTCCCTGTAATTAGGGAAATTGGCTGATGATGTATTTTGCAGTTCATCCATATAAAATGCAGAACAGGTAGGGAAAAAAGTCAACAGTATTCGCCACCTCCTGTTTCATCTATGTCAGATTTTCATTCCAAATTAGACCAAAGCAATTTATACATAAAAGAACCAAATCGCGTTTGCTTTACTGGGGTGAATAATCCAATTTACTTTAACAGGGCTACTTAAACATAATGTAATGCACCATTTCTCATTCTATACTTAACTGCTGAGTTTCCTATTTGGAGTCTATCCATTCTTTGTTGTTTTGGTTTTTTTTTCACATCCACCTTTCTCTTTAATTGTTTTTTTTGCCTACATTCTCTACTATTTAATATTTCTATATTCAAGAAGACAACATTACAAACAATATGTGAAAACCATTTAAATTACAGGTTTAAAAAGGAATATCCGTGTCTCCGTTACAAGAATAAGTTCTTGGGAGTGAAGGATCTGAAAAATGTTATTAAAAACACACATTAAAACATGCAAAGGCAACAGAAGGATTGAAACAAAGCTGTTAAATATTACTAGTTTCTAGGATTTTTGAAGGAATATTTCAAAGGAAAGAAGTAGGAAGGATATGATACACTTGAGAGACCAGTATATGAATTTTTTTTTTTGGTAGCTTGAGTCTGTGTTTCCAGAGGAATGTGAGAACTCTGAAAATCCTCTTTATTAAAAGCTTAAATAGCTTAAACAACTTTATAAATGGTGTAAATGCACGATTTTATTTTCTGGTGGGGTTATAACTCTCAGGCTTTGGTTTATATACTAAGCGATTTACAGATGCAAAAGATTTACATTACTGCAAAGTATGACTGTTAATTGTGAGACAAAAGTAAACCAAAATCCCAACGCAAAACCAGTGCACAGAATAAAACCTCTCCCTGCCCCAACTTAGTACCCCTTCAACTGACCTTAAAGCAAGATTCAAATTTGCCTGTCACAGCAAGAGTTCCTATTATTTGTACACAACTTCTGTATTTCATTTCTATCTTGAAATAATTGAATTGTGCTATTCTAAGGCCAAAATATTTAACAGAACTTCTGCAGTACATTTTGTACCAGGACTGCACACTTTCCCTGAATAATGTCTCAGTCAAAAATCCAATTTCATCACCTAGATTGATATCTAAATAATCTTAGTTTTTAGGGTTGAAAATATGAACTAGAATCCAAGCTGAGGATATCTTTGATTACCAAGTTTTCTTTTAGGAATACTTGAACTGTATAAAACTTATCCAGTGGGGCTTCCATTGTCAGTATTCAGCCTGTCCAGCGTTTTTAGCAACATTTTGGTTTAGAAACATAAAGAAGACAAAATTCTGTTTCAGAAGCAGAATACTCTAAGAGTGTTTAGAAAATATATTATACCAAATTATTTAGTCCCCTGAATTAAGTAGATTTTTTTTTCTACCACTGGTTTCAACAAAAGCACCTACGATACCATTACTAGTTTACAACTCCTGATTTATTCAGCATAAGAAAACATTCCATATTTATTTGAGCAAATAGAAAAAAACTACAAAAACCATATGTGGGAGCCTATGAAGAGGTAGATCTTCATGTAATTAGGAAAGTGAAAACTTATTTAAAGTCTTGAACAACGTATTTGATGTATATATAGCAATGAGGATTTTTTCCTTTTTTTGTTTTTGCTTTAAAATGACCTTAGTCTTTCTTGGGAACTCACGTAAAGACAGAGATCCAGCTTCATCAGCCTCAAAGTTCTGGCCGAATCAACATTTTTCAGAGCTTAAGAGGGCAAAAATATGCTGAATACTCAGGTGAGGCATGTGAGCATATTATGCAGTCAGATATATGGTCTTTCTACATTTTTTCTGAGCTGGTGGGAGGCAGGCTGCTGCCAGTTCAGAAACCGTGGCAGAGAAGGTCCACAAACATCCTTACAGGAGTGGTCTTTCCCAAATTTCAACACTGTAATACAGCTCTCCAATTTTATGAGAGGTTGTAGTACTGTTTGGACTTTTTACAAGACTCCAGACACCCAAACCATGACTCTTGCTAGTCTGCCTTTCATCTACCAGACACCCTTTTCCATCATGCTGCAGATTGTTTCCTGTTAAGTTACATTGCTATGTCTGGGACCTCTCGAATTTCACCAGCTGACTTTGCCCGTGGAGGGCTGGATGATAGCCACCAACCCATGGAGAAGGCTGCAGGGCAGCTCAGGGGCTGGCAGTGACCTGGGGCTGGGTGCTGGCCCAACAGGGGCTCCCTTGAGCATATCCAGGCAGGGTGTGGCAGCCAGGGACTGTCCCACTGCCCCAGCCAGGAGCAGGGCAGCCAGGGGAGATGGGGGCAGCCCCAGCCCTGGACAGGCTAAGATTTGGCTCAAATGTGGGCCCATGGCTGGGCAGGGCAGGTCTGTGGGGAGCTGGAGACCAGCCCTGCTGCTGTGGGGTCACTGGGGCAGGGGCTGCTGGCCCAGGGGCTCTGATATGGGGTCCTGGGCTGTGGGCAGGGTGAGGAAGCCCAGGGGCTGGACACGGCTGGGCAGAGGTGGCAGTGCCTTGGGGCCTGAAAATTGCTCAGGCACATAAATGCATTGATGAATCAGGGCATTAACAAGAGCACATTGCTGGAAATAGTAAAAGAGACCATACAGTGCCTTTCACTTTGCTGAACCGTTTAGTGAATGATTTAATTCCTGTTTGCATTTTTGGTTCCCTCTGTGTTAGCTAATTCTGTTTATAGAATAATTAGGCAATTACTTAATTGAAACAGAAACAAAATTTAGTGTATTTCTAAATGTGTAAATTATAATTAGTCTGCTTATTAAATTGCATTTGCACAAATTATACCTCTTTATGTATAAAAGGAAACATAGCTAAACGATTTAGTGTTTTAAAACAGCTGTGAGTGCATATGTAAGAGGCTGTGTGTGCCAGGTACATGATTATCATTCAGGGGAAAAAGAACAAATTCAAAAGAGCTGTCTTTGAAAGGGATTAAAAATAAATAGATAGTTCAGAGATTTGCAACTTTGAAAATGTCTGGACAATTTTCCCATATCCCATGCTCTGAAGGCAGGCAGACTTTACTGTGTTTAAACAATTTTAATAAAGTAAACCCCAAAGTTGAGGGGTTTTGGATAAGAATTCATTGTAGTACACCCAGTCGTTATTATTCTTGCATCATGTAGGACAAATTCAAATTATACAGTTGAAAAAAAAAAGCACTTAGCAATGATCCTTTGCAGGTCGTATTTTATGTTCCAATATCAGTCATTTTAATTTTAACCATGAATTCAAGTGAACTAAAGATCACACTAAATGATCCCTGCGAATCCTTACGTTACCGTGAAACATTAGATTTTGCATACAGTTTTGACTTAAAGAACTTTACCGTGTGCAAAAACTTAAAACTGTCCTTTGATTACACTTGTAAAGAGACTTGCATGCATTGTATTACCAAATACATTTTGTCATTAAGTATGCCCACAGTATTCTTATTTCTAAAAAGAATATCTGAATAAGTCATACAGAATTAGAAGTCTTGCCCTTTTGGAATAGCTACAACCTGTTGATAAAATATTAGACAAACTCAGTAGCCACACAAAGTTAAGGTGTAGAAATGAGACTTGGGAAGTAGGAATTAAAAAACCTCCATAAAGAGAGAGATTTCACATAGCATATTCCTCAGGCTAGCACAGAAATTTTTCATTAAAAATGTAAACTTTTAGAAATATTTCTCATCTGATTCAGAGGATTAAGTATGTATAAAGTTCTTATGGTAACTTACCCTCACAGTTACAAAGCTGTGCTTTATTTTAATTTCCCTCAAATCACTTCACAGCTACTGGACACTGCTCCACCTTTCCTGTTTGAAGTATTACCTCTAATTGTTGGTGGCTTCTACATCTCTCTTATCTATATTGGTAATTATAGGATCAGGTCAAAATGTTACTGGAGAACAGGAAGGAATAAGAAGTTCTCAGCTTGCAGATCACTGCATAGCTCATTACTTTAAAATGCGCTTTTTGCACATCTGAGCCTTGTGTAGAGACACCCAACTAAATCAGTTAAGTCATGTTAGAATACATCTAATTTTCCCCTGCCCTTTAGTCCTGTGCCAGAAGAAATAGTTGTAGCATGTCTGAAGAGGGCAGCCACCCAACAGAAGGCTACACAGGAACTGCATTTTTTTAAAAACTACATTATTGACTGATGCACACAAAATTTTTTAAACTAATATTACATTTTGATATCAGTGTGTTAATTAAATTTTTTTGGGAACTGCCTATAAGACTTATCTTAATTTAATGATAACATACAGTTTTCTATTATGAAATCTCACGACAACCACTATGCCTTCACTCGTAAGTCAGATGGTATATTAGACAGACCTTAAGACAAAATGGTGCATCTTTCACCTTTGCTTAACATAAAAGCAAAATATGAAACAGTAGATGAACAAACCCCTAGTTGTTTCATGACTTGCTTCTAGGTTAAAGCTCTAAATGGAAATTGTCAAACTGGGCATCCAATAAAACAAATCAGAATTACTAGGATTTTACGACCTCCCTGTACAAGAGTGAGAAAGTGTCAACGGAGTGGGGTAATGGTGAAATGCATAATTCTACATCTTTGTTCTTTTAACAAAGTGTCACAAGAATCATATCTCCTGATTTTTTTATAAATGTCTAAGTAATTGTTTTTCATTAGTGCTTTGATACAACAACATGTGTGAAAGATTGTCACTTATGCAAAATCTACATCTAAAATGTCTTAAGATGAAATGACTTACACTTTTTTGTTACCAGCTTGAATTCCAAGTCACAAAATGACCTTAAAAATACAATCAGTCATAGCTGTTCTCAATAATTGAAAAAAAGGGTTTTTTTAAAAAAAAGATTAAAAAATAATCCAATTACATAGGTAAAATAATAATTAAAATTAATATCTGAATAATATTTTTTCAGAATTTTATATATCATGTACTATATTACCATAGAAAGTTTCCAAAGTAGTAGATGAATTAGGTTTTGTCTTCCAGATTTTGAGTAAAAGCAGCTAAGTTCAAGCTAATGTCAGTTAAGATTTTAATCTTTTTACATATTGAAGACAGAATTCTTTCTGTCCTCATCTAAATTTAGTTCTAGAGGTTGTGACATTACAAAAAATCTAGTTTAATCATACTGGTAGTTTTACATGTAAATTAATGCATGTACTCATACAGAATTATAGTATTAGAGAATCATTAACAAAACCAATGATGGGCATTCCCCACAGAATATGAGATCCCTAATGAGCTATAATTTGGATTTTAAATGAGCATAAATTACCATGCCAACTGTTCTTTGAGCACAGGTTGTTTTTTGAATATATCTTCACTAGGCAGAATATAACTGGAAGTAAATTAATCATTTCAGTGCAGGAAAAAATCAAATGCATTGAAATAAAACTTGCATGACTGCTCCTTTAAATTTTAATTCATTGGGATGGTTCTTTTGGACAGAAATATTTAGAATGGTGATTGGTTTTAAGCCGTTTGTACATTTACTTGAAG
The DNA here is from genome assembly GCA_013397115.1 of Edolisoma coerulescens. NCBI lineage: Eukaryota > Metazoa > Chordata > Aves > Passeriformes > Campephagidae > Edolisoma > Edolisoma coerulescens. The sequence goes on from VWZW01005522.1 coordinate 347,197, forward strand.
AAGAAGGTAAGTTTTACTTGCCCACCAACAAATCAGATATCCATTTATTTGGGAACTTTAGCATTTGTCATGAGGATAGTTACATTCAAAAGTGTACATCATGGACACATGAAAGTGGCACAAACAGCCAAATGAGATACCATGTACTATAAAGCAAAAATGGTGAAAAGCAGCATGTGAAACCTGATCTTTCAGTTTGATATTATAGGAGATCCAAGGAATGTGGCTATATATTTTTGTGCATTGTTCATTTATTTTCTTGCTATATTCTATCATCATAGTAAGTGCAATGCAAAAAAATCTGGTTGAATTTTTGAAGCTGATTGAATAAAGTACATGGAGTAGTTAAACATACTAAAGCACACTGAAATTGAAAAATCACTGTTCATGCAATAGGCAAGAGAATCCCCAGTAGAGCCCAGATTCTCATTAAGAACAAAATCAATAATTTCACATGGCTAAGAAAGCCTACATAAGACTCTCTTTTTATCAACTGTTGCAATATTGCAGCAAGCAAAGAAAGAGGTATTGCAGAAACCACAAAGGAAAAGATTCAGCGATAATTAACCATATTGTCTGAAAACCTTCTATTCATCTTCATTATGTGAAGGTAATAATTTATACAAAATTTTGAAACATTTCCATTCTCATGGGATGAATGTTTAGAACTGGGGTATAATTTACAGACACTAAGGCAAAGTGTTTCTGGTCTTGGCCATCTTACAGCTTTCATTATCCATTTAGAAGAAATGAAGACAGACACTTTTTGAAGACAGACACTATTTTTCACAGTTCTGCACCAGACATCTAGCTCCTCACGTTTCTGTGCATTTCTTGCACAGAAATGATTTGGGATACTTCATATCCTCATGGTAGATATGCCTTTCAATGCTTCCCCTCACCCTGTTCCCTTCCCAGTTCCATTTTTTTTGTGGACTTAGTCATACTCTAAAGCTGAAACAGAGGATGCGTGCTATAAATTTGCACAAGGAACGTTCTTTTCGAGTAAAACTCTTAAATGTTCGCACTTCTCATACCTTGATTTATATCACAGGGTAGTTGCAGACTGCACAAACTGGATTAATTCCAGATGAAAATAAATTTAAAAATGTGCCCCAGGAGCCCACTTAATGTTCTTCAATCACCTATGAACGTTCAGCCCTGGATGTTTCTCCCATTCTCACCAAACATGCACAGTGCAAACACTGAGTCCTCTATCAATTGTTTCACTACACAGACCTGCTTTTGCTGTGCTGTTCTATTTGCTGATGTACCATAGTCACATTAACCATATACCTTGATGAAAAGTGATCCTGGGTCTAACAAATCAGTCCTGATTTTACCTTTTATTTCAGAAGTGAATGCATGATACATCATGAATTTTAGAACTTCACAACAACCACTAGAAAAAAGAGGTACCTTATTGTATAAACAGATAACCATGATTAACTTGAGTAGCCTGGTCAAGTCAGTGAAAACACTACATGGACACAAGTATTTATACAAATATGCTAAATATGAAAGTATGTAACATGAAGAACATACTCTGAAAAAAACCTAACACCAATGCCTGTGATGACGAGGGGGATTTCCCTTACAGAGTTTTCTTCCTCGTTTAGTTCTTCATAATTGCAGGAAGACATTTTGTCTATTGACTTTGAAAAGGTCCCCCCCCCCAAAAAACCCTGAATAAAACTTCTGCCAAATATTTTGGATCTGACTTGGGAGTTGAGATACCTCACAAATGGAAATATTTTAGTTAATGGACAGTAGCATCCCAAATTTGTGCAGCGAACATATGAAAAGCTTTAAACAAAAAAAAAAGATAATTCTGTGGGTAATAGCTTTTCATTACTGTTACTTGAAATTACCTAATATCTAGAAAGCTGGCCATACCTGTGACTACACTTCTACATCTTCATTATTTTTAATTCAGGACATAGCCATTTGCTGCCTACCACATGATATATAGTTCTAACATTTTATGTCTCAAGTGCACAGCCTTTGAAGTTGTATTTACTTCTTTACTGGCTTGCACAGACCCTTTGTCGGGGTTTACCTGTTGATAACATCAGAAAATGTGGGAAGTGTCAGTGTATGATTCTTACTAGCACTCTTTCTGCTTGAGCTAATATTTGTAAGTAATTTACAACACAGTGAGATCCAGTCTTGAAATCTGAAAGTGACAGAATCATTAAGATTATTGATTCCAACAATAAAGGAGACAGATTTTTGTACTTCTTACCCTGTCTTGAATATAATATGAAATAAATCTATACTTCTTTCCTTTGCAATTAATTATCTAATACATTTTAAAGCCTTTTTTTTTAAGCTTGCGTAGTAACCCAGAAGAACCAATCTGATTTGAACCAGAACTGCATTAAATCTTGATATCTATAAGCACAACTTTCACTTTTAAATCCATTTACTCTGAGCATCAGAAAGATTGGATTCCTTAAGAAAAGCAACTTATACATGGGCTAATAAATAACCTCTGAATATCCAGATTCTGACTTGAATGGGAAGCAAAAGTGATAGGAAACTTCCATTTATGTTTGCACAAGTTTCTCATGCTAATACCTGTGGCAGAGTCTGCTCCTGATCATCAAGCATTCCAGCTAGCATCAAAACCCAAGAGAAGACACAGTGTATTCTAAGTCTTTACAGAGATGTTATCCACAACATCAGTCAAAAAATATTCAGTACTATGGCCTAGAAGAATTGACACGTGTAAACTCAATTGTGCAGCTGCATTGTCCTTGGGGCAACAAGAAGCCTGGCTGAGATGAAATGCAGCATCATCACTGGCTGGTAACGGTGTTGTGTGTGCCCTACGGGAGTTGTCTCCTTATGACAGATTGTCGTCACACCGGGGGTTGTACCGATGGTCTGAAAAAATGCAGCAGTGGAAAGCAGTAATGCCGCCAAACACTGAGTGTTGTACTGACAACAAATAGCTGTCCTTATATCCAAAAAATGTTCAGAAGCTGATGTGTCATTGAATCCATAGGATAAAACAAAACAGGATAAAAAAGATTTTTATTGAAAAATACATATGAATATATATCTGACTAAAAGCAGATTTCTGAGATGAGCTAAAAATTTTTATGCTGTTACAAGAGATATCTTCATCTTAGTTCAATTTCTATATACTTCTGAAAGAAAATTCACCAGGCATAACTCTTTTAGAAGTGGACTAAGAAGAAACTTGGAGAAGTCTAATAAGGGAAAGACAAAAGGTATTGTGTTGAAATGAACTTATAACAAAGAACACAGATATGAACATTTGAAAACATACATCTTGGAACAGCCTGTAAGAGAATTTAAATACATTGATTCTGAAATAGACATATATGATATTTATGCAGATACTGGTAGGGTAACCAAGCAAGCTCTTAATGAAATTGTTGCTGATTTCTGAATGTGCTTAATTCCTAAACACCCTGGAAATCTTTATAGAAATATGTCAATGATAAATTTATTATCCTCCAAGTTTTCTGTGCATGATTTTGTAATTTTTTCAGCTGTTATTTCTGGTTCTAAGAATCTGTTCTCTTTCATTTCCAAAGACTGTCTTTTTGGAATAATATCAGATGAGTCATATATGAGTTTTTCAAATCAAGACTTAATCTTCTCTTTAAATGATTTCCAACTTCCCTAAAATATTTAAGCTTCTTTACGGGAACAAAGTTTGGCCTATTAAGCACTATTCTTCAGTTTCGTAATGGTGGGACTTTGGCTGAAGATAATAAACTTCCATGTTCTTTTTTCTCTTTGGGTCTTTTATAATTGTGTCTATCAGAGATTTGGTTTGTGGCCATACAACATATTGTGCTGCTTAAATCTGTTATTTCATGTCCACAGTGCACTTGATTTCTTTGATTTTCAAGAAAGAGATGCTTGAAACATTTTTGGTTTTATAAATCTCAGGAAGTTTCATTTTTCCTTGAAGTAAACCCTTATGCAGAAGTCTTGAACTTACAAACAGATTTATTTTCTCAGAAAGAAATTTAAAGTTTCATAGCACTATCACTGTAAAACTTCTGCTCTAATGTAAGAATCTGTAACTGTGCTAACCCCATCAGAAGTTTTAGCCAAATTAAAATGACTTCCATTTTGGTTTATTACAATTTTTACATTTATATTTGCTGTCAGTGAAAACTACCTATGGATATTTATGAATCTATGTTACTTGTTTACAATTTTTTCCTGGTAATTCATTTTTTCAACCATTCATCTTCCTGTAATGTGTTAGTCTCTATCTTAATTTAACACAATTTTCTCTAACTTACAAAGTCCTTATTTGACACTTTGTTTTCACATATTTTTACTCTCTTTCTCATACCCCTCCTCATTTCCTCGAATTATTTATTGTTCCTAGTATCAAGAAAAGCCTTATCAGAACCCTAAAAACTCAGTGCAAATATGACCCAACAACATTAAAACTTCTTCCATCTTTATCTTTGCTGCCCAAATAATGAAAATATAGCCATACAGCTTTACAAAACTTCCTCTCCTCAGAAGAAAAGAAGTAATGGGAAATTATATCAAGGGAACTGTTCTTTGTTTTTGACTAAAAAAGACATTAAAAGTTTTGAGAAAGGTTCTTGTTCCATAATCGTTTGAACTGCTAATCGTGCCTTATTAACCCGTTACTTAGAAATGTCCATAATTTAAAAAGTATAAAGAACCTGTTCAGATTAATGATTTGATGACTATTCCTAACTTATTTCAATGAGACAAACATATGCACACTAACCTAAATACCAAGGGAAAACCAATATCTCTGCTCTGAATATCATCAAAGAAAATTTCTCAGCTATGGTTATGTTCTTCAAAGATGCATAGGCTTGAACGATCACAAAACAGCTGTTGTTGCTGCAGGGATGAAAAATAATTTCATCTTAATTATGCAAAAATAGATTGTAGAAAAAGAGGAAGCATTGCTGTTTTCTCAAGAACTGCATACTGGAAGGAAGTTGAAAATATTAAAGCATAAATTCTCCAGAATGGGCAAGTGCACTAAGAGAAAGCCCAGTGCAGAGGAAAGAACCTGCACAGTTCTATCAAGTACCTTTCTTTCCTTTCTCTTTTCATAAATGACTACATCTTCAAAAGGAGAAACTTTAGAACGGCCTTGTGTATCTGATGTTATCTTCTTGAGTGGCTGAATCACTGAAGTTTGTCTGACAAAAGCAGAGCTTATGTCATCTCTATAGCTCTACTTCAGTTTTGCTCCTCTAGGATTAGCAACTCAACACTCACTATTGTTCTTGCTATCTGATTACATCATATTATTTACTGCTTTCACTATTTAAGCTAAGGCCAAAACAGGGTCATAGACCAAAAACTAAATTCTAAGCTCAGAAATTTCTCCTTCACCAGCCAATCCACGTCTATCAATGTTTTCACAGACTATACTTTTCTCTTAGTACAAAAAGCTTGCAAATATTGAGATCTGTGTGCAAAAAAGTGCTCTGTATGTAGATACTGTGGTGCACAGAAATCAACACTGTTTGCTATTGATAATTCCTCTTACTTCCAATTAGTAGAGTGTTTTCAAGTAAAAGCAAGCCACATTTTCACTGCTTGGCAAAGTGAGTTGTTGGACTTTGTTACAAATTAAGTGACATAAAACCTTACTAGCTTCTATCTGTGTTTTTTAGTGCTCCCCTTGATTGCTGCAATATTGTACTTAATTAAAATTTTCACATTACCAAAAGTAAGGAAACAAGCAAAGTATCAGCCATGTTTTTATGAAAGAATAAAATAACTTCTAGAAATGGAGGCATGCAGTAAACACAGGCTTTCATTTTAAAGTTATTTTACACATTAAAAAAACCAGCTTGAGGAGTTCTTCTGGCAATGTAAAAAAAAAAATCACACAAATAAAATAAAATGACATAGAAAAGCCCGAGTCACCGGACTTTGTGCTCTTATTTTAGAGGTCTAACTGCTCAAAATAGTTAAGCCAACCATTTATTTGTTTCTTTATTCTCTTTTGGCTAAGGCAAAATACTTGAGTGAACATATTACTATATCTACTTCCTCCTTTCATGTATTTGGGCTCTTTATTTTCTCTGTCCTTTTTGCTTCCACTCAGGTATGTCTCCACAAAATAGAAATTTTTCTGTTTATGTTTCACTCATTTTTTTTCTGCTGAGAGAGGCTTTTCTCTTAATTTGCTAATTCCAGAAAGTTTGGTATCTTAAGTTAAAAGCAAAAACCAACAAACAAAAACCAAACAGCATTTTACAGCTACCTAGTTATTTTAAGAAGTTTTTTGTTCTGATTTGATGAATATTTTCCTTATTAATGAAAGTTTACTTGATTACTTATAATTTTTTCGTAAGCTTTACAAATAGTATCGAGGTTGCTCTAGAGTGGAATATAGAGTGACTGGTGAATTATGTGCTGCCAGACACAGGTTCTGAACATTTTACTCCAGGGATTTTATTTAAGTTCTTTCTTATAGTAGAGCTGCCTGTTCACTGGGAGATAAATGAAGACTACATAAAACATTCAGTATGGACAGATTTTTTTTTGACCTGAACTAGGTGTTTAACAAGTAACTAATCTCATTGAGGTGTGTTAAAAGCAAGCAAGCAAGCAAGATAAAACTAACAAAACAAAACCCACAAATGTTTTTGAAGATGTGGTCTCAATCCTCTTTCCAATGCAGACCTTTTTTAAGATTCCAGGTAAGTTGCTACAGGATTTAGTATTGCACAGATTGACTACAATCTAATGGCAATAGCACTGACTACGTTTCTAAACTTTTATTCTTCTATAATTAAACCTTACATCATTAAATGTTCTATTCTTATTGGAATGACATTATATCTGAAAATAAATGCTGGTACTTCTGGTGTGAGGAAGTTTTTGAAGTCTTTTTGCTTAGCTGCTTTATTTCTGAAAAAAAAGATGCAGGAAAGAGGCACCATAAATGCTACAGGAAAATCTTCAACAAAAAAGACAGAAAAGCCAGGCAGAAGTAAATTGTGGAAAATTTTGCACTTTTCCCTCTCAAAAAGAAAAGTGACAATCACACATAAATGGAAAGGACGATTTTTGGATCTGAATATTTTTGACAATAAAGGAGAAAAAAGAGCTAAATGTGATTACATAAGAGATAAAATGCTCCAAATCGGCATTAGATCCTCTGTAGTCAGAAAATGGTTTCCTAAAAAATTCAGAAAGCAGCTAATAATTTGGGAGCTTTTTTGGCCATTCAAACTAAAACAATGATGAAGCATGAATAAAAACATGCTCTCTCCTGACCCATTGTCCAAGACAGAGGGATACAGAAAGACAGATTATTCTAAATAGAGATTTGAAACTGATGCCTTAGGTTTAAACTTTTTATATTCTTCAAATCCTGTATTGCTTAGCTGTAACTCTGAATTCTCTTGTAGCCTGTTAACTTCTGCTCTCTCATGCTGAGATACACATAACAGAGAGCCTCTCTAGGTTTGCTCTAAGGGCACCCAGACTGTCCTAGGCCCAAAATGTATAAACTAGGGCCTCTAGAGAGGTGGAGAAATTGTAGAAATTACATCATTAGCTAAAGTTTTAATTGGTGAATTTATGCTGATATGCAAATGAACCAAACCTATAAAAGTGTGAAAAACTCATGACTTGTCCATCTTGGAGTCCTTTTTGGATGTAGCCTTTGGCTCCCCAGGGTGTACCTCTGAAGGCCTTTCAAATAAATATCTACCTTTATTCCCTTACTCCTGTCTAGTCTCTGTTTCTAGGTAGCCTCTCAAGGAATCAAAACCTTTCTCTCATTGTGTAGAAAGTTCTTAAGCCAGCTGGCCTTATGATACTCATTTCTTCATTATGCTAGCACAAAATAATTTGGAGGTTGAACTATTACACAGTTTTTAGTTGAACATACAGATATCTTATTTTATATTGTTAAGATATTGAAGTTATTAAATTTTTAAAACTGCACATTCAGAAACCCTGATACTGAGACAGAATATTTCAGTTTCTGCTTTTTGTAGTTTTGGAGGAAGGAAAGGTATCATAATATTTAACAAATTACACTTTTTGCTAGTATTCAAATATAGAAGAACCTGTTAGAAATATAGAATCTGTAGTTTTAGGCAAAAATGTTGCTTCTAACCACCCTCACTCTTCTCTTGAGATATGATGCACAATTACAGAAAACTGGCAGAACAGCTAGCCATCTAAAAAGCTGAGGATATTACATTAGAGAAATGTTCTCAATTTTTTTTGGTACTCTTTTCCATTTTTGAAAACAGCCATTAATTGTCTTATAGAACTTCCCTTTAAGACACAAAATTTGGTATACATCCTTACCTATAGAGATGTCCTGAGAATATGAACAGTACATTACTGTTTGCTCGTATTGCTTTTAGAGGAAATTGAATGTCGACATTTCACTACTGTAAAATAATCCATATGCTCCTGGTTGTCAAATTTCTCCTCTTTTTCCTCTTGTTCTCATTTTTCATGTCGTGTTTGCAGTTATGACCCTATGTGCAACATACAATTCAGTCTCTCTCATGTTTCAATAGGTTTCAGTTCTATTGTGGAATCTTTATTCTCCTCAGTCCTTCACAACACAGACTGCCTCTTCCACACCATGTGCCTTGTAGTTCATTGCTGTTTCTGGGCTATCCAGTACTGGGTTACATTATCTGCTGAAATGAATCATAGCACACACTATTACCTGTATTTTCTTTGTTTCCTCACTGTCTCAGCATTTGTGGTCAAAGAAGAATCTACAATTTTTTAAAACTTATTTTAAAATTCATTCAATCATATCATCATATCTTTTTCAACAGTAGATCTGAAGAAATCTTCTTTGTCTTATAAAATTATTTTACAGACTAATACTTTATTTTATTTTGTGTTCTTATCACCATCTCTCTTCCTTCCGCCTTTCATCATTTGGTAACTTTTATCTACGTCAATGTTCAAGAACTCAAAAGGATTGTGAAGCTTTTATGTATCCCACCTCATGTCCAAATTAAGTGGAGACAGATGAAACAGGTCCATTTTAAGAAAGTAATGATCAAATACACTTTGAAGGTAAGTCCTCATAAAGAAAATCAACTAAGAGCCCAAATAATAACAAAATCTTATCTAGTTACATTATTATACAGCATATATTAAGTAGTGCAATTGTATGCTAACAGTATTTTAATTCATATATGTTGATGTGTACAATGTATTTTCAAAACTGCACTTGGTATTCTAATAAAAATATATTTTAGAGAACAATAAAGTGAATATTTTTTAAAATTGGAATGATCAAATCCAATTCCATTTGTTTACCTTACCAAGAAAAGTTAAATTTCCTAAAATCATTGTTGGACATTCAATATACTACTCCCTTTTGAAGTTTTCACTTTTTTGTCATCTTAAACGATGATAGTTGTCTATACCAATAATTTCAAAACAGTACAATAAAAACCAATTTTATGTACAATTTTTTCCCAAATAAATAATTTAAAAAAAAGGAAATCTATTATGTAAAAAGTTTCACTACACATTTCACACATTGATAACAGCCCAGAATATGTTATTTTCTTATCATGTTTTAGAATCAAATAGGGCTTTTCATTATTAATTGGACTCCATTACCTTTTTTCCTCCATGCTATGTAATTAGAGGTCAACAGAGCCAACAATTAATTTTAAAATAGTCTATCAGGAGAGGCTATCACATAAAAAAACTGTGTCAGAGCAGAAAAAATACCTTTGCAACTGCTTTCAAGGCCAACTGTTCTACATATGAATATGCCTGGCTAATGAAGAAGGAATACCTTATGAATGTTTTGACCCTGTTACTGATTTCAAGATGTAATAGTCAAGATTTTTCCTTATAGATTTTGAAGACTCTTTCATTGTGTATTCTCCCACTGGTAATTACACTTTTGATACCAATTTTGAGCAATTTTTGTTTATAGTTTTCTTCAATATGCTTGCTGTGCTTTGAGAATCAGCTGACAAGTGGAGATTGACTGGGTAGTTCATCCTGATTAGTTCTATTAATTCCTTTCCAAATCTTTACATTCATTGTTGTACACTTCCTCCTTGAGGTCCAGACAATAGAGTTAATATTATAAACAGAATATACTCCCCTTCTTTGAAGAGCCAGCTTACTGAAGCTAATGCTGTATTTATTGATTGCACCCCGTATATATGTCTTGAGGCCTCGTTGTTTGTAATGTGTCTATTCACTACACTAACAAGACTTGGCTCTGCAGTAAACACCTGATTGTCCTACCCTGCTCTCCCAGCTGCACAGCTGGGGCTGCTCTTTGTGTGGACTCATCTAGCCAAATTGTCCTCTTACCCTTCCCTAAAAACAGTCATCAGGGCTTTTTCTTTCTGCAGAGTGAGCTACCCCTCCTTATCCTTGGAAGAGAAAGGAAACCAGATGCCCCCATCCCTACGCTCCATGCTCAAATAAGGACATTTGCTACAATGACCTCAGACACCAGGTGTGCAGCACTTTTCAGTCAGCAGTGTAGTAGTTTCATTTTTTCAGCAAGCCAGCTCTACTGCTCATCTCTCTGTACTTTTCTACGCTTAGACCAGTATGAAGGAAAGGTAGGATAAAGGTCTTACAACTTACTAGATGAAGAAGTAAATATGAGCTTTGAGTAGGCTTCACTTCTTCCTAGCAGCTGCAGAAGCTTTTCTTTATGAAAATGATGCTCATGGGATTCTTTTTTATTTCATCAAAATACATTTTTTAGGAAATGTGGATTACTGTAAGGAACCTACTGGTTAATTAAAACATTGCCTTTTAAATCTCTGGATGACACTAGTATCATAGTCCTGCTCAGCATAAACATACATAGTTTAAGAATTATTATAATCATTAGTATAAATGTTGAAAAAGTGTTCTTCCACAAGCAGCCCTGGATCACTCTTATCTGAGACATACAATAGGTATATTGTGGGCCTTTTTCAGTCATAAAGCATGCCAGCTTTGTCAAGGGAAACTTGCATGAGGCTATCTTAAGGCAGATGCCTCTGGAGTGCTGCTTTGCCTTTGCTCAGCTAGTAGTTGCATAAACTGCTTTGGAAGAAAATGCCTCTGAGTAGAAACATAATACATAATCAGCTCAAATAATTACAACAAAAATGCTAACTTGCTGTTTTCACAACATGGATAATAGGGTTGCTTAAGGGCATGGAATACAAAATCAGTTTTGCATGTCTTCTTGTATTTCAGAGTCATTAAAATGCGCTTCACTCGGAGTATAGAAATAAATGCCTCTGCTGATAACAGAAGTGACAACTGGCACACTGGGAATTCAGCTGTTTCAAACAGTGGCAGAGCTATCAGCCAGAGAGTAATGTGGATAATTTTCATAGTGTCTATCTCTGTTGAAATATTTCAGTTTTGAATTCAGGAGGTAGAACATGACAGCCCAATATTGAAATTTAGAGATTCAGAGAAATGAAACAGGAAAGATATATCCTATCATTGCTTAAATTTATATTGAACTTTATCATATGAAATCAAGGGGTTTCGATTTTAAAGCATCCTAAGAATATTATCTAACAGAATGAATTCTATCTAAGTTGTATTTCACATATTAGAAGAGCTTCTATACTCCCAATAGTTTCCAAACAAGTTATTCGTAGAGCTTGTGCTGGTTTTGACTTGGATAGAATTATTTTTATTCATAGTAGCTGGTATGAGGCTACATTTTGAATTTGTGGTGAAACCAGTGTTGGTAATGGAAGGATGTTTTCATTGATGCTGAGCAGTGCTTACACAGCAGGCCCTTTTCTGTTCCTCACCCCACCCCACCAGTGAGGAAGCTGGGGATGCACAGGGAGTTCAGAGGGGACACAGCCAGGACAATTGACTCCAACTGAGGAAAAGAACATTCCATAGCATCTGGCATCACACTCAGCATATAAACCTGGGCGAAGAAGGAGACAGGGAAGGATGTTCAGAGTGATCCCATTTGTCTTTCTAAGTCACAGTTACATGTGACGAATCCCTGCTTTCTTGAGGATAACTGAACACCTGCCTGCCAATGGGAACTGTTGAATGAATTTCTTCCTTTGCTTTGCTTGCATGAGCTGCTTTTGCTTTCCATATTGAACTGATGTTATTGCAACCCATAAGCTTTCTCACTTTCAACCTTCTGATTCTCTCCCCCATCCCACCAAGAGAGAGGATAAGTGACTGTGTGGGGCTTAGTTGCTGGATGGGGTTAAATCACAAAAAGGTTAGTCTTCTACATCCATAATTAGCAAACTCATGTTCAAAGAACATAGGCACTTTTTACTGAAAAGGTCTTATCCTGCTAAATAATCATAATAATATTTTATATGGAAAAAATTCTGATGTTATTTTTTTTAAATAGCCAGTAACCATGTCTATTCTGCCAGCAATTTAGCAGCTGTTGAATGTGTTGAATCTGAATGTTTGTAAATATTCAATAGAAACAACTCCAAAATGCCAAATATGTACATATAAATACTGATGCATATGCATGTGTATCACCATACATATAGCTGCTTGCACCATCTATGAGGAAAGGTATTTACAGAAAGTTTTCAGTTTCCTGTTCTTATTAAGTTTGTCAAAATGTCCCCCTACTATTGCTGACTAAGCATTAATTAGCATCCAATGAGGCTCTGATTATTCCAGGTAAAGATTGTTAAAATAGTCTAGTTTCAGTTTAGTTTCCTCTCAATGTATATACTCCCTCTTCTCTACCCAAAATAAATGCTCACACTCCCAGAACTGTTTTCTCATATCCCAGCTGTAGGTAATTCTCTTGCTCTCTTAAAGCAGCTCTCCAGCTCATTCCTCTGCTCCTTTAGTTTTCTTGGAAAAATAAGGTAAACCCATTGATGTTCTTTCTTTCTTCAGTTACCTCTTTTTCTTTCTTTCTTCAGTTATCTCTTTTTCTTTCTTAGTATATTAAATAGAGTACATTAGTTAGATAAAATATACAGAGGTGTGAGCAACCGGGATATGACTAAGAGGGCTGTGCTGCCATGGGCCTCCTGAAATCAGGTAACCCCAGAAAGTGTAACTTAGTAACCCAGAGGAGAAAGCTGACGTTCCCTTTGTTCAAAGATCCTTCTCTTCTTTAGAACTGTTTTCCCAAATACCAGTGCTCTTCATGTCTCTTCATATACTACAGCTAAGCTTGTTTACAATAGACAAGTGTCCAAAGTCATCTATCTGTGAGCTCTTTTTGACCTGACATACATAGGTTTTTTCACCAGAGTGCAAGCTTTTTAACTTATGCAAAATGTCATAGTCCTATTTACTTCAATAGCTTAATGACTGTAAACCAGTTGAGGATCTGACCAAAGCAAGTAGATCAAATATTTCTTTACTTGTTACATGTTGAATTGAATAATTTAGTGATAGAAAACGGGATAGCAATTTTAAAAGGAAAGAGTCTTTAAAAGATTTAGACTAGGAAGAAAATCTTTACTGAGAACTTGGAACAGGATGCCCAGAGAAGTTGTTGACACCTCATCCATGAAAGCGTTCAAGGCCAGGTTGGATGGGACTTGGAGCAACGTGGTCTAGTGGAAGGTGCCCCTGCCCATGGCAGAGGGGTTGGAAATGAATTATCTTTAAGGTCCCTTCCAGCCTAAACCATTCTATCATTCGATAATTCTGCAAAAGTGGACACTCTCAAAAAGTCCTGTAAACTCCTGAAAATTCCTCTACTAAATGAGACTTGCCACTCCAAAAATTACCCCTGCTCAGGATATCAGATGGATTTCAAAGTGTATGATGTACAGAGGTCATCTTGTTCCTGCTAGGTACTTTAATTTAAAATTTCCTCTAGGCTAAATAGGGGTATTCACTTGTCCATATTATGATAAATAATAATAAATAAAAGACTGGAGACAATCATAACAACAGTTCACTGTGGTCTCACTGTAGTACTAAGCCTTTTGGAAAATTATTTAGTTACAAGTATGGTTAATTTAATCTAACACTGTGGATAAGGTACATTGCAGTGAAGAGTTAGACAGATTTGTCTCCGTGCTGTGTTTGTGACTATAACAGAAGATCAAACTTGGCAAATTCAGCACTCTGAGATTTCTCAGGGTACATTTCACCCAGTCCTGTCAAGACTGATAGAAAGTGCTTGCATGAACTGAAGAAAGCTTGATTGCTGAGATTTCACTCCTGTAATTGGAACCTGGAAATATGGAGTCCTCCGTGTATTTTGAGAGTATTTGGACTGATAATTGCAGTGTAGCTACAATGGAATTGTAGCTGCACTGTAGTACAGATATAATGGAAATGCAAACAAGCTTAAGGTAGGCAAGGACATAAATAAAAGTGTCATTCTAAATTCTAGGAGAGTAGCTACATTTTATGGTAGTTAAAATATCAAAACAATGCTGATTAAATCTTTAAATAAAATTGTGACAAAATTTGCCAGGGTCCTGAGGATCAAAAAATTCCTTGCAGAGAACCCACAAGGCCAATAGATAAGTTACAAGAGGAGGAGATAAGGCAACAGGAAAAAACACTTTCCCCACCCCTGTGTGCATATATTTCAGTAAGGGTTGGGGAGACTCCCACGGCAGAAACCTGGATCTAGCATCTAAAGAAATAAATAGTTTTCCATCTTCCATTGTCTATGGGTTGGCAAGTCCTGTATAATTTGCCATACCTCAATCATAAATCTTTTTCACCCTGTGTTCTCCTCTTGTCACTTATAGCTACAGATCTGGATAATTAGTCACTTGATTAAGGCCCTATCTATAAATAGATATTCTTACTTATTATTTGTTACAGATGTGGATAATTTTTTTTACTCTTGTAACGGGAATTTTTATAAGCACATTTGTTTGATGCAAATGCAGTCTATATAGTAGTATGATATTCTTCAGACATCTCTTTAATGGTGGCATTTAGAAGTAAGAATTTGAAAGTACAATTTTTAATGTTATGTAGAAAGATCACACTTCCTTTTTCTAACACAAAAATGTATATTACTGATTTGTACACATCCTCTGTCATTTGCATTTCCTGCTTCTTAATTACCTGATATTTTATTCTATTATGCTCTGTGTCAGGAAAAGGAGAGATTGCTCAAGCCGTTTGTGTTTGATCAGTCTCTCAGCACCCCAGGAAAGCCAAGACCCTTGTGCCCGACCAGTCTGTCAGTATCCCATTATGGGGACCCTTCACTGAACAGCCCCTCTGGTTCGGAGGGCGGTTCAGATGTCTTGGTCAGGGTCAGAGAGAAGATGCCAATAAAAGGGAATGCAGAGAAGCCCAGAAGATGTCTCAGTATTCATTCTTTTTACATAACTTGTTAATCATGATCCATATAACATTATTGAATCTGTGGTTGTATGTAGAATATTAAATTGAAATGTACCAATAAAACAGTATTAAAAAGTGTCTATAGTAACCGAGTGGATATAGTTACTTTTATACAATAAAGAAGGCCCTGGAAAAAAACTTTTTCTTTGCTATTCAAAATAACCAGCATTTTTTTCCCAGTGGAATTACATTCTGGGCTTCTGATTATGTACAGTCAAATTATACTTAATTATCTTTATATTGAAAACTAAATAGCATATTTTGTGTTTCTATTGAGGACATTAAGAAAAGTTAGAACTCAGAAAAAAAAATTATTAAAATACTTTATTAGTTGCAAAAAAAGAAAAACTATAATCTATATACAGGGAAAAAAAAGAGAAAAGCTGCTCTACGTCTAATTTGAATAGTTTTGAGTGACATGTTAATTATTTATGGCAAGTAAAACTTCAAAAGGAAAATGGCTGTAGTACTCAGCTTGGTCTCTGAGACTTTCTAATCGTAAGAAAGCTTAGTCCAGTTACTGTGTTTGCTTACCAGACGCTACAATGAATTTTACCTGAACTATTACTTCTTTTTTTTATTATTTTTGTTTTTTCTCTGCCTACTGAAACAGTGAAGTACTGCAATATTAATACATTGCAATTTGAAATTTCCCTACCCCTTGGCAATAAAAAAGTATAAAGAGATTTAACAAACCTCATGTTTCACAAAGTTTCCCTTGAAAAGTGACATATGAACTCAAAATTTCATTTGGAGATTTTTCGTTAAGCACCAGGAAAGAAGTATATTAACATGAAAAATCTGAACATAGTTCATCAAACTTAGAAGATTAAATATAAATTGCTTAAATGTTCAGTCAATGTCCATTAATGCAAAATATACTGTTCTGTCTCCAAAGCTTACCTTTATTTCTAAATCCATTTTTCAATTTAAATACATTTGCTGAATTTAAATACATTTGACGAATTTAAATACATTTCCTATTTAAGTGGGTATTGCTGTGGTATTTGGAGACTCGTTCTTTTCTACTTTGACTTAATAAGAATATAACAGAAACAACTCCAGGGAAAAAAGGTAGACAAACACTTCTCACTTTGGAAAATCAGCTGAAATAACTCAGTACCTACAAACATTTCATGCTGGATTATAACACTGAAGCACTTTCTGAAACACCATAAACTTTTGAACTCAAAGCATGCTTTCCAAAATCAAGTGTGCATTCTTCCCTTCTTTGGGCTCAGTGTGCCAAAAGTTGTTTGATAGAGAAGTGTTAGTTGAACTGACATAGTCACATATACATCCCTCAGTCTATCCAATACCATTGGGGAAAATAAATGTCCAATTCTTTGTCTTCAGGGAGAGGAGAACCCTCTGTGGCAAGGGGATACTGGCAAGTAACATACAGATTGTACAGAACAGTTTCAGTAATCAAAGTGCATACGAAAATTTAATGTACTGTAAAATATTTTAGACCTGAAAAGAAAAAAAGGGCAGAGGAAGCTGAGAGAACCTTAAGGGGTCATTTAATCTGTCCTTCTGTCCCAAGAGAGAATTAGGCATTGCTGCATCACTTCTGTTGGATACTCACCATCTGTTCTAAAGGGCTTTAATGACAGAGAAATCCACAGCCTCCCCAGGCAATCTATTACATTTCTTGCTATCCTTGGTGATAGAAAAATTTCTCTAGTGTCTAACCTGACATCCTGGCTGCAATTTATGTCCATTTTTTCTTGTTCTATACCTCACAGAAAATGGAAAAGAAATAAAAAAGGAAAAAAAAATCCTACTCCATTTTTCTTGGCAAAACTTTGCTAAAAAGGTGATTAATTCAGTCTTCCCTTTCTCCTTCTCAAGAGCCTCTCCATATCTATCCCCATATTTCTGAAATTTGTCACTAAACAATGCTCCAGGGGAAACTTTAGTGATGTTGAGTACAGCAGAAGGATAATGTTGGTACATATTACAGCCTATTCTCCTATTCATGCAACAAAATACTACTGAGGTGTACTACTGTTTCAAGCATTATGGTGGTTTTGATTCAAGCTTAGATCTCAGAAATCTTTCTGCAGAACTCCTACACAGCTGTTCATTTACTTTGTAGTCTAAGTACAGTTTGATATTCCTCCAGCTGTCCTAAGTGAAATAAGGGAGTTTGTTTGTTGTTTTGTTTGTTTGTTTCTTTGTTTGTTTTGAACCTTATCTCTGATATATTTTTTAAGATTGTGGATTTCTAACCTTGTGTTTCAGCCAGTACAAACTGTCCTAAAGTTTGATATAATCCAAATTTAGTCCTGAAGTCTCTATTCTGTTAGCCAGATTATTTAAGAAATCATCTATTACCAGACTAAGAATGAATCCATAAATCCTTCAGTTTTTCTGAACCTCCAGTAAATCTTTCAATGTGGTTCCAAAGAGCTTTTTATCTGCACTGTAATTTTTCTTAAATGGCTCTTGAACTTTTTACCTGAATATGAGAAGTTGTACTCAAGACAAGACTGGACATCCCTTACACCCCTTCAACATATAAAGCCACTTACAATGTCAAAAATAACTTAAACTTGTTTGTCAAAAATGGTTCCTGACAGATCTGTGCTATTATTTTTCTGTCATGTACCAAGTGCTTTTCAAATACTTTGTGTTTTTTAGTGTTTTTCATTATCTGTCACCGGTTTTTTGGTATAATTTATAAAATTATAAATTCACATGAAACTTTAATGAAAGGAAGATACATATACGAAACTACTTCCAATAAAGCAAATAGACTACCTATGAAAATATAAGTAAGGTTTAATATTTGTGCATTCTGTAATAGTATCATGTTAATTACAATGCATGTTAATTACTGCAAGTTTGGGGGGTTCCTTATAAATTATCTAGATTTTTGCTTTATTGAGGCATTTGAATTATATCTTGCAAAATATGAGAAAGAAAGTCCAATAAAAGTTCAAGATTTTTTTTTGCAGCCATGCAAATACCTTGTGAATTAATTTCTAAGAGTTCAAAGAGAAGCAAATAGCTTTTCAAGTCACATAAATTTTGTTTCTAGCTCCTGTTCTGAATTCCTGGGCAATTTGCCAATCTGTTACGTCACAGACATGACTCTCTTCTCCTTATCAAAATGGTGATTTTTTTTTTTTACATCAGTTTTAGACTTTTAATCTGCTTTGGAGAAGTTGAATTTTAAAATATTTCAATCACTAGCATTTTTTTCTGCTCACCATGAAGTTTTTATAGGTGGGTTGATAAACCATAGTGAAGCACAACGAGTGCATGTTTTTGTATGGACAGGTACATGTGAGGGTATTCTGTTCATGAAAAAAATCTGTAATTGTTTCCTATCTACTTACAAGTTTAAATAGTTTAAATTCATACATTCAGTGTAAAGTAAGAGCTACCTGTCCAATTTTCACTTTACCTTGAAATAAAATGAATTAAATATGAGCCTATATTTAGGTTGTTTCACTGACAGATTTCTTTGACGGAAACCTTTAGCAAGAATTACAACATCCTTTGACTACCATTGCATTCTTACCCCGACTTTTATATCATTCTGAGTATAGTATCCTCTAAGTCTTAGTTCAGGCTGTCTGAATTCCTAGTAACAGCTTCTTGCCGTTATAGGGGGCAACACCACAGTAAATAGCAAGGAAACAGACTGTTCTCTAAGAAAGAGGGCAGAGTTTCCTTATGAGGGAAGAAATACAAAAATTTTTGAATAGTTTTTTCATTGATCTAAGACAGCAGATCTTAAACATAATAATGCAAATTAGAGTTTACAAGAAAAGAGCTTGGTAAGTTCTGAATGTTCCTAATGAAAAGCAAATTATGCATGAATTTTCCCCTCTTCTCTCATTCTTGAGATTCTGATCATATAAAAATGAATCCTCACGAGAAAAGAATGTAAGCTTTTGTGCTGTTCATTAAAATTTTAAATGAAAATGCAGTGAGTAAAATTTTGCTGGTCCATTTATGGACAAACCATTGTTTACATTTATAAATAAATAAATTTTACAGGAAAAATCATAATAATAAAACCCGAACACAGTGGATTTGAATAAAAAGAGAGACATCAAAAGTAAGATTTTTACATTATTACATTTTCTAATTGCAGACTGATCACTTCAGCGAAAAATATTTCTTTACTGTTGTTTTAATTTTTTTAAATTATCCCATAATTTCTCTTCTATAGCACTCAATATAAAAAAAAAAAAAATCATGTAATCTTGACCACAGTGATTAAAAATAAGTAACACTACTAAAGATACATCTCTTGTGAGAACCTATGAAAAGATGTATTCCACAAGAAAAATGACTCAACATATGAAAAGAGGAAAAGGATTATTTATACATAATTAGTTTGACACTAGCAAAATACTGTAGGTTTTTATTCTGTGGAAGTTTTTAGTGAAATCCAGTGAAAGTAAAGCTCAAACTACAAAAGGATGTCAGTGAAGTCAGTAGAATAGTATTCGGCTTTATGATTCTGGGTAAGAGATTAGACAAATTTAGTAGTTGGAGTTTATGCTTAAATTCAATTTCCAGGTGTCCTATCCATTTGGTCGGGGAAGCAAGGAGGGGAATAAAAATTTAAGATGTGTATAAGAGACTTTTTTTTCAACATTCTTTTGCTCCTGTGTCTCTGAAATACTGTGGGACTGTATTTCATGTGGAATTTGTCCATAAATCAAAAGGAACTGCTAATATATCACTGTAATGACTAAAATAAGTCACTAGAGGTAGTGTCAAAACTGCTGCTCATTGTAGTAAACAAAAAACCCACAAATAACCCAAAACCTTCTAAAAGACCTTTAATATAATTTCTAAATACCAATTTTTTAATCTGTTTTCTCATTGCACTCTCTCATTTTTGATGTGCGCATATAATGTTAGACACTGAAAAGCCAAATATTCTCAAAGCCTGCCTGAGCATGTTATAAAACTAGTCATCTAACTTTACATACACTACTATTACTGATAATTTGCATAGCTAAATATTAAAATATCTTTGTCCCAAGTTAATTTTGCT
This sequence comes from Edolisoma coerulescens, assembly GCA_013397115.1. Taxonomy (NCBI): domain Eukaryota; kingdom Metazoa; phylum Chordata; class Aves; order Passeriformes; family Campephagidae; genus Edolisoma; species Edolisoma coerulescens. Next base: position 367,544 of record VWZW01005522.1, read on the forward strand.
TACGGAAACGTTGCCATTTTTCTCTTGCCCCATCGCATATCTGAGATACATAATCATGGTGCCTCTTCACTTATGATATGCTGTTTAGAGGATTATTTTCTTAAGTGTTTATAAGTTTTCTGTGGTCAGTTAGCCCCACTTGATATGAGCCACTTCTTGGCTTGCATTGAATCAACAGTATCCCAAGCCAGTCAAAATTAGGACAAGATAGACCTGTCAAGAGGAAATACAGCGCTGTTTTGTAAGATAAATTAAATACTGGGCTACTTTTGAATGGGGAAGAAATAGAGACATTATCTCCTACATTCATACGAGAGTGGCGCAGGCTCTTGGGTTGAAACAGCTGCCAGTTGTCCTTGAGGTGCATATAGCAAAATTTACTCCTTTCCAACAACTCAAGGACATGACTTTGAACATTCCCTCTGCATCAGATGAGGCAACGCACTTTGAACTCAAGTCTAAATCTTGCTTCAGGCTCCCAAAGGACTGCTTTTATGTACCTGCCTGCCTCCGTCTACAATGAAGCTGTTCCAATATTCACTTTCTTGGAGGCTCATAAGGAAGAATTATTTTCCCCCTCAAATTCCTGACCTCAAGTGGAAGAAAACAGTAGAAATATTTTTGATTTTGGAGATGCTGTAAATAAGTTATTAATAATTAATATTGAATAATTTGAAATTCTTTGCCTAACAAGTTTGTTTAAGATGAGAGAGAACCATTTTTATAATTATGTCAGCATAGTTAAAATTTTGAATCACCATTTACTATCTCTGCTTTAGGAAGTGAAGGGGAAAGGTGGTTTTGTGAATCTGTAACTCTCTGCACAGGTATTTTTAATGTATGCAATACATTAGAAAAGAAGACAAAAAAGTAAAATTGTATTTGGGGATCTTTCTTAGGAGTAGCTAACTAATGGGAAAAAGGTACAGTTCAAGCTTTTGCCATGGAAATACTTCAATAATGTGGTTTATAATCAACATTTTACAGAATTGCCATGTGGAAAATTACTTCAGTTTATCTCCCATTTCAGCTGTTATCTGAAATCATCTTTTGACATGTTGGAGCTTCAAGAAAAATAAAACTATCACCTCATCTCATACTTTGTGCTTTAAAAGTAGCATTAGACAGAAAAATTTAAGAATATTAGTTACCAAAGAATCAATTCTGTAACATAGAATGAAAGACACCATTGATTTTTAATGGAAAGGGATATGAAAACTCAATGCTGTTAAGATCAATAAGTTAATCTGATTATTTTATACCCAAGAAGATTTACTAAAAGCTTAGTTTTAACATATTTTAGAAAATACTTTGTGTTAAAGTGCACAGATGCACTTGGAAAACATGAGAGCTCTCTTTTTCAAATTCTGGTTGTTAATTTAATGCAATGATAGTTCTGGGTGAATATAGAAGCTTTATGTAACTCATATAATAGCTACCAAATATATCAAAGAAGACGTAATCAAATTTCTTACTCTTCAGTGCTCTTTCTGAAAATTTGGGTAGAAATGCGCATTAAATTTTTGCCAACGTGTTATAGTACTTTTAGAAGCTGTCCAAGGGATACTGTGAATTGTGCCTTGTTTAGAAAATTTCATAAAGCTGTCTGTAATGGCAATTTATAAATGGATTTTAATTGTGCAGTAATAAATCTAGGAATTACAGCTTCACCAGAAGCTACAAATGAGAAGTTTTCTGAAAGAGAATGAGAACACTTAATTTTTCTTTAATTTAAGCACCTTCATATTCACAAAAGAATAAGAGTAATTAAAAAAAAAGCACAAAACTAATTGGATTAAAGAATGTAAATTACTCGAGGCATGAGGTGCGACAATAATCAGTCTAGAGGGGGTTTTCATTATTTTTCTGTGACATTATAAAAAGCAAGAATAGAGTAAATTAAGACTTGCTAGGAGATACAGTGATTGAAAATACTGGCCCATGGCAGGGTTTTCCTAGAAGTTAGTTTCTTTTACATGAATGCAGGTCTGTCTAAATTAAGTGTTGTGCCTCATAAGAAGTTCAAGTCTCTTGTGCTTTTGGTTGTCTTTCTTCCTTTAAGTAAGGACCATCCTATATTTTTCTTCTTTGTCCCATTCCACCCTCTCACTGTAACCTTTCAGGTCTTCTTACATCTATTAAAAAAATAATTTGAAAAGAGTGAGATCTTACAGTGTTTAGTATTTCTGTACAAGTTTTGTAGAAAGCAAGGTACTGGATCTTTGGCTACACTTTCAATTTAAACCTCATTAGCTGAAATGTGTCTTCGATATCCATTTTTAGGGAAGTCCATGTTGTCTTTGAGAACTCATGAATAGTGAGCCCTTTCTGATCTTTCCAGAGTGCTAACTTTAAGTGACATGGTTTTGCTGTTGCTATCAATTCAGTTATGTGTGCTTTCATAAAAGAAGAAATCCAGAAATGTCAGAATCTGGATCAAGAGGGACCATAAACAGGGGTGAGCATAGGCTGCGACTGGACTGGAAATTGGCATTCTGATAAGATATCTCAGGCAGAGACTCAAGGCAAAATGCTGAACTGGAAAGGGTCTCCTCAGCCCATGAGACTCCAGTGCGTGAAGACCCCAGGTGAGGCAGGTCAGGTCCATTAAGGCCTGTTCGTGCACTCAGGACCCTCACTGCCCTAATGGAGATTCAGTTTGGTACATAGTGCAGAATACCCCACTGTGGATGCTGAAACCTGGGTAGCAGAAAGATTTTCCAGCTTTCTGCCTCTGTCTGTGAGACAGTCTTTGCTTTCTCACAGACACTGGCTGAAAACAGTTAGAAGTTTCTGTAAACTAATCCCTTTATCTTGGAGGTTGTTTTGCAGTATTGTTATGGTTCTAACTAGAAAATATTTAGAAAAGGGTGTCTTAGAATTTGGCCAATCCCTTCAAGAGGTGGATGGTCAAAAGACCAATTACCTGATGCCATTTAACACACTTTTGCAAACTAACATATAAAAGCCTTTGGAAAATTATTAAAGTGCTTCCTTTTATCCCCGAGCCTTGGACTTCATGTGTTTCTTCTCTTGCCGTCCCCGGCACAACAGCGACACCCCACAAGTATTTTATCATCTATCAATTTTTAAATCAAATCTATTGGGATCCCTACTTTCCCGCAAAATGGATATTTTTCAAAGTATTAGTGGTGTTTGTTAATTTTTAGTGTCATTGAATATCCTGTTACTGTGTTCCAAGAGAAAGAAGAAAACCTTTCTTTCTGTGTTTCTGTGTGACACATTGTATGTGACCTTTCATTTGCTCCAGGCACTGGAGTGTTTAGTCTGTTCACCTGTCACCTAAGGTCCTTGAGTTTCACCTAGTTAGTTTCTACCAGGACTCCAAACTTGAATTGTTGGATTTCCAGGAAATCAAATTGTCCTGGTTTTTTTGGCAGGAAACCAAGCCTATGAGTTGTGCCAGAGAGAGAGAGATGTTTGAAGGCTAGAATTTTAAATGTTCACTACAGGGAGTGTGCTCTCATTTTCCTTAGCTATCACAGTAGTGCACAGAAGAGCAAAATACAATCAAGCACACATAAAAATAATATAGTAAGCAGAGAACAGTCTAATTTGACTAGTTAGAAAAAATCTAATAAAAAGTGATAAGTACTTCCTCAGAATTCATCCATAGGCAGCAACAGCCTTGAAATGATCCAGGTCAAGCCCATCAGAACATATTTTGGCCCATTTTCCACATGCTACTAGTAAAGTAATTAGAAAAACACGCTAGCACATAGAGGGCCCAGGTTCAAATTCTTCCTCTGCCAAAGGTAATTTGAGATCCCGGGTCCCTGCTTTCCACAAGATTCAGCAAAACATTGAGTTTTGGAATATTTTCAGTAGTGGCTTCCTATCTCTCTCATTGACATTATTTTGCTTTTATTGGAGCAATTTAAATTATTTTATCTAGGTAAATAAAGACTCATTTTTGAGCTTAAGGCAGACTTACAAGGGGAGAGTCAAGCTCTATCTAGTGAACATGTAGATCTCCTAACAGAAGCACAGCAGTGTGAAAAAATTGTTTTAATATTGAACTATCCTACTAGATGTAGGCAAAGGCAAAGCTAAACAGGCCTAAAAGTATGATGTCTGATTGTTAAAGATTTGCAAAAGAAGAAATAAGAACTTGAGTATACGTCTCCTAAGTAGCAAGATAAACGACCAATGAGCATGATGTTTGTACTTCAAAAGACGAATGAGAACATCTAGTTACTCTGGTATCAAAATGTCCCAAAACATCTTTCAAAGAACACACAGAATGAGCTAGTATGAACTGAACATATACCACAACTACTAACAGGAGTTGAGTTCTGTGCTTAGAACATGGTTATATGGAATTATTAATACTTTCCTGGCAGAAAATTATATGCAGTATGGAATGGCACAGCAAAGTGCATGAGGTAATAGTGTAGAGGATAAAGAGCAGAATTACACTTTGAATTCCTGGACTGAAGTTTCTAGACTGTTGACTTCACTGCATAATTGTCTGATGAGTTTTGAACAAGTCATGTTTCCTAATGCTTTACCACACAGAAAGAAACACCAAAGCTTGAAGATCAAATTCAGCATCAAGACAACCTTCATGCTGGCAAAAACATAAGTGGCTTTAGTTCTTAAGAAATTCAGGAACAGGAACAAACAGTGGAAGCTTCTGAATCCTGTTTGCCAATAGTGAACCAGAAGATAAAACAGCACATGAATCATCAAAACCAGACGCTAGCAGGAACAGAGATTAAGAGCAACCAAAATACATTAAAAAGACTATATTTTAAGTAGTGGTCTAAATTCCAACTTCACACTCTTGGAAATGATCATGCTTTTGATGGGTGTCTTTCCCATATGTTTATTTAGAGAACATATCATTCTCCTACTCTCTTTTCAGACTTGTTTTACACCTTCTGTGTCACTGGGGTGTGCTTTCTTTTCAACCTTGACATTTCTGAGTATTCTTTAAAAGCAAAAAGAAGTACCAGAGAGACAATTTCTTTATGGTTTTGACAATGCCATTTACAGAGATAAGATCAGCTTTATATCTGTCTTTTCAAAGAACCAAGGAAATAGTTTTCTCTTCTTTTTCATAATTATGTTCAGGGTTCACGATGAGGAAGCTACCTCTGACATCCTCATCATTTTTTTAGATATTTTGGCATGAATGATGGAAGACCGTTTACATTCTTGGTTCACATTGTACTACATTGCATATGACTGTTTTGGAAATACACTGTCTCACTATCCCTTAATTATAGGAAATTCTGCAAGGGTATTTTATCTTACTCGTAAATTATTGTCTCACCAATCATCAGCAATCAATTCACACCAGCAATTAATTGATATAATTAGTTAGATGACTGACAATAATTTCTACTTTTTTGCATGTTCCTGTCAAGAAAATAAAGGAGACCTCTCTTGCTCTTCCCTCTATCTTTTTAATTTCTCTACCTCACATCCATTGTTAAATAAAATCTGTACTGTTGACTGCAGCATATGAACTCACTTGCACCTTAATTTGGGCAGAGGCATCCCTAAATAATAGGGTCTTAACAACCTCATAAACAATTTCTTGGTTTGCGTTAAACAGGAAAGCTCCTACTCTTTGACTCCTTTGCATCTCTTCACCACATTAATAAAAAAAATTTGAAAGTTCTTGTCCATCACAAAGCTGAATCTGTTTTCAAGATGCTTTAGAACTGATTGTTAGCAATATGCTCATCCTTACTCAGGGTATGTCATTAAGGCACAATCTCTAGTGGGGAAAACAACCCACTTAGATTCCAGCCAAGGCATTCCAGGCTGTTGCTGGGTTAGGGTGACCCTTTCTCCTATTTTAGCATTAATTTGAAATTTTATTTTTCCTCAGAAATGTAGATGAAGATTCACTTGTTTAGTTAAATATCTTTGTTCAACAAGTGGCAGCAAGAAATTTGTTTCTCTTTGAAAAATCCAACATCCCTATTACCTCTCCTCGATATACACATTCACATATGAGTTTCTATTTTTCTTGGTAAAGAACAAGAGAAATTAAGAGAACTCTGTTGGTCTCAAAGATCTTTCACCTATAGGCTTAAAAAAATTAGATATGCTGAACTGAGGATTGATACCAGAGAATCAGTTACATTAAGTCTCATTTTCTAAATGAACAAACTCAGGCTAACTGATATACAGATTTTTTTGGGTATAATTCTTCTCTCCTTTTCTAAATATTGGAACTACAGCAGACTTTTGGAATATCCTCATTCTTCAAGAGTTACAGGAGACATAGAATCGTAGAATATTCTGGGTTGGAGGGGACCCACAAGTATCATCAAAGTCTAACTCCTGGTTCTGCATAGGTCAGCCCCAAGTATCCTCCCCTGTGACAAAGAGCATTGCCCAACTACTTCTCTAAATGCTCCTTGAACTCCAGTTGTCATTACTCCTCATTCCTGCAAAACATCTGTAATTTTCTGAAATATCTTCAGCCACGGTCTATCTGTGGAAGTGAAATATCCCTACAGTCCTTGTGTTTGCTTAATCCAGAATTTAAAGTCTGTCTCTAATGAGCTTTGCCTGGGTATTAGTTGCAAAATCTTGCATCCTGGAATAACACACGTGCTGTCCGATCAACAGCAATCAGCCAGAAGGACACAGATGGACAACCTTCACCCTGCAGCAACACCATGTAGTTTTTGTGTTCATGTCGCAGCCTACCATACAGAAGGTAATTCAGTGCAAAACACACAACTTCCTTTTCTCCAGAGAACATTTTATCTTCTAATTGTATATAAACAGATAATAAACATTTAAACACAATATGGTAAAACTTTCCAGTTTGCAGATCCTCTCCTACAGACTTCAATTTAAAAAATCCCAAACAAAAGACACTTCTCTTCTTCTGGAAGCTCCTGGTCCACCCCTGGGTGACCTGATTGAGACTGCTAATGTTTTTTTTCCTAGGGTCAGGACAAAGCAAATTTCTATGGTTACTTTTCCCCAATATTTTATAGCATTGGATGTTTTAACCAGTTTTGAGTTGTTGCCCAAGACAAATGATTCTTCCCACTAAAAAGTAATGAAAAACAAAAGAGAAGCAAAATCTGGTTGAGGAAATGTCTTACCAGTATGTTCCTGACAATGCTGTTGTACTTCAGCTAATGGTGTCCAGGGCCAGGCTGAGGTGGATCCAGCAGAGCCACCAGAGGTGCAGAGCAACTGAAGGCCCCAGCCTTGCGAACACAAGCCTCATATGTTTTGCAATAAATTCAGCAACCCATCTCATTGTCTCCTTCTAAATTTCGACTGGAAAAGGTAGGATTTCCTTTTCTAAAGTGTGTTTCTCCATCCTGTTTTGTTAAGATTTTATAAAGTGACTGAAATTGGTGTTTTAGATGAAGAGTATTTTATCCAGGTGGTATCATGGGTATTATTAGTGAGACATGCAGATTTTTTTTTTTTTTGGTGTTCGGTTTGTGGGGTTTTTTTCCCCAGGGCATTGTCTGCAGAGCAAAGTATTCCTATTAATTATAGAAGGCAGAGAAGTAAGTTTTTGCTGTCACCCCGGAGGACACAACCAAGGAGAGTCCAAATTCTTGACAGAGCACCTCTGACAGCTTCACTGCCTTTTCCTCAGGATGGCACTCAAAGTCAGGTTTGAATAGGTAAGAGCTCCTGTCATGGGTACTTGCCTTCCTCATGTGTTTCATAACAGAGTATAATGAGCTGTGACTGAGACAACAACAGACACAGCCCGTGGGTATGATAAACCAGGTCCAACAGGGCAAGAAAAGAAAGAACAGACTATGATGAGCCTAGATGCTGGCCACAGATCAACAAGTGGCTGGAGAATGATGCCTTAGCATTTTGAAAATGTATACTAGGATATCATAGTGGACTGATTTGATTGGCAGCTTGTGTTGACATCTGCCTGAAGAGGCCATCTGTAGTAAAAATTGGTGGAATATCATTAACCGGCCATCCAGGACCATGTAGAAGCAAATTGCCTGAGATGAAGCAACTTTGTGTTGGTGCCAAACCACTGCCCAGAGCCTGACGCTGCAACACTGGTTGCAGCAAGTGGATTCTACAACGCCAAGTCGTTGGAGAAGTGTATAGAGCAGTTCTCAGTTACTGCAGGTGCATTTGTGCAGGCGGAGTGAAGATTTTTCCTGATACAGGTGGTCACTTGGACCGCTTAATAAGTTCTACTTAACAGTGTCATGTTTACAGAATGTTCATGTTTCTCTTCAGCTAGTTTTACTATATTTTCTTGGGGAAAAAAAAAGTATTTTTTAAAACCTTTACATGTTCCCTTTAAAAAGAACATCTTATGATAGAGATGGTGTCTTCTAAGGACCAAGCTGGGGACAAAATTACTACTGTTCTTCATGGTTTGCTAGTTTGCTGTTTCAAGGCTTCTTTTTTAAGTTAGGCTACCTTTTCAATTATACTGACATTTTATCTCACCCTCCTTTCCACTCTCTTCAGCAAGTCGTAAATATTTATGATTTGTGACTCCTGACGAAGATACTGACAAAATCCCTAGCATCTAAAAATGGATTTCAATGGAAGCTACACGCTCATGATTCTTCCTATTTAGTCTATTGGCAACTGGGTTATTAACACTTGAAAACATATATCAACAAATGGCTAAATTATCTCTGTGTATTCTACTTTTAACTAAGTATACAATAACAGAGTAATTCAGTTATCAACAAAAGCTGGGGGAAGAAAAATTTCCTTTCTAGACATTCTGCTGGTAATTTTTCCAACATTAAGAAATATTTCCATTTAAAATCTCTCTTCTTTAGAACCCTCCCTCCACTGTAATGAAACAAACAGTAAAATTCTTTTGAGAAAATCAGAGCTATATCATAAATCCTGACTGAGTTGGAAGGAATAGAACTCCTTTTTACTCTACACATGCTCTAAGTCAGCACACTGCATAAGATATTTTTACATCATAAAACTTTTTCCTGAAAGGCCCTGTCTCAAAAATTTGTGGAGAACAGTTTTTCAAGTGGTAGACAGTTTCATTTTTTTCTGAGACTTCTAAGTGTGTCTCCCTGGGTCTGAGAATTCCTTTACCTCAAAGGAACTTACGTAGGAAAAAAGAAAAAAGTATTTGATATTAAATTAGGTAAATTACTAAGGGTAAGGAGAGTTCATTGTTTGTCTGGAAATGGAAAGCAATAGCTTTATATAATCTCGATCATTTCCCAGAGAGTAAGAAAAATGTGCCAGTATGTTAGCAACTGAATAATGAAAGGTAGTACATACAATTTTACAGTGCTTCCTTGGAGGAATAGCCCAGTTTTGCAATAGTTTTTTAATTCACAGATCTAGTTATCTCACATTTTTATAATTTTCTCCGCATACTTTACGGAAAGAAAGCCTAGTCAATCATTTCTGAAACCATCTTAGTCAGGCACATAGTCTGTGATTCTTGGCATTGTCCTGTGCAAGTCTAGGAGCTGGAGTCAATGGCCCTTGTAGGTTCCTTCCAGCATAGGATATTCTATGATTCTATGTTTGTCAGTGTCACTAGTATGTTTATAAATCTGTTCAGTAATCTTTTTTTTTTTTGTTTCAAATTTGTGGCTTAAAGCCTTTTTAGTTATTCTTCCCAGCCATTCCACGTATCTGAGGACATTTACCACCCCTCTGCCTGTTTGCTATTTTACCTGTAGCTGGTTCCTTAATGGGGAAGAGAAAAAATTAATAAACCGAATGGCTTTGTAGGAAATATTACATATACAGCATATCCCATGAACTCACAAAAGCACCACAGTAAAAATGAAGACACAAGTTATACTTATTGAAATCAAGGCCATTTTTTCCAAAGAAATGAAAGTATTTAGTGCTATTTCATATTTGCAATATGAGCTTAAATTCCTAAATTTAACGTCGGACTACAGAGTGCACAGGTATCAAAACTACCTTTAGATCAGCACATCAGATTTTTTTTTCCAGATTTTTTTTGCATATCTGAGGGTCTAAAATATACTGGAGACCATCATCCTAAACAACACACTCTCCCATAACTGGTAGCTGGACTGGGGAAAGCACCTAAGTTCAAGGTTATTGGAAAGATCGATCTGTACTAATGAGATAGTTCAGGATCTACTGTTCTTGAAAGGATGGGTTTAGGAAACATGCACAGATTTTCATATTTTGAACCAAACCTGGAACACATTACTTTCATCACACACTAATTTCTCATTCAACTGAAACATTACTGAAAAAAGTTACAACTTCAAGGCCAGTGTGGATAAGTTACTCACGTTCCTTCCTGAAGTGTGCAGTTGTTTCTAGGTACTCTGTCACCACTGATCCAGGCTTACCGTAGCAGTGAATAGCTTAAAAGTTGGTACAAGTACCATACTGGTGCCTTGGAGTACCAGTAACTTACCACATGGTACTTTCTGCTGAAAACCAAATTAGCAATTCTATCCAAGGGTACCAAGTTAGGCTGCCACATGCTGGATTAAGGGGTCTTATTAAACGTGGCCAGTACTGGAGATTGAAAGTCTTTCAGAAGATGTGCAGATGTACACTGTTTAGTGAGCTAATAAAACACAAATAGCAAGAGATAGCGTGAAGCTTCTAGACCATTGAAAGCGATAGATTTAGAAACTGCTCATGTTGTGTTAATGGTGTTTGTTAACAATAAGCTAGAGGTATCAAACCCTTTGATTCATGGATTCAGTGGCTGCCAGCAAAGGGCAAAAGTTCCCCCTTGTCTCCATTAGTCAAATAACAGTGTTTGTTTCTTTCACTTTCTGAGATGCGTTATATATTGATCCCAGCTAGAAGCAGGGCATCAGAAAAGATGTGATGAATGGCATTAGACCATTTAGCAAGTCCTATAACTCATGGTAGTAGTAAGTTTTTTCTCTTAGGTTTCGGAATCAGAACAAGACTTAGAAGATGTTTCCCTGGCATCAGGGAGGCCAGCATGGATCATGTGGGCTCAGTTCATGATTTACTTCTTGCCATTTCAGGAATTCGAAATGCTGGCAGCTTCTTTGTCTTCCCCATCTTAGGTTTGGATTTTGTTTTCTTTTTCTTTTTTCTATTATTCCCCCTGCATCACCTGAAATCTGATTTTAGTATGTGTTTTCTGCCACTAACAAACTTGATTTATTGTTCTGCTAGGTCTCCTGAGTATCTCAGATTATTTTACAGGTAGGATTTAAGTGTCAATTTTCCCTTGAAAAATCCTTTAATAAAGGGCAATGACAAAAGCTTTTTCTACGAGAGGAGAAATGCCAAATGGTAATAAAAGATGAGGTTTTTAGCTACACCAAAGCTGAATGGAAAACGAATAATATAAAAAATGACTTTGCACTATCACGTAGGGGTAATTTGTTGTGAACGTGAAAAGACAAAGCAGGTCCTGAACTGGGAACCAATGCTATATGGATAGATTCCAAAGGGATGGAGTTTTTACTGGTGGATTTAACAGAAAACTCAGGAGAATTAGATGGATGTAAACAGGTAACAGTTGTCTTTAGGCCTCCTGTCTTATGGCAAAACAAAAAGACATAATGGCTGCAGTTAAGACATTTGGGTGTTAAATTTCAAGCAGACTCTAAGAGTGCTTTGTGGCAAAGGCACTCAGCAAGGGGTATCAGAATTACAGAAATCAGACCCTGAGACATGCAGAATTTAACAAATTAGTTTAGTGAAATCCCTGTCCACTGTAAAGTGCAGATTTCTTGGACTTTTGAGTATGATATCAGTCATCTAAAGAAGAAACAAGTTTGGAATGTCACTTAATTTCTAAAAAATCTCAACTCTGAAAGCTCCATAGAGATAGGAGTGGGATGGAGTCATGAGACCATATTATCTGTCCCACTGTGTGCAAAGAAGCAAGGAGAACATCTATCAAAAGAAATGGATGTGTTATTGCCATGCTTTACTGGGACGTTGAAATAGTCTGTTTCCCAAGAGTGTTAGGACTCAGTAGGATCTGTTACATATTCTCCTCCAGGGATTCCTTAAGTACAAATTAGAAGTTTAGAGATTAACAGACTTCTACTTGGAAGCTTGATTTTCTGTTTCAGCAATCTTACTCAGATACTTTCTAGGTACTTTTCATGAAAGGAGGTTTATTAGCCTATGCTCCCTGACCATGCCTTTCAGAATAATATGTGCTGCTCTTTTGACAAATATAAGAATCTATAATATACAATCTAAAGTTAGAAACCCTAAAGCCCTTCCTATTTCCTGTACTGTAGAAAACAAAAGCATTAATGAAAAATGAAAGTGGTATTGCACTAAATCAAAAAAAGGCAGAGTAATGACCTCTCAAATTTAGAAATAAAATTAATACATGAAGAAAAATCTCTTTGCCCTCCAAATTGGTATTACACATTATGAGGCTTAAAAGAAATGTAGATGTAAAGAAAAATGAAGATCAGAAGTTGTGGCCTAAAGATTTTTCTAACCTTCATAAGCAGATCTGCCCTGAGTTCAATTACATGTTTGTCAAGACAGACATGAAGCTAACCTTTCCTCCCCTACAATGCCATTATGACAACACCATGACTCTGTCCATGGAAACACTCTAAATATTTGCTGTTTTAGACCATATTGAGACTCTTTTCCAACAAACTTTATTCCTTTCTCCTTCACAAGCCTGATTTCTCTAAAAATACATTGAATTCTACAAAGAGGTTTTTTTGATCAATCTAAAACATTTCAAATTCTGTCATTTAAATAAATAATGGAAACCACATGGATTTGAGCCCAGGTCTCTTTTTAGTGATCATTTAGAATAAACATATTTTTTAGCACCATTGTGTTCATTTGATCATTTTTATATGCTCCAAATTATAGTCTCCTACAATCAACCATGAACACAAAGCATGTTTAGTTTTCAAAACACAGGATTGTCTTTCAAAGTATCAGGCAGGCTCAGCAATTCCTTGGGGAATTATTCTCTGAAGGGAAGGTAGTGGAAGTAGTGATGTAAAGAATGTAAGAAAGTGGGGAAAAGCAAAAGAATGCAAATAGGATGTGTAAGATAGATGTAAGCTGTTCCATAAATAGTCACATGGAAAAAAAATTCATAATGAAGAACGCGTATTTTAGACCTAGCAAAAGCAAAAATCTTAAAAAAATGGTGCAAGACTCTAAAATGGGAAATGAGGCTGACAAAGAACTGTTCATGAGAAAAGATTCAAGCAGAATCTTGGCAATGTACAAGGTTAAGACATTTCAAAAAATGTGCTGTAAAAGCACAAGATAGATGCTGAAGGTGGAAAAATCCTTACTGTGACTGTAGACTAATGCACTTTGGACTTATTTTGCTGGGAAAATAAATGTAGTATGCTATAATCATCGCTAAGTGCCACTTAATTAACTATGAACATAATCATTAAGTAGCTCCTAGACTGTATGTCCATTATATAATACATGTGCACACAGAAAGATATGTTTTGACTTAGTATTAACAGCTTTCCATTTACCTCTTGTCCACTTCCCTCAAAAGAGGTGCTAGAATAATGCACTATGGAATGAAAAAGTGGTTAGCAAGAACCAGTGACTCAAAGTTTATGTGTGTAACATCCAAGTACATATATAATACATTTTAATTACAATTAATTATTCTAATAGCTAAAAGCCAACTTTGAACTTCATATTTTTTTTGTTTCAAAATAAGGTTTAATGGTATTAAACACCTCATTTCAAATAGATCTCTTTTTTTTGTTTTTCTTTCCTGACAATTCCAACCTAACCTCAAATGGAAAAAAAACCCTGTTTATTTTAACAGGAAGAACTGGAACTTGTTTGCCTTAATCAGTGGCAATTCAAACCAGGGTACTGTAAGAAAAGACTAATTTTCATGAACATACTGCTTATTACATCTTAGATGCAATTTAAGAAGAATGACAAGGAAAGAATTTCCTACTACCTATATGACATCATCACACATAAAACAAGACTATCTTAGAGTCAAAGAACAAAATGATAGTTAACAAATTGTTATACTAAAATGATAAAAAGTGAAAGGTGATCATGACTACCATGATAACACCTTTAATTTCTGATCACACCTCCTCTCTCAAATGAAGCTCAAAAATCATTTGTTTTCACTTGTGAAAGTATGGCAGACTCTCCTAAATACTTAATTTGGTGTATTTTTGCACATTAAAATATTCCAAGGCAAACAATTATTTTAAATTAAAAGGAAAAAATACAACAGGCCTAGATTTCTATCTTTCATCCCATTCCTACTCAGCCCTGACTGTGTGACAAATTTTGTTTGTTTCCAGAACACATCCAGTATTCATTGGAAATAAAGTTGTCTTACAATGGTTTATACCTGGGGTCCTACTCCACAATTGGAAGGTACAAAGAACTGTGAGCATCTGTTCTCCAGCTGTACAATTAGGAAAGTGAACATATGTAGTTTGTCATTAAATAGAATTCACAGGTCTTCTTCCTCCTAGTGGCACCAGTTCTTATTCCTACCAATTTCCTTTTGAAGAAGCAAGTACTTACATGTTGTATAAACAGGTCATAGACTACAAAAATGAGAAGCCATTCAGAACAGAAAAAAAATTGATGAAAAGAAAGCAAAAGAACACTTCAGAGCTTCTTTCCCTTAATTTTTTTTCTCCCACTGAAAAATGTGTCAACTGAACACGGATGTTGCTTTGAAAAATGTCTAATCTATATCTATTCCTCTCGTTTTCCTTTTCTACTACTTTTGGAAAAAAAAAAATCATCTCTTTTTGATCATCCCATTTGACTCTTTAAGCACTTATAAATACCATTTAATGGCAAGTCAAAGATTACCCTTCTGTATGTGGAATTGATTTTCCTTGTTCATCTTGTGGTTTTGTTTGCTTTGAAATTTTTTTTCCCCTTCACTTATAAGAGGAAAGCTAGGGAATAACTATTTTCCCTTGTTATTACTAAGAAAAGGTTAAGGAAGTATTCTTCAGTATATTTGTGCAGATGAGTCTTGGTTGAAATTTATCTCCAATGTAACCGATTAGAATTAAATGAGATTTTTTTTCTTTCTGCGCCAAAGAGCTGACATTTTATCTATGTGCACAGTGGGTTTAATGCACATTCTTCTTTTTTATAACCACGGAGTTCCACTCAGATCCTTTGGGTTTTCCCAGTGATTTAAACTGTCCTTTTGTTTCTTTTTCAGTCTCAGTTACAGTGAAGTAAAAGTTTGCTAACACTCAGTCACACTCTTACAGAAACAGTACATGAAGACAAAACTCTTCCAACACAGCAGAAACTCCCAGAGAAGAAAGCCAGTCTCTCAACTCTTATGTGAGTACCTGTAATATAATTGCTCCACTAAAAAGCTTGGGGCTTTAGCTGATAACCTGGCATCCACATATTTCTGTGTCCTACGCAGAGCTTCCAGCCCTTGACAAGTAATTGGGAGCTCTTTAGTGGGTCAGAGAATTATAATGAATAATAATAATAATAATAGCAATAGTAATATCAATATAAAGTCCTATTATATGTAATTGGCTTTATGGTAAGTAGCTGTCTCTTAATGGAAAGAATGATAGTGGAAGTGCACCTTTTCTATTGCTCAACTTCCAATTAACTTGTTATTGATCTGGTCTACTGCTGCCAGAGAGAGCTACTTGTTTTTACATCTTTTGCAGCATTGCTCAGTCTTTGCATTTGGAGTGAAAAGGGAGGTGTCTCTCATTATTGTTTTGACTAGCCTGATGCTCTGGGCAACCTTCTCATGACTAATTTGCCACAGAAATGGCAAATAAAAATGATCTGCAATTGTCACCCTAAAGAAAAATCTTGACCTGAAGCTGGCCACTCACATTAATGTCCTGTAAAAGAAAAAAGGGGATGAAGTTGCCATAGTAATAAACGAACCTGAGCTTTTGAATAGAAGGGTAATGTATGTGAGCTGGATATTTGATTTAAGCCATAACAGAGAAGTGTAGTCCAAGAGGGGAGGACCTAGAAGAGAAATTCTGAAGACTCATTTAAATAAATGAGGAACGGATTATGAGAATAATTGTGGAAAACATATGCTTTATTTCTTTCTGTAATTCATAGGCTGTAGTAAATATTTGAGAGGATTCCTCTAGAAGCGAGTAATGTCTCTTTTTCCTAGGTTTGGCTGAGAAAGCTTAAGAGCAGAAAGTTCAGAGACATGTCAGGAGGGGTCAAATAGAAGAAAGGGGTCAGAAAGTCAAAGAAAAAACAACTGGGAACCAGTGCAGAGTAGTTACCACTGCGCTTCAGGTAGCTTTTGTGGAGTTTGCTGCAATGCAGTAAGCCACTGAGACCTCTGACAGTCTGAATGCAAGTGCACACTTGAAGAAATGTTTACAAACTTTATCTTACTGGTATTCATCTGACATAGTTTCTTTGAGTTTTCTCTGTTTAGAAACTTAAAATATCTTAGTTTGGGTTCCAAGTCATGGTGTTCTACTTGGAAAGTTTTCTGTCTTGTTTTGAGATGCTTAGTGTGAAGAAAGTACTGTCAGGTAAACCTCAACTCAGGACTAATAATAATAGTGTTAGGTGAACCAAAAACACCAGCAGAAGCAATAATCTGCTGCCTAGGTGGTGATAAACACTTAAAACACATTAGTAAACATTTTCCTATATGTAAACTGTGGATGGTCTATTTTTCTAGTTTGTATAACTATCCTTTTTGGTTTGTGGGATCACCCTAGGAAACCAAAAAGTTTCAGGAATGTATGCATGAGTAAGCTACAGATAAAATATTTAGAAGCTGCTGGTGAAAATCAAAGAATTTAGCTGCAAAAGACAGAGAGTACCAAAATTTGTCTTATGTCCAGTTCAAGCTGTGTTCACTGCAAATAAACTCAATGTCACTATAGCCCATCAAGAAGATTTAAAACATTTTTTTTAAATTGGTGTAACTAATCAATTTAATATAATGAGATTTCCAATAACTATTTAGTAAAACTTTCAAGAATGTATGGCTGACCTTTGGGGGTTGGGGCACAAGTGCTTATTTAAAGCCTAAATGTTTAAAAATTAGAGGATGAAAGAAATAACAATGCTATAATATATTAATATCAGAACAATATGCTTGTACTGAATTGAATAAGTAAGCAAGAAGCAATATATAATACAAAAATCCAAATATCTGAAAGGGCATTGAAATGGTATAGGAAATGCTGACATTTTTCATAAAGTAAGATAGAAAAATCAGAATTTATTTTCTGTTTGATGAGTTCTATTTAGAGAAAGTGCTCTTTTCTGTAGCTGAGGCTCATCAGCAGATGGTTCCAACCCGAGCTTCAGCTATCAAAACGAGGTGATGTATATATGTGCTGGCATCGTTTGACATATGTTTCTTCGCTGAGTATGTTTTATAACACTTCACTGTGCTGTTTTATAAAGTGTTTTGGTCAGTCTAACATTTAAGTTGCTATAGCTCATATTCTCCAAGTTACTATTCTATTTTATTAAGTCCATGCAACATTTATTTAAGTAATAGCTTTTTGAAATGAAGTAAATGTAGTATCAGGTTTATAAACCAAATTAAAATCCATCTTTCGGTAATTTCACCTAATAAAGGCTTGGTAAAAAATGGAAAATCTTTTGGAGGTATTTAAAAAAACCCAAGCAACTTCTATATTTGACTTAATAATTCATGTTTCATTTCAATATAAAATCAGTTTTAGTGTCTGCTAAGTCAGAATAATTGAGCCTCTTTTCCTTAGGTATTATGCTGAGAGTTCATTGTGAAAAAAATTCCAATGTTTTAACTTTTTTCCTATTTCTTGGACTGTGGTTTGGGTTTAATCAAAATGCATGTAGGGAAATTTAAATGAAGTTATTTTCACTATTTTTGTTATATGGTGCAAAACTAGAAAAAGCCTGTTCTTGTGTAGGAATTGTGCTCATGGGGAAAAAGGAGGAAATTGTTTTATGTGAAGGTTCATTAATGACCAAAAATCAATTAGATTTGATTCTTGCATGCCTAATTTTATTGTTTTCACTGAACTAGACTGTGTTTGCTTTTAGGTGAGACGGACTATTTGAGAACTTTAATGTGAAGCAGAATTGTAGTATGTAAACAAAGAAAACCAAATTCACTTGTACAAGAATATTGATTTTACAGGCAAGATTAATACATATGGTAAATGCTTAAATATATGCACTGTATTTCTTTAATATGTCATAGTTAATTTAATTGTGGTCTATAAGGTGATTTCCCTCCAGTTAAAAACAAAAAAAAAGGAGGAAAAAAAAGGGGGACCAGTTTACAAAAAACTTATTTGCTTTAAGACATTTAAAAGAAATATGACACATCTCAAAGGAAATATTTAGCTTAAGTGATAAAAGAGAATTATTCTATTTGGTCACATTAATGCAAAAGAAACCCGAGTGGTTTATATAGAACTCTTCTTGCACAGTTCTCTATCACGTTCAAAGAAGTGTAGTAATTTCTAATAATTGATGAGATATGCAGCAGCTCCTTGGTGCAAACCAAGAGACACAATGCTGAGGAGCTAACATAATTCCTCACTTTGTCTTGTATAATTATTTCCACCACAGACAAGCAACATAATTTTCAACCTTCTTTAGGATCTGGGAAATACTTGTTGGTTCTAAGTCAGCACAGAATCAGCAAGGCTATCTCCTTACTACATTTATAAGGTTTGAATTTTAGGAGTCTGAAGTCTCTCTTGGTCCCTAAGTGATTTAAATTTGCATATAAATGAGTCATTTTATAAAAAATATTAGTATGAGTCAAGCCATAAGCTACAAAAGTGAAAACGCTCCAAAAAACTTTAATTATATATTATAGACTAATATATTTACATTTGGAAATATACAGTTGAAAATAGTAAATGTCCTGTAAGTTATCACCAGCAGTTCAAAGAAGATAACCATTTTATAAAATTTGAGCATGTGTCTCCAGAGGCAGTTTTCTCAAAAGAAAAATAGATGAAAGACTGGTTTTGGCATCCCAGAACCTTTCACTCAGAAGTTCAAAAGTGGGTTTTTCTTCATGTCAATTCAAAGTTGGTAGATCAACTTACATAGAAAGCTTCTTGATAGATACTATTTACTTAATTGTCTAAATTGGAACTTCTTATTTGTCACTGTTTAGACAACAATAAAACACTAATGAAGTACCTTCCATTTCTCAAAGGTCCTGCACTGATCAATACTTGAGCATTCTTCAGGTTCATAATTCTGAGGAGGAATTTATGATTCCAAAATAACTGCAGTTTGGCTAAGGTTTAGCTTACTTCAAATCTGAGAATATCTTTCATATAGGTTTCAATTAAATAATTCCTCAGACCAACACAAATAAGGCTTCTTCTCCAAGTCCCACACTTTCCTTTTGCTGCTTTTAGTGTTGATATTCTTACTGCAATAACATCCAACACACAAGTTCCCTATCAATGTATTCTTGAATTATCTGCATTTTATCTGGCCAAAATCAGTTTTGTAGGCAGGTGCTCCAACTTGTTCAGTGCCTTGCCATCACTTGTCGGTAGCGGGCAATATCCAGCAACACAGTAGTTACTACACTGGTGGAACTACACAAGTAACAATGCAACACACTCGAAGAAATGAAGGGCAGTCAGAAACTGTTTTAGAGACAGTTGGGTTTGGCACTATTTCAGCTATAAGAATTCAACCAGTAGCTGAATAGAGGCAGTAAACTGATATGTCAAAACGTGAAATGAGGCAATACTGAAAGTTCTCAAATAAAGATGGGGATAACCTATCAGTTCTCAGGCTCTTTGTTAAGCTGGAGGGATTCTATGAGGCATTCAAGTATCAGAGCTCTTGTTCTGTATTGCATAAAATGATTCAACATTCAAGACAGTGATTGAGATTAGAGAGTTTTCCAGTAGTGAAGATTAAAGACTGTTTTCTGTAGATTTGAATGGTCTAGTAGTACCCCATTTAAGATCTGTTACAGTTTTTAACTGAGTTTTGCAAAAAACTACAATTTCATTTTCTCTGCTGTCTAAAAATGGTGTGGGAGAAGATTGAAAATGAACATGTATATTCACATAAAAGCTACAAGTTATACAATGAACTAGCAAGAGCCCATTTAATATTAGTCTTGAATTTTTGCGATGGGGGAAATATTCACATTTCACTTTGAAAATTTCCATTGCCTTTCTGTTGCTCTTATTTTTGAGATTATTAACAGAGTAATATTGAACACTTCTATCCTCTAATTCAATTTCTTTGTTTAAGTAGCTCATCAACATTATTTTCATTAATCCAGAGTGGATGGAACTGTTTTAGTGTTGGTAGTTTTCTCCTATTATCTTACTCTTTATCATTTCTTTACATACTATGTTTCTTTGAAAGAAATTTTTTGTATCATTTTTAAACTGACAATGTAAATTTTAGACAACTCTTTGATATATTTTTCAGAAATCAGTACTTTAGTAGATTTTATTTTAAATAAATCAGGTTCTGCAGTTTCCCACCTTCATGAACTTTGGACTTGAATATTTTACTAGCTGTAACTAAGAAAAAATTCCCATTGTTTCAAGTATTTTATTGTATCAACAAGAAATAAAAATGACCATTTGTTGACTAAAAAGAATTCCTAAAATTCTTATTTAGTCTTAAAGATATTTGTGCTTTAGAAAAAGTATGCTATTAGTATTAGTACACTCTGTTTAATGGAATTTTATGAAAGACTGAATGTCTAGAGTGCTAGGGCTTCTTAATCTTTTCATTATTATTATTATTATTATTTCTGAAAAAGAAAAATGAAATTTAAGTTGTGTAATTATACTCTCACCACTGCTGGAAAACAGGAAGAATAAATCTATTATGGTTACTTATACTTTCTAAAATGGGAGCACACTAATTCAGTTGAAAAAAATCTATTTGAAAGAACTCTGAAAAAGTAGTCTAAAACTGGTGTTGATAGATTGATGGTTAAAATCACAGTTTACTTCAGCCTAGAGATAACTAATGTAGATACACCTAAACTAAAACAGTTGAAATATTAGGGTGAAGACCTTCTTTTTGAAGGTATTCCTGCCCAAGGCACGGGGGTTGGAACTAGATGATCTTCAAGGTCCGCTTCCAACCCAAACCATTCTATAATTCTATTACTCATTATATGGTTCTATGACCAGAGATTAAATAAGTGGGGTGCAGATAGGCCTCGATTCTCATTTTATTAGTTTAAATCAAAATCTAGGAAAGCTTCAGAAGTTTGTCACTTCTCTGAAGCTTGAAAATGGATATCCTTGCAAGAGTGCGGAAGCCTCAGTGTCCAGCTGCCCACCTGGCCAGCAGTGTGGCCAGGCCTGTGCCTTTGTGCCTTGTCAAATATGCATGGGAAGGAGATCTGAAGCAAAACATTCTCCTCTCTGGTCTCTGCAAGATTTTTATTGACTTTATTGTGTGCAGAATTTCCTGGACATTTAAGACTAATGAGTGTATAACCTTACAAATTTTGGAATGACTGCATTTGCAAAATCTCATTATACAGAATGAGCATCATGCTCTGATGCAAAAGAAATTGACAGATCAAGACAGCTAGTTCTACATCAAGAAGGGCTATATGGCATTATTAAATCCTTGGGAAGGAGGACACTTCAAGGAGGTAGAAAGACACGTTTTCTGAGTGAGCTTCCCATCTGAAGATACTGTTTTAAAAATCATTGATTTTAGTAAACTATTTAAAAACATTCACATTCAGAAATGTAAACAGGTATTACTGAAGCTGATTTTAGTTTGAAGGAAAAAACATCATCAATGACTTGTCATTTCTAGTTTATTGTTCTCATTGTTTGGAAGAATTCCCAACCCTACCCTGCTAAGGTGAAAACTCTTTCTTTGCTTTAGTAGCTGCTTTAACAAGATAAATTTTATATTTTTAGTAAGTTCTGTAAGCGTAGTACACTGTTTTGACTAATGGCATTGGTCTAAAACTCTTCACAGGAATACAGGCTTGTTATTTGCATTCTGAAATAAAGTGATTCAGCTGAATCTCACTGAGGTTTAGGCCTAAAGAAAGAAGGAATTTATATGATGTCTGATTTTGAAAATCAATGATATATATTAGCAAGGTAGAAAACTAAATCTCTTCTTCATGTTTTGTTTACTGATAGACAAATATTCAGCATAGTTTTAGATTTTAAATTTCAATTTCAATTGTCATATTTCTCATCAGCAGGTAGCTACCATTAATGGAAATAATAAGGTACTCATAATAAAGGAGATTAAATTAAAAGGTATTTATAACTTTAAGCAATGTTCCAAAACACAGAAACCAAGTGATCTTCTATAGCCCCAATGTGTTTTATATCAGAATTCTAGGTTCCAGGATGTGAGAGAAAACTGTCCATATTAGCTTGTTTTTACTAATATTAAACCTAATGGTTGTTTATGATTCACAAGGACCCTTGATTATTCAGAAACTGAAGGTTTGGTAGATTTTTGGGAGGTTCAATTTTCTTAGCAGTCCATGCCAATTTCTCTTTAATTACTGGAGAGGTTAAAACAACAAAATCTGACAGATTGTTAGCTGAACTCAACCCAGACAGATGGCACCATTCTATTCAAGCCAGTTTTGTGAAAATTCTACTGCACCATATGCTAGAATCAGTTCAACAGCTAATTAGTGCTTTTTGAAAAACAATCATTCTCTCAAGGAAATTTCTTATGGACAGGTCACAAATACAGAGTGAGAAGAAGGAATAAAACCCCGAATTGCATATAGTCTCACTGGCTTGTCTGCTCCAGTTGTAAATAAAGGTTAGCATGGCAAGGCATCTTGAACAACCTTTCAGCTCAGTCCCAGTAGTACTGACATTCCTAGGCTGTATTTGGAAAATAAATATCGAATGCTGTAGTGACTTAGTGCTTTTTCCCTCCTTTTTCTCAACAGCTGTGGGTAAAGAATGGAATAAAGTAGATTACGCAACTGAGTTCCTGTCTATTAAAACAGTCTAATTAAAAGAAAAGAAATTGCAACAGAGATTTATAAAAGTTTGGAATTACCAGCTCAGGAAGAAAAGTGATTATTATTATCACGAAGCACAGCTTACTTAGACCTTTAGTTTACAAGGCAAAAAGACTCCACAACAAACCAGAAAGAGAGCACCAATATTTTCATAGGGCAAAAGCAAGATGAAGGTGAATAAAGATGTGATGATATGGTAATATTATGCTATCTGTTACCCCCTTTACTCAGATTTAATATGATTCTCTGAAGTCAGTTTTTTAAGACTTATCTATTCAATTAGACTGCTGAGGTTCAGACTTTACAATTTCACTCTCTTAGGCATGCCTTCTGCATAACTAAACTGATATGCAAAACACTTCAGTAGTCTTGATGTTCAGAGAAATTGTTAGAATGAGAACTCTGTAATTACACAGTCTTTGGGAAAAAAAGGAATTTTATGTATAACAGATGTAGAAGAGACCTATTAGGATGATAAGAAGAAAGAGTTACTTATTACAGGAACAAGTACTTATCTGTGGTATTTCACAGGCATATATAAGCAAGCTCTCTTCTCAGATTTAGTGTGATTGGAAACTATGATGTTATATAAATAAAACTGTTTACACCCCAGATTGTTTATGCCAAGAAGAGGCAGAGAAAACACTCATGACCCAGCAAAACTTTAAAAAAATGCATTCTAGGGAATCTTGGCCCTTTTTTCAGTCATTTTCTCATAGCCAAATAAAGCCTCAGGAAGGGTTTACTTCTTATTAGATACAAGGAGGGAAGTTTCAATACAGTTGTCTGATGGAACCAGAGCCAAAAAACTACAGATTTTTAAGATAAATTCATCATCTTTTCAAAAGAACTCCAACAGAAAGTAAGTAATTTGGTTTAATTTGTTTTGTGTTTTTTGTTTTGTTTGTTGGTCTTTTGTTTTTTGTTTTTTTTTTCTGAAGGTGGTTTCCCCAAACATCCTAATATGGCTTTCTGGAACAAGTAATAGGGTTTTTTCTAATTGATTATCCTAGACATATTAAGGTGATTTGTAAGTACAGTCCATTATCAGCTGGAAAATTTCTTTAGATGCT
Organism: Edolisoma coerulescens; assembly: GCA_013397115.1. Lineage (NCBI taxonomy): Eukaryota > Metazoa > Chordata > Aves > Passeriformes > Campephagidae > Edolisoma > Edolisoma coerulescens. The sequence goes on from VWZW01005522.1 coordinate 391,547, forward strand.
CAGCTGTGACCACATTAAATAGAGCTCAAATAACGGGGTTTAGTAGCTGCTTAAGCTGCCTCTGTTCAACCAACAAAGGCAGTTAATTTCCCTGAGCAGATGAAAAAACTCCTACTCTCTGAAACAACTGTCTCTGGCAACATATTTGAACACATTGGATCTCTGCAGTAAGCCTCATGGTTTAGAAAACCAAATGGACATTTATAAGCGTTCGTCTTGATGAATATGCACCGTGTGATCTCTGCGTGTACATTATGTTCAGGTCCTTCTTGGAATATTAGTCACACATGGGATACAGATGTTCTTCCAAGCTGCCTCCTACTAGGAAAATACCAGTCAAGAGCTACGTACCATTGGAACAAACCATATGGCTGATTTCCATCTTTCTGAAGCATTTCCTTTTCTTGTGTTGAATGAATTGTTTTACTGACAAGGAATTTTGTTTTGAGTTGTTGCCATTGCCAAACCCGCCCCTTATTTAAATATCTTGAAATATGTCAGTAAAATGTGGAAGACAAGGGAAGATTTTGCTGCTACAGGAATGATTCAGTGGTTTACTTTATACTTATGAACACCCTGAGACCAGATGTCTCATGTTAATCTATGCATGTGTCACTAGAAGAATACGCAACTAGATTTTTAATAAACTCAAATTAACATTGTTGACCTTGGCTAAAGCCCGAATTCCCATGCAGACACTCTCACATTCCCCCTCCTCAACAACACAGAAGGACAAAGTAGGTTGAAAAACCTCCTGGGTTGAGATAAAGACAGAGAGATCGCTTACCAATTACTGTCTTCGGCAAAACAGGCTTACTAGATTTGGGGAAAAATAATTTAATTTTTTACAAATAAAAGTAGATTTGGGAAGTAAATTCTAGTTGTTGAAGTTCTGGTTTGAAACTGGGACTTCTGTGAAACCAGAGAGAAGCAGGAGCACAGAAGCTTTGGAGGGTGACTATAGGACTCTTTTACGAGTGATTGTAGAGAGCAGGTATTCTCTTTACAGAGGTCAGTGCTTCTCCTCACTTCACAATCATCACGAGAATTCTCAGCTGGTCTCTCCATCAAAGACGAGAAATCCAGCTCTGGTGACTATAAGGACTTTTTTACAGTTTTTTGAAGGAAGAGAGACTTAAGAGATGGAAGGAATATTCCCCCAGAAAGTATGTTGCATGAGATTAGATAGCTGTTGCTCTGGAGGAAACAGGCATTGCAGTGAAAAGTAAGCCCTTCACCAAATATGCTCTTATGTCTGAGAGAGCAGCCTGGCAATGGGGCTGAAATACTTTTGCATGGCAGTTGTTGTCAGCAAATAGCAGGGTATATCACCACAAAAAAGAGAGTTCCAGGTCTCAGTAAAGAATGTTTATGACAAGTATGTCTTTGCATGTATATTTGCTTTTCCACATGAAAAAAAGGACATGAACTACTTTCAAAACTGATGCCATAGGTAGTCTTGGCAGGAGAGTGCTGTGGGTGTGCAACTTTTGCCAGTTGTCCAAGTGCATTGTCACGCACACCAACATAAGGGACACCTGCCAGCACTTTGGGAGTCATGCAATCTTCTCAGTCCTCCTGGGATATGGCCCTCAAAAGAATGAGTTGCGGTCCCACCTGCTCTGCAAGCTGTCATCTTGTGATGCCTGTGAAAAAGATGTGTGTGGGACAAGTGCATTGCATTACGTGTTCACCAGACACTGCACTGTACAGATTGCCTTGATTTTTTTTCTTTATCAGCATATCTCAAGGGGGCAGTCTGAGATGCTACCATCAGCCTTGGCACCATGGTGTGAAGAAATCACAACATTACAAAATAAGCCCAGGAGTGCTACCCAGAGGCCAAGGAACTTAAACTTCAGTACTAGGGGACAGAATCTGTCCTAATTTGCAGGCAGGACAACTTGCAGAGCAGTAGCAGAACTGTGAATTTCTCCATTTTGTGCATCATATATAAAAGACCCTACACTAACACTACAGTCTAGTAGGAACTCCTGAATACCACTGCACAAACTTGGGTAGTAAAAGCATGCATGATGGAGAACGTTAGCATATTAAATTTTCTGAGCAGCTTTAGGATCTCTGTTGTGGTGCAAGCAGGACTTGAACTCAAAATACAAAGAAATATCCATACTTAAACTTCTTCCCAATAATTATATTTAAAATAAAAAATGAAATTATCATTTTGAACCATTTATGACCCAACTGTCATCTCTGATTCAAAAATCTAGCTATCTTATTTTTGAACATTCATGCTTTTAATTTGCCTTGTCTTTGAGAACTACAGTAAATACTGCAGGTCTAAGTGATTGTTATTATTTAAATAAAAATGCATATAAAATTAAGCTTATAGACATCTTCCACTTCCAAAAATGTTTTTGTCTTATCAGTGCTGAAATATGATGACATTATCATTTAGCAAGTGAACCAAAGAGAGCATGATGAGCAGTTTCTAATAATCACTGATTCTTCAAGGTTGTTTTGATAGTTTCCACTTTGACACATTCTGATAATTTTGAAAAAATTAAAGCTAATTTTACATAACCCTTTCTAAAGTTTGTAATTTCATCAACTGAATTACAACTCTCTACTCACAGAAAAAGAACACATTACTTGTATATTCTCTGCTTATGGTTTAAGATGTTTGCAAATGTTATGCAGTTAATGTTGTGCAGTATAAAGAAATGTCACTTCACTTCATTGATAAGTACATATATTTGTTTCAAATTTCAACATAATAGCATAACATGTTTTTACCTCTAGGAAAATTGTACGTATGTCCCTGGAATTCACATTTAAATAGCTTCTTGTCAATGCTTTACATGTCAGACTTGATGAAATTAACTTTTGTTCTCATAACATCTACCGTCTCAAGATGAAAATTGTAATGGTGCTTTATTGCTAAGATATGTGGTTTTATAAAATTAAAACATGCTGTTCTGACCTTGAAAATGGAATTCACTGGAATTTCAGGTATCCTTAATATTCCTGTGACAGATTATCCTCAAAATCCTTTTAATGAGGGTTGCCCTGTCCTTATATCTGGCCCACTAGTGGAGTGATCTGAGAACATCTTTTCCATTACAGCTTTCTTTTCTTTTCTTTTAATATCTCACAAGAGCAGCCACTCAAAGGAGGCTGATCTCTCCCTGCTCTCAAAACCATAGAAATCCTTTTCATAACAGAAAGAACTACATCAGGTCTGGATGGTCCGAGTGAGAAATCAGATCTTTCCTTGGTTTGATTCTAAGCAAATTTAGGGCTTGTATGCTTTTTTATTACAGAGCCACACAAAGATAACAGGTAGGGAAACCACAAGTCACATAGTTATGCTGTCTAAAAACTAATCCAAGCAAATCTTCTGCCCATTTTGCATCAATTATCATTTAGACAAACTATCTGATTAAATTGGTAGAAGAGTAGATTAATCTCATGTGCCATGTCCTACATGCCTTTCTCTCCATAAGGCTGAAGTGATGTTTTAATTATGTATGCATTAGTTTGTGTGTGCATGGGGTGGGATTTTTATGTGCAGTCTTACACATCGTTGAGATTGTCTGAGAGCGCTCATGGCACATGACTGAACCTGAAAGCTAAAATATGTTTTACAATGGAATAGTTGGTCTAGTACATTGTATTATTTCATCCTGTACACTCTGATTGCTGTATATAAGTGCAAATCTTTTTAAGGGTGATGATGTCTCCAGGCAGTGGATTTCAAGATGCTTAATGGCTGCAGACAGCCCTATGAAAACTAATTGCGTAGGAGTTACCATAATAGAGCTATAACTGCAAACATCAGCAAGGCAAAAATACATGAAAATTTTGAGTTGCAGATTTGATTGGGGATTTGGGGAAAGCAATGGAAATAAGACCTGCTAGGTAACTAGGTGAATGACCCTTTTTTCCTTAAGCATTTTCCAAAAAGAAAAGTGTTATTCCCTGCACTTAAATATGACCAGTAATGCTAACACAGAAACACCTGATGTTTGATTGATGTAATGTACTCTGATACATTTAAATCAAACTTTTAGCTTTGGTCTGTAATCCAATTTAATGAAGTGATGTCTTTTTCATCATTTTCCAAACTGGCATCAATGATCCACATAACCATACCAATTAAGATCCTGAAACACTGTATGTTCATAAAATATCATAATTTGGAGATAATGAAAAGAAGATGAATTAGAATAGATTTTAGAAATGGAGACTGATGAGTCCAGTGAAAGGAAATAATTATTTTAAACAAAAATCAGAAAAGAAATGCAAAAAAGGACTTGAAAACAACTCCCTCCCCCCCAACATAATGCCTGAATGTAATGAATCATAAAATCATAGAATATCCTGAGCAGGAAAGGACCCACAAGGATCACCAAAGTCCAACAGGAGAACCCCAAGAGTCACACCACGTGATTAAAAGTGTTGTCCAAAAGCTTCTTAAACTCTGTCAGGCTTGGTGCTGTGACCACTTCCCTGGGGAGCCTGTTCCAGTGCCAACTGTGGATACTGAAAAAGCTTCAGCAGAGAATTTCTTCAGCTCTCTGTAGCATTTCGTGAGAGTTCTGTCTTTCCCATGCAAACTATCTCAGACTATGTTACGGTTTTGTAAACTTCTTGCACCTGCAGGATGTTTGCCTGATTGTTATGGTTTTGACTAGGAAAATATTTAGAAATGCGTGTCTTAGGATTTGACCAGTCCCTTCAAGGGATGGATGGCCAGACGGCCAATTGCCTTATGCCACGTAACACACCTTTTGCGAACTAGTCTATAAAAACCCTTGGAAATTATTAAAGTTGCTTCCTTTCATCTCTGATCCTGGGATTCTGTGTTTTTCTTATTTCGCCGTTCGGACTCAGCCGCGACACCCAACCACCCTCTAGGAGAAGAACCTTGTCCCAGTATCTAACCTAAATGTCCCCTGACACTTCTTTATGACATTCCTTTGGGTCTTGTCACTGGTCACCAGAAAAAAGAGATCAGTGTCTGTGTCTCTGCTTCCCCTCTAGAGGAAGCTGTAACTGCAATGAGGTCTCCCCTTAGCCTCCTCTCCTCCAGGCTGAACAGACCAAATGCCCTCAGCCACTACCCATACGGCTTGCCCTCAAGGCCTCTCACCATCCTCATGGCTCTCCTTTGGATGCTCTCTAGGAGCTTAATGTCATTTTTATATCCTGACAGCCAAAACTGCACACAGGACTTGAGGTGAGGCCACACCAGCACAGAATAGAGGGGGACAATCCCCTCCATTGACCAGCTGGTGATGCTGTTCCTGATGCACCCCAGGACGTGGTTGGCTCTCAAAAAAGTGAGAGTAATCTTCTATCAGGTATCTTGGTGGTAACTATAGTAAAGAGAAATATTAAATATTCATTTTAGAACCTGTGCCCAGAGGAATATGAGGTACAAACAGTGAGCTGTGGACACAAATCTAAAGACAGTCATTGTCAACAAAACCCACTTTGTATAGAAAAAAAAATCTATGATAGGAAAAAAAGGCCATTTTTTTTCCCTTTCCATGTTTATACTTATCTCAGTATGGATCTGTCGTCTGGCTATTCTAACCCACAAAAAGTTGAAAAAACAGTACTAGGATCTTACTAAAGAGAAATATGTTTTTCAAACCACGCTATTTACTGTAGAGAACAGGTAGGAATTTCTAATTGAATTCATCTGTAACAGAAATTACCATCAGGCTTACTACTTTCTCTGTTTTGTAGAGCTGCCAGCAGTGCATTGTTTGTAGGGATAATCTGGCATTTATATGCTTTTACTTTATCTTAGTCTGCAGTCCTTTCCTTATGAAATCCTGCTTTGTCTGCTTTGTGTTTTTATTGAGGCTCTGCTCTGTAATGGAATTAATTTTGCTCTTACTCACTGTGCTAGCACTTTGAATCCAAGATGGCTGCTCCTCAAAATTCTCATCCCACAATCTTTCTATAAATGTTATGCTAACTTATGGAGAGAAAGAAGTTTTCGAGTATTTTCTGTCTTACATGCCAGATATTGTGCAATAAAGGGTAAGTTCCTTGAACGACCAAACAATGCAATTCTCATTTATGTAAGCTACATAGCAAGAAAATTAATTATGCAGATTATCATTCTTATCTTTACATTGAGTGAGGCACGATGTGAATGAAATTTCAGAAGAATTCTACAACTTTTTAGGAATAAAAATTCTTCCTAAGCACCTTATCCATCCTTAGATTTGTGCATGTTATCCCAGGTGGTTATGGCTGGGATAGAGTAAGTTTTCCCCATAGTACCTCACACAGTGCTATGTTTTGGATTTAGTATGACTCCCATTGGCCCACTTTTTGAGCTTGTCATAGAATTATATAATTGCTTCCTGGAATCATCAAGGTTGGAAGAGGCCTTCAAGATCATCCAGTCCAACCACTGACCACCCCTAAACCACTAAACAAGATCACCCAGTGCCAGGTTCAGATGCCTCTTGACCTCCTCAAGGGATAGTGACTCCACTACTTCCCCAGACAAATTATTCTAGTCCCTGACCATCCTAATAGTGAAAAAAAATTTCCTAATATCTAATCTGAATGTTCCGTGCACAGTTTAAGGCTATTTCCCTCTGGTCATTGTAGGCATGACAGAAGAAACTAGTCTCCACCTCACTTCTTTATTACTATAATTTGTATTTGTATTATTGTATGTACTTTTTTCAATTATTAAACTGTTTTTCTCTCAGCTCATGAGATTTAGGGGTTTTTATCACGATTCTCTTCCCCATCCCACTGCATTCAGTGTCTTCTAACAGTTCATTACTCAATGAAAATGGAGACAACTTAGTGCATTTCAAAGAAGTAACAGACAAAAAGATGTCTTTATTTTTAAAAGAGCCTTAAGTAAAACAGCACAGGGAATGTAAACACATTGTAGAATCTGTACAAGAAAAATTACCACACAGTAGACAGAGTAGTACTAGGTGAAAAAAAGAAACATATTTTGTATCTTATTTCCGAACTGGGAGAAAAGACATGATAAGATCAGAGTAACTGAATGGTTAAACCAGCAGAACACAGCATATTGTAATGAGTGCAACATGGCAGTTACCTGCTTAACCCAAACAGTGAAATTGTCTGTATACCTGTGCTCAATAAACCAAAATGAAACAAAATGTAGTCTTGGCTTAGTCATCACAACCCTGAGAGAAGCAAAAGGCAGAGAAGGTAGTTTCTGAGTACAAACATATTAAACCATCTTCTTCCCACCAAAGCTTTTGGGGTCTTCCTTCTTCACTGAAGGGATAGAATGCAACAAAAGCTTTAGACTGGCTCGTAATTAGGTAAAAGAAAAATCCCTATCCAACATACTTGACACAACACTTGGTTCAACTGCAGATTTTACTATTACAGAAAAACACAAAATCATATGTTTAGCCGAATTGTCTACTGCCACACAATGTGCGCTTATTCCTTTGTAGAACTGGTAGCCAAAATGGCTTTTCATGAGTCACAATTACTTCAGACACAATAACTGACTCTGAAGGCTGCATCTCACAAGCAGTGCTTGAGTGCATGGGCATCCTGATATCCAGAAACTTATCACTTATCTAGAAAATCTGTTTTCTATTTTGTTATTCTCTGAGATGACATCACATTTGGGAATAAAAGATTATTTGCCTGTTTTAAACCTTTATCTTCCAGAAACCCAGTCATGACAACAGCTGTGCCAAAGCATTCTGCATTTTTGAAGTACAAGGGGAGCAGCTTTACCACCAGTCTGACCCATCACTTCTCTTTCTGCTTCCTCCACAGTTTGCGCCTTTAATGGGAAGGGGTATTAACACTCTACCTGTGACAGCAGCTCAGCAGACTGTCATGTTCAGAAGCAGATTTTGAAAGCAGTTCATGCAAATTACATGCCAGCCTGTCGTCTTCAGTAGAACAGAACATTAAGAGTATAAAAGTCTTCAGCAATGACAAGTTAAAAGAGTAAATATGAAAAGTTCTCTGTCAAGACAGAAAAGAGAAACAAGGTGACAAAAAGTGGAAGAAAGTAGTTTGATTCTCATGAACAAGGTACAACTAGCAGCAGTGGTTAATAAGTCAAAACTTCTGAATATCTTAGACGAAAATATGTAAAGATAAACAGCACAGTGAATCTTAGAAATTAGTAATACTAATGAGACTACAGAAACTGAAAGATGATGCCATATTAAGAAAAGAAATAAGACAAATGAAATTTGATGGTGGGGTAAAATTAAATCTTCTTGTTAAAATCTAAAAAGACTGCATTTAGCATAGGGGAAGCAAATACTGAACACTTACTGATATTTGCTGAGATTTTTCTTATGTGCATTTTGCATGAAACAAAATGTCATTAACCTGGTAAACCTGCATAGGTTGATCATGATTAGGTACTGTATAGGCTTGTTAAATGAGGGACCACAGAAAAACCTCTCAGACATTTTCCATACCTTCTGAGAGGCAAAGAGACAGCATCGAGGTGCAGCCCTTGCACCAGTTGGGGGAAGAATGCATTGTGTCTACAGGAGTGCAGTGTGTGGTTCTCTTTAAGAAAACTGTCCCTGGAATTAGACTGTGATGCTCAATTTATCACAGCTAAACCTAAGAGACCATTTTTATAAAGATGATAAAAACTTCTTGCTCCATTTAGATGATGGAATAAGAATAGATGGCCAAGTAATTTCATGCAATAGTCTTTTTCCTCAGAAATAATATCTCCAGAAACACTCTTTGTGTCTAGATAAAAAAAGGACTGTGAAGAAGACTCCCTTGGTTTGTAACTTTCCTTCTTTCCTATGCTTTTGATTCATTTCTTTGTTTCTTATGGTGATATAGTGAAAAACCTTCTGCTATCAGTCCTACAGGAGAAGAAAGTAGCACACTTCTTTATTTTTTCTGCTAAGTGCAAGTAAATTTGTCAAACCTGTGAGGTCACTCAGATTTGTGAGGCACTTTCCATTAAATGCTTCTCTTCTCTTCTACACACAAACATTATTTCTCTTGTCTCAGTAACTTATCCTATCCCTAACAAGGGAGGAAAGAAATGCTATCAATTCTTTTAATTGGTCCAAACACTTAATATCTAAGCAAAATGAATCAATTAAAAGCATCCAAGAAATAGCTTTAACTTATATTCCTCCTTCTTCCTGCTTCACTATAATTTTCTTTTTTTAAATTATGTTTTAATTCCTCCTTATTGCAAATAGGAGAATGGAAGGATAACTGCAGTTCATTTTCAGTCCTAAAAATTGCTGAAAGTACAGCTCTGTGGAAAACATTAGCAAACTGAGTATTTTTCATATTTTGCAGAATGCTTAATTATTTTCAGCAGCTAATTTTTCCACTAGGTATTTTGTAACGGTACAATACGAATATAATATTTAATACATTCAAAATCTTTACAGGCTGATATCCATCAGATTTCAAATCATTACTCTTCCCTCCAATTAACTATTCTATAACCCTTATTACTTTCTCAAAGAAAGAGTTCATGCTATGATAAAGGGGATGGATTTACAAATATATGTGTGCGCGTGCGTGCGTGCGTGCATGCAAATTGATTATGCTGGAAGTGTTTAAACATTAAAATCTCTAATGTAGGCTTCAGAAATGTTGCAGCTGGAATATATTCATATGAAGTAAACACATAAATTTAAGTTGAAGTTGTTATTATTTAAGGTAGCTCAGTGTAAGAGTCAAAAAATTAATCAAGTTAATTAAACCTCACAACATAAGAACAGTGGTTTTCTTCTGCACTGAGATAATTTCATGCTCTATCAGCTGAAATATCTTAGTCTCTAGGCTGAATGTTTCAATGTTTTCTCCCACACTGGAGAGTTTTCACTTCACAGAGGACAGAATTTCTTATTCACTTGCCTGTATAGGTGGTTTGGTATCGCCTGTATGATCATCCAGCAGGATAACCTAGTCAATCCAGCACTGACCTCTTTTAGTACATTTTCATCCTCTTAAAAAAGATCCTGAATTGAAGACATTTATGTATGACAAAATGATGACATTGGGTACTCTCAACCTAGCAATGCATTCCTCAGGATTTCATCGGTTTGCCACATTCACTAGAGGGGTTGGAGGCAGGCAGTTTGAAGCAGCCTTTACTTCCACACAAGTTGCTGTAGAATTAAGGGGGAAGAAATGTGCTCAGATGCAAAAAAAAAGATCTTTTTTTTTCCCAGTTTAGCAAATGATAAAAGGAGGGTTAAAAACTGAGTTTACAAACTACTAAAGATCAGAGAAAGATCAAAGCTGCAGATTTTTACACCTGATTTTTATTCTGAAATGGCTCCTTGAAATCTCCACCACTGTGTTCTGAAAAAAGATGATTCTGAAAAAATAGAAATTCCAAAACTTTTTTTCCTACCACAGAATACTGTCACAACAGTTCCTTGGTAGTTCGAGTGGGTTTTTTTAAATGAACTAGATACAAGTAATTTAAAAAAATGAATCTACATTCTGTTTCTGAAATATATGTTGTTAATTGCAGACAATAAGTTTACCTATGGAAAGTTTTCAAGGGCATAGTACAATTTTAAAAATTGTAGCATTCACTTCATCATGCTTTGAAATAGTTGCTTTACATGAGTGAATACATCTCTGTCTTAGAAATACTGATTAGTACGAATGCAAATTCTTCTAATCCGCTTGTATGTCTTTTAGTACTTGAAATACTCCATTTCAGGTTCATTAAAAAAATAAATACAGCTGACATTAACACCAATTGAAGGACAGGTTAATCTAGAATGAGTTGTCCTAGTTTTGAAATATTCAAAGCTTGTTACTTTACTGCAATTACTTTTAAGGAAGGAGTGACTTGAATGTGATTGTAAATATTCTCTAGGAAATTAATACGTTTTGCAGGTTGGGATTTCTGAATCTTAATATCTTAGATAAATATTCTTCTGTTTAACATGCTCAGGAGAAGACACAACAGAAAGCTGTATATTTGGCTTTTTTCCAAAATTGTCTATAGCTGTTACAGGCTTTGTGCTGTCTCCCATAGATGAAGCTCACATTTCATTATCAGTTTGTTTGGACTGGATAGTAGCAACAATAGTAAGGCCATTTTGAATCCGTTGCAAAGTTGGAGAGACAACAAATAGAAAATAAATTTTTTTCCTTCTTGCAGCTAAATTTTAAATATTTAAAAAAGCACCATCAATCAGAGAAAAGAAAAAAATCAACATGTAAAATCCTCTCTTTCAACATCAGTCTCCTCCACAGTTATATGAGTTTCCAAGGGAGGTCAGATGATCTGACTCAGACTGCAGGCAAAATGTAAATCTTCCAGAGAGGCCAAACCATCCAAAAATCCAAACCCATAAGAAATTGGTATACTGAACAGCAAATTTTTCAAATTTATTAGGGTTTGTATTCAAAATGATATTAAAAATTCATCTCTGACCATCATCCTGGGCCTCAGTCTCTAGCATCAGAAACACTGTCTCTATTAGTGTAATTTGGCCCATTTTATCTACAGCTCTTCAAAGAGTCTTGGGTGTGGGGTGTACTTCAGCATCCTCAGTTATTCACTAGTATGAATACACATTTCAGTCTAGCTGTGTGCTATTCCTACCTGGAAAAGTGAATGGCAGATACTGAGCACTGACCATCCACACACATTTAGCAAACTGGTAGATCACAATGAGGAAACATCAGAATGTAACATAAATATTTGTATGTTCTGTTTGCACTAAATCAAAAACTTCTTTAATATGCATCTTGTAAATTGCTCATATTAGCTCCCACCCAATATAATATAAAACCTGGATAACCTCTCACCCCTGTGACTAACACACATCAAATAGGATACGCATGATCATAAATTACCTTCTTGATAGTCTGCCCTTTAAAGTCTAAACAGTCACATTTCTATCTTCCTCTTAGAGTGAAAAACAGTAAAAATGTATAGAATATTAAGAATTATTAGTAAGGAAAACAAACCAAGCCAAAATATTTCAGTTACACCTTAAAACTTCCCATCCTCAAGAGTTATGGTATAAAAAGACCAAGTGCAGAAAAGGCCAACATGGAGAAACCAAAGTCCGTATTAGAGGTTTTTCTCCGAACAGCTCCTGAAGGGACGAGGGCTCTTACCAACTAAAAAGATGGCAAAGGAAGTGCAGTAATTGATTATAGGATCATTATAGACAGGACAATAAGCTGAAGAGGAATTTATTACAGATTGCCTCTCAGAGTATGAGGAAAAGTGAGCATCAGAACAAAATAACAAGAGGCATATTGAAAATAAAAGGTGTAGTTCATTCAACATGTAACTAGATGGTACCACAGAGATATATGACGACAAAAATGTGCATGAATTCAGAAAACAAGAAAACTAATGGTGAAAAAATAACTATCTTGACGTATTCAATACAAAGAGACGATATCCAATTCATTAAGTACTTGGTCCACAACTTGCTGGGAGCTGGGAGATCATAAAAAGAGAATGATCACTACATTCATGTCTCATTTACCTTCATTGTTAGTCTGAATCTGTGTAGGCGTAATATTTTTTTTTTTCTGGTATATATCATGTCCTGCCATGTTTCTGTTCAAAGATGTCAAAAAATAGCAGTCAACAGCACTTTGTATCCTCCCATGTACATGATGCTCCAGAATTAGGTGACTGCAGTAAACTCTGCCTGGGGCCATTTTCAAAGTTTCTTTATCATTTCAGCTGGAGTTCTATACTGCACCGATTAGATAGACATGCAAGTTTCACAAACTCTTTCAGGATACAATTGTGGATCTCAGTTTTGCCATAAATATAAAATACTAAATAATAAATTGAATTGTTGTTCACTTTACTCTGTGTGTATAAACTACCATATGACCTAAGTGAAAAATAAAATATTTTTAATTAAGTAATCAGATCTACAAGTATCTACAAGAATCAGTATCTGAAGTTATTTACTGAAAATAAACTCACTGGGGATTTTAAAGCACAATCATTAAGCAGAGTCAGACATATACAGTTCTAGTGGCAAAAATTTATCTTTTTTGTCCCAAGCAGTTAACCGAACATAATTCTCTAACACAAGAATTTAATAGCAGCACCCTATTAAGTTAAAAACAAAAATCACTTCAACAATGGTATGAATTCACTAACTCATAAGATTACCAAATGGAACAACGTCTTGCAACTGACTACAGGATTTTTACCTTTGAGTTTCGCAAATCCTTTGACCTTTACAGTTATGAGTACTCAGTCACAAAAAAAAAAAAATAAAGTGAGTGTTTGGAATGGTTTTGCTGTGCCTCACTGGGGATATCTGAAATGTGCCTCTTTTCTCTGTTTTGTTTTTGGCTTTTTTTTTTTTTGTTAGGTTTGCGGTTTTTTTTAGTTTTTTGGTTTTGGGTTTTTTTGTTTTGTTTTATTTTGTTTTAATTTATAATCTACAGCTAACACAAGTAAGTTAAAAGCAGCAGAATCAGACAATGAGAATAAGAGCTGCCATCTCTCACAAGATAAGACCTTTACAGGTAATATTGTGACTTTCATTCAAAAGCTGTAACAATTCCAATATAATGAAATGCTTTAGCAGCATGATGGCATTTTCAGTTTCCAATCTGACAAAACTCCTGTCCAGGACGTTCCAAGGTTTCAGTACTACTGAAAGCACTTCACAAATGAAAATGCTTTCAGAAGCTTTCTTCAGAGACTTTGGCTAGATGTGAAGCAGTGAACTGTTAAAGGATCGGGAGAAGAAATATGCAAAATCATTTGGCAGATAATTTTCTTCTCTGAGTGCATCCAAGGCTGTTTAAGAGAAGCACAGATATTAGCTGCTGCCTACTCATTCTTCCACCAGTGAATTCTGCTTCTGCAAACTGTATTACAGTATAGGGGAAGATGGCTTTCTATTGGAAAAGTAAAAATTCGGAGAAGCAACAAAATATAATTAGTTTATAACACCCCAAATTTTGCAGTTCTAATTTACTATATGTGAATGATAAGGAGAAGAGGCAAGTATAAAATAGACGGGGAAATGTAAGCAATACTTTATGCAGATATACATAGCAATAGGAAACCTGTGGGTTCTATCATGGTTCATTTTCAAATTAAGGTCATGTTCTCTCTCCTTTTTTTACTGTCAAAAATATTGAATTTCAGTTAAATGCATTACTAAAACATATTTCTAACCCTCTATATGTTGTTCAATAATATAAAATAAAGGCAAATTGAGCAACAACTAATGCAGGTGAATTTTCTTCTTCCTTCACAGTACCACAGTCATCTAATTGTTATATCAATAATGCACTGCAAGAAATCTCACCTTCCTGGTGTTAGCTAGTGGGTTTAAAAACCTGAAAAAACCCTTTTGTTTCCGGTAGTTAAAACTTTAAAGTAGACTACTTCAAAATAGAACAGAATTAAGAGGTACCACCAACTAATTCAGTATTGACTCTCTCAGGGAAAACATAGAAAATTCTTGCCATTTCTGAGTGCAAAGAGGACCATGACTGGTTCAAATGATCTTTTAAAAATAATGGGCAATCCATAATGCTGTAAAGCAATGGGACAAAATTGTGTAACAGGAGGACCTTCAATACAAGGTGAAAATCTGTTTTCACCGAGGGTAGGCACTGCTTCCATCTATTTGTCTTGCACTTCGGGAGTATGTAGCAGAAGGATAAATGTATTTCAAGACCAGCCATATAATACTCAAGGCTCATTTGAGCATTTAATTAGCTTTTTGAGTCAGTTTATAGGAGTCATATGAATGACAGATTTTTGGTGTTCCACAACAGTGGATTGTCAAAAGCTATTTCTTTTCACTTTAGAGCACCCTGCCTTTTTATTTCCTCATTCAGATGAGCAGCTGATGACCCAGTGCTGTTGATGCAGAGACTGTTTTCCTGTCTTTCTGCTCACTGCATGGAACAGAAACCCCTGCAGATGTACAGAGACAGTAATAAAGGATTGCAAAGCAGAGCATTGCTGCTTTACAGCCAGTTTTCAGAAAACATCACACAATAGTCTTGTAAACCACCACCAATTTATCTGCCATTCATGCCACATGCCACTGGTCAGCAGTTTTATTAGGAATGCAATGTTGTAAGTTTATGCACGCAGGGAGAAATCACTCGCTTGCCCACTTAGCATATCTGATTTGCACTGCAGGAGATGCATTGGCAGGTGGTACTGGTGAGACTAACTGTACAAGATCATTTTTTTCTATTAGCTAATTCAAGTATGCAACAACTGTACTTCACTAAAAATCAAGCACCACGGAGCAAGTATAAATTGATTTTTATGCTTCAAAATTTGGGTATTATAAACAAAATTTAAGCATAGCTGGAAAATCAAATTTATACTGGAAATAAAATACATGACTCTGGAGTGTGTATCATACTCTGTTCCTATTCAGTATTAATAGAGAGAAGGAGACAGAAAAATGAAATGAGTATAGCCTCGTTTAGCTCCAGTGGCAGCACAAAATTTTAAGAGATTATGCAACTTCCTGGTCTTCTAAAGCTGACCAAGCTCTCTTTAAGGAAGAACATGATATGGAAACAGATACAAAGTCAGAATCACAAGAGATGTAAGATTTCCATCTTTGGTAATTCTCTTTTTGATGGTCTATGATCCTGATATAGACTCCTACCTTGAGTGATTTGGCAATCCACTAAAACCTTTGGATTATCAGTGCTGGACAGTACAGTGTTCTCTCTATTACCTCTCTGTCCACAGATTTTCCATTAATTAGCCTTGTCAGCAAAAGACCACAATTACTGTTTTTTGGTTGCAACCAGGAGGTATGTGCTGACTGTACCCTGTCACCTCTAGAAGGCTGAAAATAGCTACTACCTCTTTTTTGGGCTACAGAACCAAAAAGCTTGCTTGCCTAGGCCATATGAGCTGTCACACTTTACAGGTCTAAGTCTGCATCCTTGAAGTTTTATTTCCTGCAACCTTTAAAAGCTGAAAGGATGTTTTATAATTGCTTCATCACACATTAATCCTAGAACAGAGCTGAAAAAGCATTATTTCTGTGGATCTGGTAGTAAGAACATGGTGTGAATGGAAGATATCCTCAGATTTGAATGCAACGAAGTTTCTTATGTGCTCTATTATATCAGTTCTGACCTGGATTCACATAGATATTTACAAATCTGGGTTTAGACCAAGAGAACTGAGGTGAACCTCAGTCAATATCTCTCTGCCATTATATTTAAAATCAAAGTGAAGCAAATAATGTTAAATTAGACATATTTGCTACAAAAGATATAAATTTTTAGAGGAAAAGTACTGCAATACACCATTGAAAAAATGGGTCCCTGAGCTAAATGCAAGCAAACAAATCAAGCTGTAAATGAACTGTTTTATCTTGAGAAGAAATCTTTGATCAGAGAGCTTGTCCTTCCTCTAGTAAAATTGCTGTATGAAATTTTGTGTAAATTTTCTGTCTGATGTCAAATGTAATAACATTGTAATCTGCAAGACCTTGAATGTCTGGCCAAATATTAGATTCATTTGAACCATTGTCAAATTGAGGCAATTTGTTGGTGATTTTACTGATATTGCAAAGTTATGAAAAGTTTTTAATGAAAATGGCAGTGTAATGAGTTCTTTTGCAGTTGTTATCATACTTCCTATAGATAAATTGTCTTCCACAAGCATCTCGTAATGGTAACAGAACTTGGTAGTTTAATCCATTCACTGCACAAGTTTTACAAGAATATTGTGTAAGAACAGATAGGATTGGTTTTTGTCCTGACACACTAGACAAAAACAAACTGTCTCTGTTGTGTATGAACAAGGCATTAACTTAAAGAAATAGATAAGACTTTTATTTCCCCTCTGGATCTTAGGAAGGCTTTTGGGGAACGAAAAAATTTCAGATAGAACATTTAAATGGGGACACATAAAAAGACAAGTCATATAAACAGATCTCCTGGGAAAGTTAAAAAAAACTTTCAGCAGTTCCTGGTGAAGGAACCTGCCTGGAAGAGTCAAAATGAATCATGTCTGCATAAAAAGTCATTCTCCTAAGACTGCCAAGGGAATGGAGAACCAGACTTCATCCCACATGGATGCCAGATGTTAGTTACCTTATAACCGCGCTGCATGAACACACCTATAAACATTTAAGAAAGAGCATCCTGAACAATGCATATTCAGTTGCATTTGTTCACTTATACCTTTCTGGCACTTGAAAAGTGCAAGTGTAGATAAGGAATGCAGACATAGAGTTATAAAAATAAACTAAATCATAGACTGTGGAACTATAAATAAGACATATACACTGAGTTAAAACTCTCAGATTCACAAGTAAGTACTAGAAGAATGCTTAGTGATCAC
Source organism: Edolisoma coerulescens (assembly GCA_013397115.1). Classification (NCBI taxonomy): domain Eukaryota; kingdom Metazoa; phylum Chordata; class Aves; order Passeriformes; family Campephagidae; genus Edolisoma; species Edolisoma coerulescens. The sequence continues at coordinate 408,855 of VWZW01005522.1, forward strand.
CAAAGGGTCATAACCTACATTCAGCATAGATTCAAATATAAGAAACTCAGCATTTCAACAGATTGAGGAGTAAACTCACAAGAAGAAGCCAATGAACTGTGGTACAGTGCTCTTTCTGTCCATTTGGCTACATTCCTTCTTATCTTCAAGGAAGTATTTGGAAAGATCTATTAACTCCTCTCATCTTTGGTTCAGCACTGTTTTCCCATCTTTATGGAGTTCTGATAGGGCCAGCGGCACATCAGTCTGAAAGTTATTTTAGAATTTAAAGAGAAAAATCCCACTGAAATCTGCCATGGGTTCAGGGAACAAACAACTCAAGTACAGAACAATTATGTATATCTTTGAAAATATCAGAATACTTAGGCACTTAGAAACAAACAGTGTAATAATATGGTTATTGTGATCCAGGGACTGAAAGAAAAATGAAGCACTCATGCATTTGATGAGTAACTTTCTGGATATATTATTGGAAAACCACTATCAGTATTGCAGTAAGTAATTTTTTTTAAACATTTATTAAGCAGGCACTCAAGCCACGCTTTATCTTACAATTGTTGAGGTGGCACTAAATGCCACTCAGCACTATAGGTGTGCTTCCCAGGACCGAAGCCAAATTTATTTCTGATGAGTTAAATTACATCGTATAACATTCTTCAGCCAGGAAGAGTTTTATTTCTCTCATGTTCCAGATTTTGTGTGTGTGTGTGTGTGTGCATGTGTGTGTGTGTGTGTGTGTAAACATGAGATCAACTTGTGAACAAGTCAATTTGATGGTAAGGAAAAATATTTGTCAAAAGTATAGTATTTTTGATATAAAGGTAAAAATAATAATGGAATGGCTGTTATGAGGGGAGCAGCTGTGCTGAATACACTTTTGTAGTACTGTAAACACTTGGATAAGTACTCTACACAATAATAAACTATTTTGTTCTGCTTGCTTTTCTTAAAAGGAACTATACACTGCTAAAGAAGACTGTGAGCCCTTCTGTTTGTTCCAAGTCTGATGAAAATTTTAGCTCTATATTTATAATTCTACAAGCTGAGGCACATGGATTCCCTAGTTTTCAAATATATACTTCAATTGCCAGAAATCAAACAATCCATTAACAGTACAGATCTTCCATACCATCGAGCACAAAGTGGCTAAAATTCCCACTACGAAGTCTTCCTGAGCTTTTTCTACCGTGTTATTTTGGCAGGGGATTTCAGAGAAACCTGTTCCATTGTAGTAGTCCTGAAAATTTTACAACATTTTGTTGCCTGAAGAATAAACCCTTCTTTTTTACTCCAGAGATTTAAGTTTAAAGTAATTAAAATACAATAGGAAATTTAACTTTTGTACGTAACACTAATTCAGATAAATACTCTGCAAATTTTTTTAAATCCCTGAAATATTTTAAGCTACAATGTTCTTAGTCATTACTAATCTTATTAGCTAGAAACAGAATAGATTTGGTGAAAATAATAGACAGTTTGGAGATTTTTTTTGTGATATTCTAGATGCAATCAGCTTCATAAGTTCCCCATTTTATTCCCTGATAAAAAGTGGGCTTTTTTCTGAACTTAGGATTCATAAATGCTACATTTTTAAGTAGAGCCAACTGATTTTCCCAGAAGAGATTTTCCAAAAAGCAAGGTCTCTTTAAGGTCAGAATGTTTTAATAATTAATCTTTTTTCACTCACTTCTTTCTCTCCTGCTTTTTATTATCATATTAAGAACTAAACATTACCCAAATGTAAAGAAGAAAGAAAATCTTTAATTTGCTCTCTTAGACTGAAAAATTTGAATTCGATCATATGAAAAGAGTGTTTTAAAAATTATGGTAATTTGCAGCCAAAAGCTCAGTGTGAATTCACAGAATTTATTTAATGAAGCCATTTGTAATAACTAAACACTGTTTTAAACTAAATACCCTGATACAAGACCTGAAGACTCCTGAATTTAGTATCCAGAGCATGCCCCAGTCAAATTAATAGAATTACCTGAGATTATATTGGCTTTTGAATCACAGTGAATTTTTGTCTAAAGCTTTCACATTACATTTGCAGTTCTTTTCCAGTTCAGACACATTTAACACACTGCAGTGACTTTACCAGAAATTTCTGACCGTTCAGATTATTCATGAAGTGTAACACCATGAAAATGTAAAAAAAAAAAAAAATAAATCTGCTTCCAAACCTTAATTGATGTTGTGATGCAATTCGTATGAATCAACACATTCAACCCCTCTTAGAGGTACAGAGATTCCAATAATATTGCAACTACATTTAATAGGAAGAGATTGAAGATGTGATGTCCCCCCTGAATTGCTATTAAAATACTCTCTAACATTACTCAAGTAGTTTCCATAGTGACTGATTTTACACTGGAATGTAAAACATCCTTTGCATCTGTGTTATTTCTGCTTTGGAGTTTAATATTTAAGAGCACTAGGAAGAACATGTATAGCACTGAAGTGGTAGCACAGGTATACACTTATTGACACTGAGGGCAACATTCATTTAAAGTTCTTTTTAGATATCCTCAATATCAAATATTATCTAAACTGAGTTACCTTCAAAAAATAAGTTCCCCATAGTTTTGCTCCACAAGGATGATCTTTTTGCTCCACAGGGATGGTACAATATTATTTTTTTCTGGCCAAGATATAGTGTTGTATAAATGTCTCTGTTTATTCCTAAAACATCATAGTTGTGAAACTATTTTTGTTTTGTCCCATTACCCACACAGTACAGCTGTTTGGGTGTCTTTTGGATGGGTCTTGCGTCATTGCACTTGCATGGTTCTTCCTTCCCCTCTTGAAGTTACATAGGTGTCAAATTCACGGCACATCTTTTCAGATGTTCTTTCTAAGCATATAACTCTCGAGACACTTCACTGCACGTGATTGACTTCTCTATCAACACCTTACTTTCAGACATTTTTGATATCTTATAAGCCACTCCTTGAATGATTTAGCAAATGTTTGATCTTCTGTGGTGTTAGATACAGAACTGTGGTATCAGAGGAAGGGCTAATGGAAGCACAAAGGACTCTTCTGCTCAACATGCTTCCTGTACTCTGACTCAGCCCAGAAAATGCTGCCTGTTTTCTGTTCAGCTAGTTCGTAATTCCCCAAGTTGAACTAATGGCTGTATAATACTGTGACTAAATCAGAATTCCTCAAATGTGTTTGATGAGAAGTTTGATGTGTTCTAATCCCTTCTGCAATTAAGCAAAAGTTAATAGCACCTATGTTCTCTGTTGCAATCCTTTCCAAGTAGGAAAGATAACACTCTTTCAGGATCATTTACATTTGTGAAATACATTAAATTTTCTTTAACTATACAATGTCTTTTGAAACAGTGGGCTGTTCCTAAACTCAAAGCATTTTGGTGGATTGTAAGCTACCATCATCACAAGTAGTTAGATATTGATGGTTGCATGTTCAGTTCAAAAAGTGTTTCAGAAAATAACCTCTCAAATTAACTCATATTCCAAAAACTCAAAACTCATAATTTTATGGGTGTAATTTCTTCTTGGAGATACATCTGATCAATTCTGATTGGCATTATAGCACTCATGTCAGAGATATTTCTATACTAGCAATGCTTTGTCCATTGCTGAAATAATTTCTTTTCAATAGAGAATTTTATTTTATGACATAACTAATATGAACTCAGGAGAGTCTTTTTACAAGGGCATGTAGTGATAACACCAAGGGTAATGGTTTTAAACTGACCATACATTTGGATTGGATATTAGGAAAAATTCTTCACTGTGAGGATGGTGAGGCACTGGAATAGGTTGCTCAGAGAAGTTGTGCGTAGCCCCTCCCTGGAAGTGTTCAAGGTCCAGGCTGGATGGGGCTTGGAGCAACCTGGTCTAGTAGAAAGTGTCCCTGCCAAGGGGGTCTGGAACCAGATGATCTGTAAGGTCTCTTTCAACCCAGACCTTTCTATGATTCTATGATTAAACTTCCTGTCTAAAAGTTACCAAAAGGCACACCATCCCTGATATTGAGTGTACTGTTTAATAAAATCATGTTGTTACCAAAACCAGCAAGAAAGTAGACTCCCTGACATGAAAATTTTAGTGTTGGGGAACAGGCATTTTTATTATGGCACTGGGTATATGGGGGATAGCTCCACCTGTTGAATACGCTGAGTACAGAAGAAGCTCCTGTTTATATGCAATATATTACACACATATTCATGGTTTCCCCAGAAGAAACATAAATATGATAATCATTTCCCGCAAGTCATTATATATATTCCCTCTCATTGGTGCATGTGTTCTTCTGTCCTGGGGGCCTCTTTGGTGGTCTCTGGTGGTCGTCAACCCCACAGTCACGTTTGACTGCCTGAGGAACTGGTGCTACTTTCCAAAAGAGGAGAAAAATTGGCATCATTGGCCCGGTTCATTAATTTGTGAGTCCTTGGATCAATGAAGAGTAGTTTCTCATTCCTTTCCTTGGATAATGTTTATAGCCTAATGGTTTTGCAAAATGGTAATTGTATTAACCTGCAGGTACGAACAATTGTTCGTTTGGCTACAATGTCAACAGAGCTTTGTGACCTGGAGTGGCTGCTCCTGTTATTTAGTGGATGGAACAGAGCACCAGTATTGTCTTACAGGTTCAGAGGTGCAGGGCTACCTGAGGCTACCTTGTTGCATGTCTAAATTCTTCTCGGATATTTTTAAGGAGAAACATGGAAACAGATCATAAAGACTAGGAGCTGATGATAATATGTTACTTAGTTACTTCTTTGTAGATCTCATCTTTGCAGTTAACGTCAGGTCAGAAGCAATTTCTGCCTCTGGATTTTCTCTATGTACTCTCCTCCATGTGGGTTAATGCTCATACTTTTGCCCAAATTGCCTCTAAAGGCGACTTAGAAAGACAGTTCCTTGGTTCTCCAAAGTGTTATGATGTTTTCTTTATCTCTTTTGAGTGAAAAATTCTTACAGTAACATCTGGCAAGCAAGAATTATGATCTTTGCTACATCCTTAAAAATATATCTGTATGTTTCAAGAAACACTTATATCTTGGAAAATAAAATAAATATCTAGGTAACCTGCTCCATTTATAATACCCAAATCAACAATCTTTAAAGTCAAATAAATATTTTATGCTGAGGTCCATTGCTCCAGGATAGAGTAAGAATGATAACCAAATACAGGAGTAGATCTGAAAGAGGACTGAAAATTACCATTGCATTCTTCTTACCATTGCATCCTGCAAAATTAATGAAATCAAGCAGATGTAATAGTACAGCCAATACAATGTATAAAAGCTTAAAATCATGTTCTGTTATTAAAGATGCAAAATGTAACAGAGTAAGTTTTCATATTTAATATTTATTACTCTTTTCCTATTAAGCAAATTCAAAACACAAGAACAGTCAGTTCTGGAAACATTTGTTATAGCTGTTTTTGTAAACACACTTTTGCTACAGCTTCACCTAGGACTTATTTCACTATCTTGGATGTACTCTTGGAAAAATCTGATTGAAGTTATTAATCTCCTCCCTTCTTTAAAACAACAAAAAGACTAAAAACATTGAGAAGAGATGAGTAGAAAAATTACTCATTTCATCACTAAATTTTAGAAAATGGTGAATCAAAAAGAGATTCACATAAGTTTTTTTTGTAAGGAGAAGAATCACTTTTAAGATTTAAAACTAATGCAAATTTAACTTTTTTGATAATTTTTCAAAGGAAGTTTTGAATTTAGTTTTTCGGTCTGTCATTTGTTTAGTCAGGTCAGCATTTTGTGCTGCTTCTCAATGTAGATAATAACTTCAACTAACAATTTACTAATGTAAATTATGTCTGCTTTGGGTAATGAATGCTGCAAATGAGAAAAATGCATTTATTCCAATGAAAAATACTGTGATTTCAAGATTTCATCTATGTATCCTAAGTTTTCCCTTTGTTTTTTAGTTTTCTTTTTTGATTTTTCTCCTGGCACCCTTCCTCTATTTCACTTTGTCATTTTTTTCATGTTAATTGTGCTTAATCTTCTTTTATGTATAACACATATGGCCCGTGTTTCATGTTTAATGGAGAACTTCTGAATGATTTTTATCTTACTAGACAGAGGAGACAAACTCTACTGCAAAATATGACTTTACAACAGTTAAGACAAGAACTTATAATTCAGGCACTAGGAAAGAAAATGTGAAAGAACTGAGCTAAGGGAACAAGTAACATTTTTGTAACTATACCAATATATTGTAGCTAAATATTAAATCCAAACCTAATCTGTTTAGAATCCTGGTTTATATCATCATCTAGTTTACTTCCCCAGAAGGTAAGCAAGCACTGTTATATACATATCACAAGGTTTTTTTACAGGTACTCACCTCTCTTCTAGAGAGTTGATATTGGGCAGTGAATTAAACATCTACAATTTTAGCTAATTTCAATATCTTTAGTTTAAAGGTCATAACCTTGGTATACCTCTGTGGCAGGTTGCTGGTTGTGCTGGCCTAGCGTTGTGATGCAGACAGACTAACAGCTGCCTTAGATCCAAAGCAAAGCCCTAATGATTCTTAAACCTGATTGGGAGGTGACATATACTAGCTCATCCCTCAGGAGCCTTTGATTGCCATATTCCCCCCAAGAAATGGGCAGATATTGCTCTGAAATGTCTGTGAGCATCCCAGTCTTGGCAACCTGCAATAAGTCAAGAAGCAAATAATAGAGAAAATCAACCTATTTCTTGTATTGGGGCATAAATCTTTTGTAGAGATTTAACAGTGAAGAGATTTCTTGGTATTGTCTGGAGAAGTGATAATCATATTTTGATAAAGTACCATTAACCAGCTTGCACACAACATTTGCAGCAAAATTCAAGAGGAGCAGAAAACCTTCATGTGCACTGGGGTTGCAGTGCTCCCTCTTTAAAAGACCTTGAAAATACATTACATTACAAATATATTGATATCTTAAAAGTATTCAGTATCCTTATCCCTTATAAATTCTGGTTAGTTACTTGGCCAAGATTTTAACTTAAAAGTATTGCTTTGTCCCTAGGGTATCTCTCTCCAAGCGTATTTGTGACAGCTGTGTTTTGCCAGAAAAGCATGCAATGGAGTTTAGTACATTGTCCATATAGAAACTGAATTACTCTTTCATTTGCGTGCAGTGTGTTACTGCTTGAGTACGTGACAGTTATCCTTCAGTGTCTGTATTTACTTTAGTGGAAGTTTTTCACCACTGCAGTCACAAAAAGTAAAATAAAAAAAAAGCGCCCCATTAAAAATTTTCAAGTGGGTAGGAACATTGCCAAGTGTCTGCTTGTTTAAAGAAAAGCTGTATTCATTGCTGCAGTGATACAGACTTAAAGTAATACAATACATTTATCTAGATTAATGGGAAGGAGTTTATCAAGACTAAGACATTAAAATAATTTTTAAAAGCTTGATAAAACTGATAGGAATTTTTCTGAATATGAAATTTCTGTTCACTAAAGATTTTTCAAGTCTGGCAGAAGCTGACACTTTGAATTGCATTAAAAAATTCTAACTGAATAGAACATATTGTTCGTCTTCGAGAAGTGTGACAGCCACAGAGAGATAAAGGCAATTAAACAAGAAAGACCATTCAAGGAACACATCTAAGGGCAATATAAAAGATAAAAGTAGACATCAGCAATCACCTTCTCATAGTAACATCCTTCCTTGTTAAAGATATAGAAATTCATGCCCTATCAATAGAAGGGACATAGAAGAGATCAGTGCACTGCATTAAAACACTTGAAAAGGCATTCTATAAATATCTGCCAAAGTATTTACAAACAAGTAACCACTTAACAGTTTATGTAGAACCTGTGTGGTAAGTGGAAAGTTATTCTTCATCTATTGGCTTGGTTGTAATTAATGTTTTCATTAACAATTTTGTCATAAAAGTAGGAGCTTCCTGATTACATCTGATAAAAATGCTAGGAGGCATCATCACTGTGACTGGCAATGTATTATCATGCAGGAACAGCTTGATAACTAGAAAAAAGGAACTGAAATTGGACACACTCATGCTTGTGATATTTAAGTAATCGGGGTGTGACATGGGAAGTAAAAGGAAAGGGACTAATAAGTCCATGTTTTCGTCATACAGAATCTGAATGATAAGGTAATGTCACCATAAAAATTGAAAGTATAGCCCCTTGTTTTACCAGGAAATTGTTTGCTATGCAAAATCAGATTACACATAGAAGGGGAAAGATGAAATTAAATACACACAAGTATAGAGAAAGGCAACTAAATCAGACAGATTCCCTAATGACCCACAGTAGATCAGAACAGTTTCTCTTGTCTAATTAGTGTGTTTAAAACCAAATGAAAGAAAATGGATACTTGAACTGAAATACACTGTCACCAGACCAATATAATCAAGGCAGCCATGGATACATTCAAACTGAAAATTGGAAAATGGGTTCCAGCTGGTGGTAAAGAGAAATCATTAAAAAAAATAGAAGGAACCAAGGCCTAACTGTTTCTGGGATATTTTAGTCTGTAGTCAGCAAAGAACAGACATGGAAAAAAAAAATCAGGACTTCCCTTCTAGAACTATGTAAAAGTATTCCTTCAGCCTTTTAACCAGGAAAAGGCAAAAATTGCAACAAAATGACAGCTGCTGTGAGGGCATATTTTCCATAATCGTTCTACTGAAACCCTGGAGATCCTATGACAAAAGTTCTTCCATTGCTTGTTTTAGAGAGGGAACATGGATAGTTATGATCTTTTTTTTTTTATTCAGCAATAATAGCCTTTATAGATAGTAGAATGCCAGATTTTATCAGGTAATAAAAAAAGTAAAGAGAAAGATCGTATTTGGAAGTCTCATGCACGTCACATTGCTGTTTCTCAGTCACATATTTGAATATGCCTGTATGTACACTGAACAGCTATAAACTACCTTCTAGCACAGTTGAAATTTCAGCAAAAAAAGTAAGAAATCCTCACTCCCCCAGCAATTTCTTAAAAAAACCTGGCAACAGTATTTACATTTTTAACTTCTGTCTGAATCTTATTTACAGAACTGATTCATGATTCTAGAAACTCCCTACAATCAATATTAATGCAGAATAAATTAACTAAATACAATTTTGTAAAAGTAGCTTTTTTTTATCAAGTATTACCAGTAGAGCTAACTTGCCTTAAAGTTCAGGACAATAACATATACCTTGCTTTCCCTTTAAACTACAACTTACTATGCATGCCAGGAAAAAATGTAGTTCAGCAAGGCAATTCTTCCTTAACTTTTGAAAGGGGAAGCATGCACAGCAATCACACAATACCCCAATGAATAAACTTCAAACATTCTGAATGGGATGGTAGGCTAAACTTGAAATATTCTGAAGGGAACTGGACTCTAGCATTACTAAATTGCTAAATTCTCTATTTATCAGAATGATTGACTGAAACATTGATGCCAGCTTTGTATATTTATATGAACTGGGACTTATGACGAAATACCATCACACAATACTGTAAAGAATTATCTGATCTACTGAATAATGAAGATAAGAAATATTAAGGTTCATTAATCAAAGGCTAACTAATGACAAGGTTTTAATGAGAATCAGCCTAACTTTTGTTTCCTTTTCCTCATGAAAATCATGGGATCACATTTAATCGGGGCATGATCTATAGAGAAATTTTATTTTATATGATTATTCTTACCATTTGATGTGGTTTTCTATGTCTGCATCATTGGCAAGATTTTCTGATGGAAATATAGGCAACTGCAAGCAAAATTTTCATATGTTTAACAATCTACAGAGTATGGAAATTACTCAGGAAAAACCTGTATTAAGGGAATGTGAAGAATGAGAAGTGAAAATGCCTCTGAGCTGCCTTAAATCATCATCTTAGATTTATGCAGTACAACAAAGAATTGAATTATATTCTTGCACATATTTCCAGAGCATTAGTGGGTTGATGAATGCCAAGATTTTTTTCAGCAACAGAAAAGGATTTCACAAAGAAGAAGGCTTTTCTACTTTATACCTTTATACAGTGATCTTACATGAGATTTCAAAGTGCCTTATAAGGGAAAATGAGCATTATTATTTCTTATTTCACGCCTATGAATTATTTAAAAAAGGAAGTTTCTTACCTAATTTCATCCCCTGTCAGAACCAGCCAGTAATCTTGAGCGCCAGATCGAATTTTATACTTCAGTGATATGCCACATATATTTGACTTATTTATTTTTTTAAGGAAAGTTTTAAAAAATGTAACAATAATTCTTGTGGATATGAAGACCATCTCAGAGAACCAAGTCTTATCCCTCATGAGTAAAGGGTGTGTATGCTGGCAATTCACTCAACCAGATGGTGCCTCATATTCCACACTTTTAGTGTTCAGAGAATGACTTCCACAGCTAATTTCAAGAAGGAGATGAATGTATACGTATATAAGGACTTTCTGGCAGTTTTTAATTTGTAAATTTGCAGTTGTTTTACTACCCGTGTTCTAAGATCTGTCTCCCTTCCACCAGGCACTCTCAGTTTTAAGAGACATAACAGTCCCTGTGATGAAGCAAAATGCAGACACTTCAGAAACACCAAGGTCAATAAATAAATAAATAAATAAGCCACTCTTCCTTATTAGATACTGGCCTACACTTACTTGCAAAATAATTCCCTTGAGATTCTGTCTTCATCTTTCATTGTTTCAACTGTTTAACATTATTGGATACACAGGGATTTATTTAGAATTAGTTCTGTGAAGAACCAGAGGGGGGATGAGCAAAGTAAATGGTTTGCCCACGACAGCCAGCCTTTGAAAGAAACTGACCCCTGATTTCCGTGCATGCCCCAATCACTTCTCATGTGCACAACCTTCCTACTTAAGTACTTTGCTTATCGCACTGATATGTACTTTCTTTCTTTTAAAACAGCACTCCTGATTCAACTTCTAGAACAAAAGACAACATTCGCGGCATTGCCCAATGCCTTTGCCAGATGAATAGCAGCAATTGGCCAGTTGATCTTGTATAACTAGGTGCCACTTTCCTGCAATATTCATAATGCTAAAAAGATTTTCCTTGGCCCTAGGGGGTTATGTTTGATGCACAGGTGAAAATTTTGGTTTCCAATTCTAAAATCAGACTACAGAAGATAGCTGTTAAGAGAAATTTGAACTTTTTAGCAGCAATACTAAAAAATAACCCCCAGCCATACAGGCCTCACAACCTCCCATTCCTTTTCAGTATCCATAATAGTTTAGCTGAAGTTGACATCTATGTTCCAAACACCCACAAGAATCTTTTTCCTGTGAGATAATCTGTTTCTGTTACTCAACATTGTGCATCTCTTCATAAAAATGACTGTAAATACTGCTTGTCACAAAAGAGTATTTGAATTGTCAGCATCAGTGAACAATCAGAGGAAAGTTATTGGAAATATCTATGCATGTAAACTAAGCTAGGTAACTTTTAATGTCCTACTCAAAGTCTTTCCATTTTGAACATTCTTCAACAATAAAAAGGGCAGAAGTGGTACAGCAAAATCTGCTCAGTCTTTTCTTTATTTTTCATTTATTTATTTATTTAAAAACTGTTGTGACAAACACAATTCCTTTTCTTTAAAGGAATAATTTACCTTCATATAATGTTTTGCATATATTTGTCAAGACTACTACTCTGAAATTCATATATGTTTCTTTCTTGAGAACATCTTTTGCATAATTGAAAAGTAAAGATGTAGAAAGAAGTTCTGGTTTTTGATAAGAGTAAGGAAAATATTCTGGAGCAAAATCTAATCTATCAGTGTTTTAAAACAAAAATGGAGTTTGGTTGGGGCTTTTTTCAATTCCTTTTCAGTACCTTGGAGAAATGCAAATGCAACAATCACTTTAAAGCAAAACCATGTTATAATAACCAAGATCACTGAATCATCAATTATTATTCAGGTTAAACTTACTCATTTGCAAGCTTTTATATATATACAGATTTTAAACAGACACCTTTTAAAAGTTACAAATATATTTTTAAAAATTGAAAGAGAGATGAAATTTCCCATTGCCATATCAGAATTGCTCAGGAAAAAAAAAGCATGTATCTTTATAATATCTCTGCAAGGTTACAGAAAATGTCCTCCATCATATTAAAGGAGATTCCAAATTCTCAAATGGTAAAGAGGTGACCAGAAAAAAATTTATTGGGACAGCATTTCTGCAGCACTCATTTTGTAATCCTTTCTTCACTTAAAACATAAGCACTTCACATAACATTTTGCCTACAGCCACTTTTACAACAGTCCTCCAGTCTGCTTTCAGGATTTTACAAGGAATTACCTTTCTTCCTCATTTACAAGCCCAGCAGCACAGACAGCTCTGCTGAAAGAACTAATCTCAGGATAAAACTAGCTCATCCTGCATATGATGAGTTAGGATATCATGATAAGTAGAAGAAGGGTGAATAAAATATGTACCAAATGCCAATGAGCATAACTTCCTGCCATTAGGTACCAAACCAGAACCATTACCAAGAGGATGACTTCTTATAAATTTCTAGCTATTTTGCTAAAGTTGAAGATGAGTTTCTGAATGTGAAAGCCCTTGAAAAAAAAAAATCCTGACAATTTAAAGAATTTAAGAATGTGGATTTTTGCCCACTTTCTTCTTCACAGATATTTAGCTCTCAGAAACAAAATTTATGGCAGCCTTAGGAAAATAATTTTTAGTTCAAGAGTTTTGGGAAACAAATACAAGGAGTAAAAATTAGATCTTCTAAAGGCATTTTACAGAAAACTTCAAGGAAACACTCCGAGCCCTTTCTTACATTGTATGTTACTAGTTACATTTCCTGAGGTTTTGAATGTCCAGTCTTCATTCACTTCAGTCTGTCACAAAATTTTTTGTGCAGACATAAATGTAACTCCTTGTTGTGAAGGGCACAGTCAAGTGTCTCTAATATCTTCTGTCAAGAATCTGCTTGAGGCACCAGGGAGCATTTTATCGTGTCTATCACAGAGTCAAAATAATTAAGCATTGAATTAATTTTAGCAGCCTACAGTAATTATACCCATATACAAGTGAGTATCTCAAAGAGTTAAAACAAAAAAGACATGTAGAAAGTGTCTTCAAATGTTGTGCTACCTCTGGTACACCTCCTGGGAAACATACATCCTAAAGTGAGATATTATTGAGGCTCTTTTAAAATATTTTCCCTTTCCACATAAGACTTACAGCCTTGAGAAGAGGTCTCTAAGAATGTCCTAAGACATGCTCCCCTCCCTATCCAGAGTTTAGGTCTGGAGAGTGCATTGCATACTGTAAGGAATTGAACTAGCTCAGGGTGGAGTAATTTCGGAAGTGCAGAGGCAGAAAAGGAGTGAGTGGCCAGCAAGCAGTGAGCTTGTAGCACAGAAGAAACCCTGAAAATTAAAGTGCAGCACATGGTAGGCAGTCAGGCCTTATGGATGATAGTGGGAAGAGACTTTACTTGGAGATATAGAGGAGACTGCAGAGTTTTCAGAAGTTGGAAAGTCTTGGCAACTCAGGGTAAACTTGAAATAAAAGATCTATCCCACGAAAACAGTGATAGGGAAAATTTTGTTTATAAATAATTTATTCCTTAGATACTTCTAGTTATTCAGTTTGAGTTCAGTTTCTAAAAAGTTGTCTGTTTTTGTCTGAGTTTGAAACAAAATCAACCAACCAACCACAAAAACGCACAAAAAACCCCCCAAACCCCAAACATACACAAAAAAAGAAACCTGGCTTTTTACTTTGAAATTTTTGCAGTCTTTTAAGGGTACTAGCTTTACAAAACTACCTAGGCAGACCAAACTCAAAGTTTGGGCCATCCCATAAGAGCTTTGTTATCAGACTGGTGAATTGCTTCCTTTTCCTGAAAATATCTTCCCTCTTGAAAAACACCCTTCCATTCCTGGGAGCTGCCCATCTCCATCCATCCATTTCTGGCCACCAGGCTTGTAGAAAAACAGACTGTGGAACAGATAAGGAGCAAGAAAGAGCATGAGTTCTTAACATGCTTTCAGAGCTTTCATAAAGTAAAAGGAAAATTGGGGACTGAGTCTTATTTTGGGAAAAGCAGTTTCAACATTATTGTTTAAGAACTGTACCACTAAAGAAGAGGAAAAAAAGAAAAAAAGGAAACAAAAGCAAGAAACAGGTTTGTTGCAAAAAATTGAATTTCTGTCTGACATGGTAGATTTAATGTTTTTATTTGTTCCCAACTTCTCTCAATGCTGCAAGATATTGAAACCAGCATTACACTCCATAAATCTAACTTGCACTTAAATAGGTAAATATTTATACTTTTTAGATAGGGAGGGATATGAGTTTGGCAGGAGAAACAAATATAGAGGTTAACATGTGTATGTAGTTTCATTTGGACTAAAAATGGGTGGTAGCGGCATAGCTTTTTTCCTCTAATAGGTTACCAGCAGCAACAAGTGACTTTCTGAAGGGTAATGTTTAGGAGTAATTAAAAGGGTTTTATATTTTTTTCAGATTGCAGAGGAAACAAGGGATAAAACTATTAACTTAAAAAATAGTTAGAACACAAGTTAAGAAACCACTACTAAATGTAGTGTTTGTAGCTGTCAGATCATTCAGAATATGGGCTTTTTGGTGTTTGTAGTAAAAGTTTAGTCCTTGTCCCTGAAATTCTCTTGGTGTTGCTCAAGGACCAAATGGACACAATTTACTATATTCAGCAAAGCAGTTACCCATGGAGCTCTGTTGATGCTGTGCTGGGTTCCAGCCTTTCCCACCATTGCTTCTTACAGTACAAAAAACCCCACTCATCTTTCTCATATTTCTCTCCCTACAGTCCTGTGACAGGAATACTGATGTAGTTGTGTGTGCTTTTTCTGATCTCTCTTGGAAAGAGCGGCGTGGAAGGAACAGATGTTAATGCACAGTGCCTATAAAAGTATTTCAATATGTCAGGAATCTAGTTCATGCAGACTTCCATTTTAGCCAGCATAGTACCAAAAGTCCTAAACAGAATGCATGTCCAAACAGAAATAACATCATTAATTTGGAGATGTGAGAATTTTTAGTTAAAATCTAGGAATACTGTTATCCTGGCTGAAGGAAGGAATAAGGTTCTCATTAAGTGGGAGCAGAGGTTTTGTAAGGAGCATCTGGCTCAGAATTCTTATATTAAGACAAGAAGAGTCAGAGGGCCACAGAGATGGTCGGAAGGCTGAAGCACGTCTCCTATGAGGACAGCCTGAGAGAGTGGGGGTTTTTCAGCCTGGAGAAGGCTCCAGAGAGACCTTGGAGTACTTTACAGTATCTTGTGGGGGCCTACCAAAAAGCTGGAGAGGGACATTTCACAAGGTCAGGTAGTGACAGGACAGGAGGTAATGGCCTTAAGTTGAAGGAGAATAGATTTAGACACAGCTATCAGGAAGAAATTCTGTGGTGGTGACCCAGTCTGCCTTTGCTCTCAAAGTAAATAAAGATGTGAGCTGGGAGGACTTTCCTGCCGGAGACAGCTGCTCAGAGGATGAGTCCATCCCTGATGCTGAGGGCGGCTCTGGGAACTGGCCTCACCCCTGAGACCCCATATTTGTGGGAATCTCCTCCCCCGAATCACTCCCTTGTCTTAGGTATGCAATAAGTTTCTGGACTGTTACATTGTCCTGCTATCCCCACTGGTTTGTTTGAAATATGTTCCTCCCTAATACCCCTGTTATCTATGAACGGTCAGCTCATGCCATTCCCTACTGGTTTGTCCTTTTGTTCCTACCCCTTCTCAATGCAGTACTTAAAAGTGCTACAGACGACCCTCGGGGCTTTTTGTACTCTCTCTGTTCAGGGAATAAACTCGGACTGCTGTTACAAAGAGCCCCTCCCTCTCCTTTGTCTCCGCGGATCACTAAGGTTACCAACGGCTCCTGGCAGCCCCAAAGAGGGCCTGAGAGCAAACAGCTCCATCCTCACCTTGCCACAGACTGCTACCCACCAGTCTGTTCCACAGTGGAACACCTTGGCAAGTTATAAGCTCGCCTCCTGGGCGGCCGGGGAAGGCCAAGCGACAAAATTCTTTACACTGAGGGTGGTGAGGTACTGGAACAGGTTGTCCACAGAAGTTGTGTATTCTCGATCCCTATGAGTGTTTAAGGCCAGGGTGGATGGGGCTCTGAGCAACCTGGTCTAGTGAAGGGTGCTTCTGCCCATGGCAGACGGGCTGGAGCTACATGATATTTAAGGACCCTTCCAATCCAAGCCATTCTTTGGTTCTATGATTCAATGACATGATCAGCCTAGGACCAGTAAATAGCAGCCACAGAGATAGAACTGACCATTGCATTGGAACAGGTCATGGGATGACCATGTGTGTGTATTGAGGACAACTGTTTTCCAGGACTCGAAATTCACAGAGCTCCTTCAGGCAAACAAACCTCTTTGTCCTACTACCTCAACATGTACTGCAACAAATCAGGTTTTGCTACGAATAATTTTGCAGAGACACTAGATGTTTTTTGACTGAATGAAAAAAGCACCTCTACATCTTGCCATATTACATGCATGGCCCTGATCAGTCACTGCAAGTGTTTGTAATTATATAAAGTTAGAAATGTATTACAGAAAGATTAATTAAACACCCAGTATCAATACATAACCATTTCGAGAAAAGTGCTGGAACCAATCATCACTCCTCAAAAAAAGTTTAACACTAATTTCTTTAAATGAGCATAGACTGAAGAGACTCTGCACATACTGAGGCTTCTCATTCCAGCCTCTCTCCTACACATACAAAAGAACAAGTTAAATACATTTGTAGTTTACTCAAAATTAGGCATTTTCCTCACAAACATATTAATGATTGTCTTCTTTGGAAGCTGATGGTAACCGAGGTTGCTTTGCTTCCCTAGAGTTACAATTTCAAATCTTCAACTCACAAAGAAAACTGAGAGCGTGCAGCCCATTGTTATTGCAAAACACGGCTTTGCCAAGTCTGTTCACACTGTATTCCTTGTGAACCAGCTGATAACAAGCTGCAGTTAGCACCATGTACTCTCTCCTAAAGGCTCAAAACTGATGGCAAACAAATGAGTGTTTGGCAGATACACAGGTTTGCAATTTGTGGCCAACGGAGCATTCACATCTGTATCTAATTATAGGATGGAATTGCCGAATTCCCACTTTTATCAGTGTATGAATAGCAGGGCCTAGCACACTTGCTCCAATATTACTTAAATTAAATATGAGGCCACAGAACGAAAGATAAACGTACCATATTTCTCCTGATATATTCTTGCTATAGCTATCACTGCTGTCACTGGCTTGTAATGATATGTGGAAAATGAAGGAAAGCTTGAGACAGGTTTTTCCCTTGTAACGTAATTAATTGAAAGAGCAAATACACAAGACTGAGTATTTCAGCCAACTGATTTCTTGTTTTGTCACCTAAGGCAGAGGCGCTTGACTGGACGTAATTTTTGTTTGGTTTTGTTGGAGGTGGTTTTGTTTTCTCCATCCTTCATTTGGACACATGATTCAAAACAATGCTATTATTTCCATCTAAGAAGGGCAAAATTTAGAGGGCAAAATATGGAATCAATACCCTATTAACAGGATTTACACATGCAGGAAATGAATTTAGTGGCTGTTCATAAGAACAAGCTTATTGGAGCCATTCAAAATTATCTGATCTATAAACGAGCCATTCATACTAGATTTCTCTGTAATACCTTTCAGTGAATCCACCTTCCCAAAACCATAGTGCTCTCACCAAAATAATTTTTATTTTAGAAACCTTACTGAAGTAACATTTAAAGGTATTTTAACTTTAAATAAATTTACAATAATTTTGAAAAAACAAAAAAGCTGTATTTAGCAAACAACATTTTCAAAAATACATGTACAGTAAGCTGAATGACACATGCACTGCAATATCTTTCCATGCTCCCCTGTGGTCAAGTACAATGTGATGTTTTAAAGAAAACACATTGAATACTGAAAGTCTATGATTTTTATCGAAGCTGCTTGTGTTGTGCTGTCTGAAGTACTGTCAGTTGTACTCTTAACAGAACTCAAATGAGCCCATTCCTTGCAAGGTTAAAGTGCTCAGCCTTCCTGCAGCAGGGGGGTCAGACAGGCAGCATGAGATGTCCTTGGTACTCTTTGCAAAGGTACCCTATATCCTGGTGTCAAGTCACTGCCTGGGATGAGTACCATTAAATTATTCTGGAGGTATTTAAAGGATGTGTAGATGTGGCCCTTATGGACATGGTATAGTGGTGGACTTGTAAGTGTTTGGTTTACTGTTGGACTCAATGATCTTAAAGACCTTTTCCAACATAAATGAGTCTATGATTCCATAGTTTGGAGGAAAAGATCCCTGAAAGATTAATAGCTTACAAGAGCAAGTCCAGAGAAGGGCAATGGTGCTCGGAAGGATCTAGAGCACAAGTCTCATGAGGAGAAAAGGAGTGATCCAAAGTTGTTTAACCTGGAGAGAAGGAGCCTCAGAGAGAACCTTATCCTTCTGTACAACTGCCTGAAAGGAGGTTGTAGTCAGGTGGGTGTCAGTCTCTTCTCCCACGTAACATGTGACAGGCAAAGAGGAAATGGCATCAAATTGCACCAGAGGAGGTTTAGCTTGGATGTTAGCAAAATTTTCTTCATGGAAAGGGTTGTTGAGCATTGAAACAGACTGCCCAGGGAAGTGGTGGAGTCACCATCCATGGAAGTGTTCTAAAAACGTGTGTATATGGCACTTAAAGATACAGTTTAGTGGTGAACATGGTGGTAGTGGTAGGTAGACTGTTGGGCTTGATGATCTTAAAGGCCTTTTTCAACCTTAACTATGTGTTACCTATGCTTAGATAGTGTGTACTTATGTTTAGATATTTCTTCCAATTCTCTCCAAAGATTTTTTCCCTCCTGTTCGCTCCCTCTCCTGTCTGTTCTTCATTCACTTTTACACCCTTTGGCTATCTTCCCTGTGTGCACCTCACGCTGTTTTCCTCATCCTGGCTCAATTTTATTTGTTGTTATTTTGTTGTGGTTTTTCATTTCTCTAGTCTGTCCTACTAATTATTTTCCTTCCTCCTTCAAAGGCAGGCGATTCTCTCTCTTTTCTCCTGCCTTTTTCAGCTCCTTGAACTCTTTTCTTCAGGGCAACTGAGCCACCAAAGGGAGGAAGCAGCCACCCTTCTGCATGCTGCTAGCAAATAATCCACAGGTCATTACAGATTCACAGGCAATAGTCTGACACTGGTCTGCCATTACTGCAGCCTGCTTTTTTGTTGTCAAGGGTAAATAACTTTATGAAAATCAATGTAAGATATTTTGGAAAAGGCAAGTAGTCAACTTACTGTGTTGCTTAAACCTGATATAAAGCCTGCTGCTTCACACAACTAAGTGGCTCTTCAAATATGAGCTGATAACTAGCTTTACAGAATTGCAAGAACATGTTAGTTGTCCTTCCTGTACACTTAGGCAATGGGTGCAGGTGTCCGGGTGTTGGCTCCGCGGAGAGGCCGGGGCTGCCCGGGCCGGCCCCGGGCGGTGCCAGCGGCTGCAGCGGCCCCAGCGCAGGGCACGGCTGAGCCCCTCAGCCACGGGCGGGCGGGCGAGAGCCCCGGGGAAAGCCTGGGCAAGGGAGGGCAAAACGCTGCCCGGCAGCCAGGGCTGAGCGAGGGGAACCGTGCGGGAAACAGCCCTGCGAGCCCCGAGGGGACAGCGGGAGCAGCGACAGAGGCGGGAGAGGCCCGGCAGGGATGGCCCTGCGGCCAGGGAGAGACCCCGGCGGGGCAGGGGCTTCCCTGCAGCCAGTGGAGAGGACTTTCATTCTGCACTTACCCTTTTATACTTGAAGATCTTAGTACCTCCAACCACAGCTGTCATCAACAGAGGCAATGTCCTATAGTCTTAGCTTTGTCTAAGTAGGGTGAGAGCACTCTTTCTCTATCCCACTTCACATCGGACATAATTAATATGTTGTAAAATTATGTAAAACTAAATCAACATTTGGCAGGAAACATGCAGATACTACTGTGTAACAGGTTTTAAGAGCAATCTTTTCATGCTTTGTAATCCCCATGTCATATTTTAAATTCCCCATTCATTACTGTCCATGATGATAAAGGGAATTAGTGTTCCCTTATTAGTTTAGAGCTGTGAAGATGTGTGCTTCAGTTTGCCTTAAAGCTGGATAATTCATTAGTCACACTGTTGAAATTTCCAAGTCTATTATATCCCTTAAGATATTTTCCCAGAGAAATTTCTATCCTTCTAGTTTGTAATGCTTGTAGTCAAAATGATTAATATTCTCTAGTGTATAACATATTGAGTTTATTTGTTTTTTCATTTGTTTGCTTTGTAAATGTCCTGTTTTCAGCTGGAATAGAGTTGATTTTATCCTTAGTAGCTGGTACAATGCTGTGTTTTGGATTTAGGATGATAACATTGCTGATAAAACACTGATGTTTCAGTTGATGTTGAGCAGTGCTTACCCTTAGTCAGGGACTTTTTAGACTTTTGAGTTTCCTGTGCTCTCCCAGTGAGCAGGTGCACAAGAAGCCAGGAGGGAGCAGCTGACCCAAACTGGCCAAAGGGATATTCCACACCATAGTACATCATGCCCAGTATATAAACCAGGAAGAGCTGTCCAGGAGAGGTCGATCACTGCGCAGCACCAGTCAGTGAAGAGTGTGCTGGCACAGTCAGGGGGTGGTGAGCATTGATATTCTGCATCACTCATTTCTCTTGGGTTTTACTCCTCTCTCCCATATGTTTGTCTCCCTTCTTGTTGTTATGATTGTTATTATTATATTATTATTATATTTTAGTTTATTTCAAATATTAAACTGTTCTTATCTCAACCCATGGATTTTACCTTTTCCTGATTCTCTTTCCCATCCCAGGTGGATGGGGTTAGGAAGGGGTGAGCTACTGCATGGTCTTTAGTCGCTGGCTGTGGTTAAAATGCAATAGCAAGACATTGCTTACATTTTTAGAATGACAAACAATTCTTCTAAGAATTTTTTTATTAACCTGTATTCATGAAGTAAACATTGAGGTAAAGTTCTTAAACACTACACAGGATCAAACTGGAACCATCAAGCATCTCAGATAGGAAATAGGTGGACCTAGTCTCAAGTTTCAGTTCTAATTTCTCAATTTTTATTCTAGGTGGTCTACCTTATTTAGCTTAATCCCTTGGAGACAACTCAGACATTAAGAATCACTATATATTTTAGAATATATATATGTATTATGATTCTCATGTGTTCACCTAACTTTAAAAAAATAATAAGCAAACCCCCTTATTTGTAATTTCAATTGGTTTATAGTGAAAACAATGTCAGATTCCTAAGTAAATTCATCCTGATGGATCCAGAATGACTTGCTTTTTGGTTTTAAAGAATTACAACAATACTATGATGTCCACTGTAATGTAGTATAAATCACAGAAATAATTAATCTAATGAAGGTGCATTCTTCTTCTTATAAATGTTATTACTGGTATTGCCATTGTTATTATAATTGCTGTTATTATGTTATAAGACTTAAAGTAAAGATGACTCTGCTCTGTTGACATGTCTGATAGGAACATCTACACATTTGCTATCCCTGCATGGCTCCTCTGCATGATACCAGAACAGAGGATGGGACTGGAACAGGAGATCTATTGCAAACAACCTTCCCCAGCCTGAGCCATGTACCAGAAACTACAAGAAGAAAAGCCATCACTTGTATGTACCATTACTAAACTGCAGCAAACATAAAGCAGGACTGTGATGACATTTATAACAGAGCACATAACTAAAGAATTATATTAAGCGCTTATGGCAGGAGTAGCAAACTTCTGGCAGGTGTGCCTGAACTAGGACACAGGACTATTATCAGTGACAAAAACGTCACAAGAGATTAACTTGAATAGGCCCAGCTCTGTGCTAAATGGCCTGGATAGCAGCAGCTGGTAAGATAGCAACCTGTGTGCCAAGTGTGTGGTTGAGTGGACCATCCGGAACTACCCAGGAGGGCATTTTCCCCAAACCTAGTGATGCTGAAGAGGAAGAAAACAACCAACATTAAAACAAATTAAGTGGTAACAAGGGGAATATTGTAAACTTGTGGAAACAAAGAAAGAGTCAACTTGAGATGTATAAAATGAGCATAATAATTTACAATAGTGGAGACAAAGGAGAGGATAACAGAACAGCAATGAAAATCTGATTTCACATTGCTAGAAGCCACCCTGCTGGAACTTGTCCATGTCTGATGGAGTCGCTTCCTGTTGGAGGCATGATTGTGCCAGAGTGCAGAAGGGAGGGATCCACACCTCCGTATGTTATGATCCACACCTCTGTACATATAACACCTTGCGGGCTGTTCTCATACTGTCTGTGTCCGTTGGAGGGCTTCAGGAGGTAGTGTGGAGAGCTGGAGTTCGTGCTAGAGTTTGTGCACACATCCTCTGACATAGGGTGGGCATGTGTGTGTGATCACAGAACTCTTAAAGATTAGTTAGGGAAGGTTGTTTCAAAATTTGTAGGTATGTGCAGGCATCTATGAGTGTCTAGGACAAGGGTGTATCTGTTGCAATTATGATACTGACCCTCAACATATAGTTCACTGATTACCAATTAACTACGTGGTAATAAACCTCTTCACTGCTGATTCAATTTAAACTACAGCAATTGAACAAATTTCCCCTGTGAAATCACCCGCTCCAACTGCTGCACTCCTCGACAATAAAGGATGACAGATCATAAAGAGTGATGGTATAGTGATATTATGACATGAAGCGAGTTCCCTTTCTGATATAGAAACAAGTTATAAGCATTTGGGATTCTACTTTTGAAAGAATGCAAAAAGTGCATGTATGACCTGTCTTTCTCACGGGCAGAGAGGACAACCCTTGGGAGAATTTTAGGGAGATATTCATGGGAGAGACAGCACCAGTGTCCTCAGTGTTGAGTGAGAGGATAAATATCCCTTCTAGTGCAGATGGAGCATACACTGCATTTAAAACCTAATGCAGTGAACACTGCTGACAATATTATTCCTCTCCTTGAAGCATTTAGAGGTTTCACAGGAATCACAGGATTCAGCTTCTGGAAGGCACATGGTCAAACTGCAGTCTTAACTGTGGCAAAAATGTTCTAATATTGAGATCAGCATAAGAAAATCTAGTAAATAAGCAATTGTTTTAAACTCACTTTCAGAATTCATCCAAGACAGTACCAATCTCATTTCCTCTACACAGACAGGTACAGATTTACCTGTCAGGAGGAGGGAGATGGAAAAGCTCATATCCTCACCTACTAAAAGACAATACAGCATGTAGCCTGTCACACAGGAGGGAGAGAGAGACTGCACCACCATCTTCATGACTACATCCACAGGACTACACACCTCAATAAAGACAGTGGAAAAAATAATCTTCTTTTATTTTTATTTTAGGGGTCTTTTATGCTGATATGCTTTATTTATGTCTATAATTATAATATATAATATATAATATATATATACTTATATATATAATACTGAATACCAGACATTATAAATTACCTGAGTAGTTCTACATAGCCTCCTGAATATTTCTAAGGTGATGGGATCAATAAGGCTAATATTGTAAGAATTCTTCTAAGCAATTTCAGATTGAATTCAGATTTTTAGACTCTGTGGATTTTATAACATATATCAACTGTATTTCAAACTAAATATTTCATGCAATCAACATTTGTAAAAGCCTCCCACAGGATTTCTCTATACCTTCCATGCACTTCATTGTAACATAGACCTCAAAAAAGCTGTTTATTGTACAATATGAGAACTAAACAAAGCACCTGAAATCTTACCCTTAGTAAAACAGAAGTGGAAAACCAGAAGGATAACCAAACACAGGACAGTCTTTTCTCTTTCCTCTTGAACCTTTATTTATTGTAGAAGACATTAATTTTCACTTGTAAATTCTTTACACAATTTCTTATCAGTTTGTTAAGTTATTAGGTGGGACCCTTATTTATGCCATTCATACAATCAATCAGTAAGACTCATTATTCACCAGCATATTGCAGTTTGCATGGCAAATATTAATCAGTAAAATTGTACTCTGGTGAACATATATTGCAAGTTAAATTATAAGCCACATTAATATGGGAGTGTTTCCTGGTGAATTTTAAATGTCTGTAGCATAATTTAATTTTATTAAACATATAATCATATAATCATATATGCTATATATAATAATATAAAACTTGTTAAAAAAGAATAGGTCTAATTGGCATCATAATTGCAATTTGGGTATTGTTCAGTTTAGCTGTTGTTCTGTACTACAGATCAGATTCTAAATAATGAAAAAACACTAGAATCAACATTATTTTTTCCTGTAAAATATTAGGTATTATTCAAATTTAAAGTTGGCAAATTAGTTTGCTTTGTTAAGATGTGTTATTGTCATTTAATTCACAACTGAAGAGGAATTGATAAGCCTGTCAAGGTTTAGCTAACACTGACAGCTTAGACCTGACATTTTTTCTCACTGGTTATATCTTATTCTGACAGCAACCATACTAATTTCAGTGGAAGTACTCAGAACACTTAGAAGTAGTCAGCATGAGCAACTGGAGCAGAATCATCAGCTTCTGTTCGAGAGGTGACATTTGTAACAGAACTTCCTGGCATCCGTTGCTTCTCACGTCTCAAAATATTCTAGGAATATGGAACATTCAATGCTTTGCAAAAGACTTTGAATTTTCCCGGGGGTATTTCTAGATGGAAGGTATCTCAGAAAGGCTTTAGTTCAACCTCTTACTCAAAGAAGGTCAGGTTTGAGTAGGTAACAGAGATCTTAAATCAATCAGGGTTTGAAAAACTTCAGAACAAGAGAGTGTACAACCCTGCTGGCAGCTTATCTCTGGTCAATATTTGACTGTACCAGTGGTAAAAAGTTTCTCCTCATATCCAGTCAGAACTCACTGCATCATGTGCCTCTCATCCTCCCCTGACATAGTGCTATGAAGTGCTGGGCTCTCTTCTTGAGAGCACTTTGTAGATCCTGGTACACTGCTGTTCGTTCCCCTTAAAGTAATATCTTCTCCAGGTCGAACAAGTCTCCAGGCCTCTCTTCCCAGGGCACATGCCCCAGACCCTGACCACCCTAGAAGCCCAGGGTGATTAGGAACCATCGATATCAGGGACCTGTTAAACTTTCCTGTAATTGAGTCCCAATATTGGATGTGGCATGCTGGATGCTCTAGGTATAAGGGGAAAATCCCTCCTCTCCGTGTCCTGGCTGTGCCCCAGTGAGTACCTCCCAGGGCACTGTTGGCTGTCTCTGCAACCAGGGCACACTACTACATTCAGTATGTATCTACCAAGACACCCAGGTCCCGCCCTGCAGAGCTGCCCTCAGCCAGGCAAGCACCATCCTGTACAGCTGCACCTGCTGCTTCCTGCTTGTGGCAGGACTTGGCCTTTTTCTAACCCTGTTGAACTTGGAATGTTCCTCTTGGCCCACTCCTCCAGCTTATACAGATCCCCAAGAGCAGCAGCACGTCATTCCTCTACTAGCTATAGTATGTAAGCAATCCCTTAAACAGCTGCCACACCCTTTCCTCACACCTCTAAATAGAATTCTCCATCATGAACACACAGTAAGACAACAAATGCTATTAAGTCAATTGGGAATGCAGCTACTGTGAACCAGTTGAAGCACCATAGGTTTTACAGGATTCAGTAGCCTTTTTCATCTCTTATCACGAATATTCTTAGCTTGTAGTTATGAGCAGTTAGCAGAAAGCCAGAAGCAACCTCAGCTCCCTGATGGTTTTCATACTAGTCTGCAAAAGTGAGAGTTACTTAGCATAGAGCTCATAGGAGCTGCTGTCTGGAGCATTTTCTAGAACATAGCACTTCCACATGGAGTGTTAAATATTTCTAATGCACTCGCCTTGTGGAAGCCGGACAGTGCATCTAACAGCACCTTAAGTACCTGAGGGTGCTTAGCTTTTGTCATTGTGAAAAGACACTGTGCCTAAGTTACTTCCTTGCTACATTTGAGAATGACTCACTTAGGATCTTCCACACATTCTGTTTTTAACTTTTGAAAAGTACTAGACAAGAAGTTACTAAAAGGAGACACAGGAAGATGAGAGAAATGTTTTCTCCTAGCCAGCGATAAACTATTTAAGTGTATCTTACTTGAAGCATGTTTTAGGCAAAAATTAAAAATGCAATATGATCATTCTCAGATTGTATGAGGTACTTTTAGCACATATATATATATATGTATTCCTTTACATGTAAACAATAAAACTATGTCTTTTCCATTATTTTAAAATAGATAGGAATACTACAACATTAACTTTTGAAATTTATTTTTGCACATTATTAATGACTGGACTTCTTTACTGATACTATAGTAGTTTCAAGAGTTTTAAAAACCACAGTCATCATCTTGCCATTATTTTGGATTCAACAAATGCCTTCAGAGGTGTTCATACTTTTGCAAAACATGTGACAATTTTGATTTAGGCTTTTGAGAAAAACTTTTTATTCAGCATGCCAGTCAAAATTATGAATACAGAGAAACTATGAGAGCCAGCTAAAATAGTATGAGCTTCATTGCTTTTCAGTAATGTTGTAATAGAATTAAAATAAACAGCTTCTCAGTATCAGGTAGTAAATTTAGCACTTGATGAATGACAGATGTTCCTAGTCCAAAAAAGAAGGCCAAAATTAAAAAGCAGCTCTCAGACACTGAATGCAAAAGAGCCTCTTGCTCATGCACTGCAGCAGCAAATAGATTTTGGATGACCAGCTGGACGCTGAGTAGGATTCCCTAATGGTCTTGCCTTGAGGACTTTTCTTAACAATTAAAAGCATTTGCTTTTATTATTTTTGACAGGAGCAACAGTCTGGTAACAGGTGTGAGAATCTGCTTAGAAGGAGAAAACAAGGGAATGAAGATGCCAAATAACCTGGCAGACTGGTCAGTATAATATTCTTCATCATTTTGCTCACATTTCTGTAAGTGCCAAATATGAGTATGAAAGTGGAGACATACTTTTATGTAAAAATAATGCTTGCTTTGTGATTTCAGTCAAGGTGATCTGTTACCAAATGTTAGCTGGATTTATGACCATCTGCCATGCAACAATGAGGCAATTGTCAGAATTAAGAACACTTTCGGAAAAAAAAATCTATTGAGTTTTGAGGTTTTGACCTTTCAACTGCCAATGCAACACACGCCACTTAGTATTGACATAAAGCTTTGTATTAGCTCAAACTTAAAACAAACAAACAAACAAAATCAACAACTAATCAAGACAGTATAAAGTCCTGGCAGTCTAAATCAGAAATTGTTATGTCAAAGTTTTATATTTTCAAGGATAGATCTATATTATTCTATACAAATACCTTCTGAGTTTTCAGTTATTTGATAAAATGAAATTTAATCCTTCCAGTTGTAAAGTATGCCCCCTTTACAAACAGGCCAAGTTAGCAGCTTGACAGTATTCATCCTTGGATGTGTCAGGTCAAATTTTATTTTCACTTTCAAAAAGTGCACTTTTTCCCTTAAATCCCTCATCTATACACACAGTCATACATACATAATTGAGTCCCTTTTGCTTCACATTTTTAACAGGGGCATAATTTTAACTGGCTGCAGTATGATTTATAATTTTCTAATACTGCATTATTCATGTATTCTGCAGCTGCAGTGAAGAAAATAAACACTGGCTTTCTAGGTAAAAATTCATTTCAAAAATCAGAGGTAATTATGATTTCAGCAATTTCACTAGCAAGTTGAGAAAGAATAGGACCCTTTCAGGGAATCAGCAAAGCAAGCTAATATTCACTGAGTTTCACAATTTTCTCAACGTCATCTTAATCTTCCCATTATTGAATAGGCTCATGAGATGAATTCAGATTATTGCTATTTTCAGGAAATTATTTCTCCAGTAGTGCTATTAGTATATATGTATTTAACAAGTGTAATTCTGAATAATTCAACTTTCAAAGGCATGTCAGTCTTTGGTCCCTAAGAAATTAACAGGCACTGCATGTAATATTGTAAGATTCACCTTCCAGAGAATTCAGATGAACTTTAGTGCACTTTCTAATGGCATTCCTTGGCTTCAGAAATCCACTCTTCTCTCATAAAAACTCTTCTCTTCCTCCTCTGTGAATGCTGATGTTAGCAGCAGCAGTAACTAAAATGCAGCGCTGCTTTTGCTGATGAAGGCAAGAACAGAGACATCTGGCTCACAGAGGCTATTTGAGTGGATTTGTCAGAAAGTACTTTTACCAGGATATGGAAAGGCCCTGGAGGTACACTTACTGAACAATGGGAAAAGTTTGTACGTATGAAAAAGTGCCCAGAATCCATGTTGGTTTTTAATGACCTCTTTGAGCCTTCAAAACAGTGAATGAACCAAACTGGATTAGATTTTGCGAGGTCTTCTAGTGCTCTTGTTGAATTTCTAATATGACAAAATAAATGCTGGAAACTGTCACATTAGTCTTAACCCCTCAAGAAATTTATTTTTTTTTTTTAAAGGAAAAGTACAATTTGATGTAAGCTGTAGACTTAATTTAGTACAAACACATATCAAGTGGCAGGCTTAAATCTGCTTGCACCCTGAAAAGTCTCAACACCTTTATGGATAATAATAATAATATCTTCAACACTTCTTAGTCTCAGTGTAAAGGCATGAATCAAGGAGTTCTTAAAAGACAATTCCTTAGTAGAGCTGATATTTTTAGATTAAAAAAAAAGAGATACTTTCAATCCTATTTAAAATCTCAGTAGATTCAGTAAACAAAAAAGTAAATTTTTCATTCAAGAGATAACAAGAAAGAAAAGTTGTAGTATTCTACTATAAAAGAAAAAAAATAAAAGAAAAAGTGTATCACCTAAAATGAAAAGGATTTCTACTTTGGTGCAGGTCTGAATAAATAAATATCCAGAAAAATTTAGAATCACCTAGGTCATGGTTGTAGAGAAAAGAAGTGGAATTTCTAGCACTGTTTAATTTCAGGAGGAATCTGGGCACTGGAAGCAGAAGGGATTCCATCTTTTGATGGTCTTGCAAGAGGGTGTGTGCTGGACTGGGTTTGGGACCAGAGCCACTGCCCCTAATGCTGCCACAGAGGGAGACAGCCCCTCTTTGGGAAGTGTTGTTTGTTGGGTGGTGAATACCCTTTTTGTGGGTAGAACACTCTCTTCTATACACTCTCTGGTTGATATTGTTATGATTATTGCAATTTTTCAGTAAATTGTGGCTCCAACTTATAATTTCTTCTGGTCTTTTCTCCACTATTGAAAGGGGGAAGGTTGAGTGAGTTTACCTCTCCTGCTGGGTTTTAAACCAGCACAGTCTTGGTCTACAAAATCCAGCTAGGTGTCCAACAGGAAGAGACTTGAATGTTTGCAACAAATGTTGATATTAGCTGCAAGAGAAGGAAGATGCTCCATATGGGTTTTCTGCAATAAATTTGTTAATTTTTTACTGAATTGTAGAACCATAGATAAAGCAGAGACTGTGTATGAGTCAAAAAGATCCTGACACCTGCATATACGCAGTTACACACCAATCTCTACATCCTGTACATGGGCAATTGTACTGGATATTTCCTAGTGGCCTGGTACATACAGTAAATCTTTGGTGCTCGGAACGCAAATCTAATTATAGCATGGTTTGGGTTTGAAGGGGCTTTAAAGACCATCCAATTCCAACACCCTTGCCATGGGCAGAAACACTTTCCTCTAGACCGTTGCTCCGATTCCCATCCAGCCTGGCCTTGAACACTTCCAGGGATGGGGCATCCACAACATCTCTCAGCAACACATTCCAGTGCCTTGCCAACAAATTTCTTCCTGATACCTAATATTGTCCTTTGTCCTAGTTCAAGAAAAAATTAGTCCTTCAAATACACTTAAGAATGAGACAAAACAGATTTCTGCTCTCGCAACACTGGACTTCTGTAAGTGCATCAGATTCAAAGAAGTCTGATGGAGAGAAGAAATTATGGAAAACAGACACATTAAGCAAACAAAGGTAATTGGTAAACAATGGCTCTTGAGGGACATTTTAGAAGGAGGATGAAATAAAAGAGTTAACTACTGTTATTACAAATTTAGCTAGCAGAAGATGTCAGAATCCTTCATGAAGCGAACTACGTCTCAAACCCCAAAACAGGACAAACATACATTGCATGTATTCACTAGCAAGAAAATTTTTAGCAAAGAAGAAATGTACAGTCATCCCCCGTGAACTCTATTGTTTCCAAGTTTGCAAAGTTTGGCTTTCAAACATTGAACTGGAAAATCAGAGCTAAAAGAGCAATGTGTAAGTCTCTAATTTTTAAGTCTATCTGGTACTAACTATGTCCTGTATTGCTAAATCTTTAAGATAAAGGAAGTAATGTCAGGTTAAGAAGCAGTTACCAATATCCTAGTGATAGTTCAAGTGATACAGACAGTCCTAACTTATACTGATCCCATCCAGTGTATAATAAAGGTATGTCGAAACCTCTGTGAAAATATGTACTTTAAAGGTTAGGAGTTGCGATCCAGAATTTTGGTCAGGGGATGAAAGACTGCATGTTGCTAGAACAGCTTACAACGAGCACCATACATACAAATCATCATAACTTCCTCCGTAATTACTGTGCGCTGGGAATCCCACAGCAATATGGATAACTCATAAACATTAGTTTATTGCTTGAATAGTGTTGTTACATCATGAAGATTAGATGGGTTTCTGTTGTAATGTAATCAGCCTGCAGAAAATAGGCAGAAGAAAGTGAGAGAACTCTTGAAATTATATATACTTGACCCACGGGAATTTCTTCTTCCTAATTACTATTAACAATGAAAATTTTACTGTTTGTAAGTGAATATTTTCATTTTCATGGAGAGAAATGTCTATGTATTGATTGGTTTTTTCCTACATGATTAAATCATAGAATAATAAAATGATGGAGTAAGAATGACTGTGTTACAGTTACGCTCTGCAGTGCAAATTTACTATTTCAAAATCTGCACTGAAGACACTGACCCATATCCCTATTTAGTTTATATTTCCACATTACATACTTTATAGAAAAATGTATTTTATATTTTTAAAATATTTTTTGTAGACTAGTTTTTTTGGGGTGTCTTTCTGTTTCTGTTTTTGTTTTGTTGGCTTGGTTTGGGGTTTTTGGCAGTTTTGGGGGTTAGTTTTTTTGGAGATGATTTTGTAATTTCAAGAGAAAGAGCTTTTTAACTAAGTGAGAATAAAACCTTTTCTTTTTCCAGTTTCTGATGGGAATTTTTCTTTTACATCAGAACTGCTTTTTACTAAACTCACAAAGAGAGAAAAAAAAATAACAGACAACTTTCCTTCTGATACAATGCTCACCCCATCACCCACAAAAGAAAACAGATAACTACTACTGGGTTTTTTTAAAATATGTTTAATCAAAACTGATGTTTTATTGGAGATGCACCTGTAAATGAGAAGTGCTCTGTAGCTGGGATTCAGTAGCCAGTAGGGATTAACAGGAACCCTGGTTGTTATAGACTGTGACACCCACCATATTGATGAGGTTGGTTGTGGAGGGTCCTTTTGTCTATCTGACACTTTAAAAGAAAAATCTGCTCAGTTCAAAGAACAGACAATGAAAAATTTCACTTGCAATGAAAAATATCTTCATTGGAAGACATTAATGTTTGCAAATATATTATTTTAATCAATATTTGGATTTTCATGGCAGGACTCTTCTGAGGAATCTATTGCAGTTTACTTCCCAGGTCCTGCTAGATTGTACTAGTGTCTGAATCCTTTAAACACCCTAGAACATGAATGGCCTAAACGAATACTTTTAATTTCCTTAAACAATGCTGCCTGGAGATACTATCATCCTGTAGCCAGTTATTGCAAACACCACCAAAAACAACAATTTAGCTTTCTTTAATATCTAAAGCAGACATTCAGCATCTTAGCTAGTGATGAATTTTACTTCCATTTCTTTCCTTTTACAGCTGTTCTTTTCCAGTTTCTGAACCCTTCTGATAATATTCCAAGGATTAAGAGGTGAAAATAATGAAATAGATTAAATTTTACAAAAGGGTCATATAGTTTTCATACCATTTTTACACAGTATTTTCAGAGATGTGTATTTTTCCTCTGTAGATTGGTTACAAACTTGATTGATTAATTAGGACAAACACATATATTCCAGAAAGTGTAAAAATCTTCCAACATGGACCAACAAAATAATTTAAAAATAAGTCTCTTTGAAAGTCAAAGGGAACAGAACTAATCCTATACAAGACATGGCAGAGCATAGCTGTAATCTGCTCAAATACAATGATCCTTTATAAGAGACACATCAGTATTTTCACATAGAAGGCAATATCAAAGCACATATGAGTACAGGCATTGTGCTTTTTTTTCAACACTACTGCAGTGTCGAACCTGTGTGCAGACAAAAGTCACGGTTAAATCCCATCCTAAACCCCAAATAAATGGTATTTCAATAAAATTAAATCCTAGTAAACTTCCTCACTCATGTTATTTTCTTCCTAATTTTTATTCTTGCCTGAAAACCATTGATCAAATATACATCATACTGTAGGTCTATAGCACCTATCTATAGGTTATAGAAATGAATCCATGTTCCAAGGTTCAGGCAATATAAATAGAATTTTTCTTCATTTTGGGTTTTGAGATATTTTTCAATGTTGAGAAGCAAGCATGTGAAATTGGTAAGGAAATTGCTAAGGTAAAACTCCTTACTGTCAGGAATAAAACACGTAAAAGCTTTTGTGTCAGTAGGGAACATTATAGACCTAGATACCATATACTTAGATATAGTTTCCTTCATAGATACTTTTAAAGAAACAAAATGACAAGCATGGCATAGGGAGCTTAGGGTAGTGGGAGCAGTGGAAATGCAAGTTTTTATCTCAACTGAAGTGAAAACTGCAATGAATCTTCTCCTAAGCTCAGCTTGGGCAATTTTGCAAGCAAGAGCCCTCTGTTCTACCCAACGTGATGTCACAAGTTCAGCACATAATAGAGTGAGGGGCTACTCTGAACAAATTCCTGTAGCCACTGAATTTGAAGACAATCCACAGATATTCAAAGAGCCTGACTACTCAAGACTTACAGTAAATATATCAAACTAATAGATAAACTGGTTCAAGTGGTAAATAATGCTCATTTTGAAGGAACCAAGCAACATGGAAACATACTAATTTTAAAAGTTTACTTCAAATTTGATTATGTGAGAAATGATGCTTATGTGTACATTTTTAGATTTTTTTTCCTTCAACAAACACAGGGTTATCTACAGTGAATTAATTTCAAAAATTAATTAAAAATATTGTTTATACTTCAATTACATTTTCTATATTTTCATTGAATTTTCTTGACAACAAACAACTACAAAAATATTTCTGCAAAATCCAAATGACCCTGGTTTACATTTTACGTTGGGAGAAAAAGTGTAATTTGTTCTCATGGAATGGAAATCAGTACTTTGTGTTATGAATACCTTCTATTTTGACATATTAGGTATTCATCCACAGAACTTACTCAATAATGCAGTTCAGAGTGTATAACTGTTGTGTATGAATATCCTTATGCACTGTTATTTTTAGGGTGAAGTTGTTTCCAACCATGCTTTTTTCCCTAGAAAGATGCAAGCAGTTTCGGTGTTGCTTACACACCTTGCTCACAGCAGTTGTCAATAAATTGTTCAGGCAATTACACACTTGGTCTAAGTTGCCTCCATGAATCTATTAAGACATCCTTTGCAATATTCTAGACCTGCTAAAAATATTAGCAACAGAGAAATTCCAAGGCAGCCTAAACAGTATTGAAGTACACTCTACTGTTCAAAGACCAATTTAAACACCTACTTGCAGTTATAAGGTATATTTTATGTCCTGTAACCCAAGAGGCTTCCATTTTAAATTCCAGACTAATTATTTGACAAATACATAGGGTCCGAATACATTTTCCCTCAAAAGAGAAAGGGAAGAATAAGGTAAATTTTGAAGTTATCTCTTCAAAGAAAGATGGCAATTGGAAGAAGAGATGTTTTGATTATGTAGTAACCTTCGTTTCTATGTTTCCTCAGTTTCAGCAGCTAGTCACAGGAAACATATTTTGAGATACTGAGTAATAAAGAGCATGCCATAGAAGAAAGTTAACATAAAGACGCATACACACAAATCTCAGGCATGGCAATCCAATAAATCTTTTCTTATGATGTTATCACTTCTATGTATTTTTTTATATTTCTTCTAAATATAAGAACCTTGCATTCCTAAAGGCAACCTGAAACATTGCAGGCACTTTTTTGGTAGGGTGTGCATGAGTGAAAGCCCTTTGTGACACACTCCTGTTTCTTTTCAATTTGGAATTTAGTTGGAAATAAGTGAATTATCAGAATAGCAAGGGGCTTTCTGCTGCACATTGAATTCTGTGAGGAATATTTCTAGAATTTCTGAATTTCATTGGCTTGAGTTACATGTAAAATATCTGTTTCTTGATTACCTATAATCCAAGACTGATACACACATATAAATGAAACAAGTTGCTTAGAGCACTCTTATTACTTTGGCTATAGTTTTCTCCCCAGGAGGCTCATAAAACCATTCCATATGCACAAACACTCATCTCAGAAACAAAATATTAACCGGTATTTACTTAACAAGACTCTGGCTATGTAATCTTTACCAAGAGATTGAGTTTGCAGATTTTCAGCTCTTTTGACATATGGAGAGGCCTAATCCATAGGTACACCCAGTGTTCATGGATTTCGTATCCAAATTATGGCTCATTTACTGGGAAATTTTCAACCTAGCTATAAAGACAACTGTTAAGTCTTTCAAGCTGAGAGTGAGAAAATCTTCTTGAGTTGTGATGCTCTACTGAAAGGAAGCAGGAGTGGATTCATTGTCCTTCAGATCTGCCTGTGCTGCTGTACACAGAACCACTCTCCAAACCAACCAGCAGAAGTTCAAACCCCTGAAAGATGTGCATTCAGTGCATGAATTAAATGTAATCACTTTATGCTCTATACCTCATGGATTTATCTTGAAAACCTCTATTTACCATTTCAGTCTCCTGAAAATACATTAGATTTGAGCTCTATTAGGGGTCATGCCACAGTGATGTCTTCACTGACAAAGCAACACTCAGTTTTGTAGTTTGTTTGAGTTGAATATTTAAGATAGGAGTATATACTAATCACAGATTATGCCCTTGATGAAAGAAAAGTGGTTTGTACCTTCTGGTTGTCACAATCCTATCATTTTATAACAACTCAAGACTGCTCCTTTTTGTACATATTTAATTCAGTGAAAATAGGCAAAGTTCCAAGTATTATTTTGAAGTAAAAACTTCAAAAGTCTAATGAAGACTGAAGGCAATATTGGAGAATCAATGGCAACAAACAATTGTTCTAAAATTAATGCATACATCTTCATGAAGAGTTATTTCTAGTTTATGGAAGGACAACAAATATTTTTAAGTCCTTTACCATGAGTCTATACTCAATGAGTATGTTGAAATTTTTCCAGACTCTACTTTTCCTGGATCCTCTCCAGTCTCCTAGAACAAAGCTACTCTGTGACTTTTGGTTTTGATTTATTATTTTTGGTCTTATTGGAAAAATCTCACGTGCCAAGGTGTATTAAAAAACTATACCAAGACATCCTCCGTTTCTCCCTAAGACAAAACCACATAATTCTGGCAAGTTAATAAAGGTGGAAAAGAGTACATTTTTTTTCCCACTAAGTCAGAAGAAAATAATATACCAGCTTTCAGGGCAAATCTAACCATTTAAAATCAAATAATGAATATGAAGACTTTGTAACTCAATCACCGTTTAATAACTAAGCAAAACAAATTAAGAGATAAACTTATTAAATAAAAAGAAAAGAAACACAGAGATAGCCTGCACTCCAAAAGATGCAAGGATCCATATACTTACACTGTGCAAAGAAAAGAAAAACAAAAAATCCCAACCCCACAATAGGATGGAAACTGTCTTTTAGCAAAGCACACAAACATGTCAAAATGAGAATATGGGTTAAATAAGAATCACTCATAGATACAATTTTAACCAGTTGCATCCAGTCCCACAATAAAAGTGAATTACCTTTTCACAAATGTGGTTTGAAAGACCAAAAGAGGATTGAATGAAGAGCTCCTTTAATGAGTTTCAGCTATTTGGGCTGTAAATATCAACAAGCATACATAAATATCTATAAGTAATGAATGATTGTTCTAATTCACAGAATCACAGAATGGGTCAGGCTGAAAGGGACCACAGTGGGTCGTCTGTGCTGCTCATCAGAGCCATCCGAGAGCACATTCCACAGAATTTTGTCAAGATGGTTCCTGAATATCTCCAGTGAGGGACACTCCACAACCTCTCTGGACAATAAGTTCCAGTGCTTGATCACCTGCACAGTGAAGAAGTTCTTCCTCAGATTCAGGTGGATCTTGCTGTGCATCCATTTCTGCCCATTGCCTCTTCTCCTTTTGGTTGACACCCCTGAGAAGAGCCTTGTCCATCGACTTGACACTGTTTGTTCAGATACTCACAGTCATTAATGAGGTCCCCTCTCAGTCATTTCCTCTTGAGGCTGAACAGGCCCAGTTTTCCCAGCTTGTCCTCTTAAGAGAGATGCTGCAGTATCCCCATCATCTTTATTGCCTTCCACTGGAGCTGCTCCAGGAGCTCTCATACAGAGGAGCCCAGAAATAGACACAGCACTCCAGATGTGGCCTCACCAGGGCTGAATAGAGGGGCACCTCTAATCCCTCCACCTGCTGGCAATGCTTGTCCTAATGCACCCCAGGATACCATTGGCCTTCTTGGCCACAAAGGCATTGCTGGCTCATGGACAGCTTGTTGTCCACCAGGACCCCCAGGTCATCCCGGTTGTAAGCGTTGCTTCATTTTTGTTCTCAGCACATATTCCAAATTCAGTCATTGTATGAAAGGAGTGGTGAGGTTTTCTTCCCTTGTTGTTCTTATTTATACACACAGATAACTCTGTCTTTCATTAAAATTGCCAACACAAAGGCAAAGAATTGAAAGGAAATGTGTGAGCCTGAACAATAAATAAAGCAGAAGCACCACCTCATTCTGCACTTCTTCCAAATTGGTATGTTAAGTAAATAGTCTTTCCCATTTCAAAACTTTTTCCCTCTCTTTCCAGCTCTTTTTTTACATTGGGTTCTTTTTTCTCATTGTTTGAACATGAAGAAAGAATAATTTTTTGTTTTATTCATGAGAGACACAGATTTTTCTTGCATTTCAAGCTTTCATCATGACACAGCTTTAAAGCACTTACTACTGTTGCAACTTCAGTCACTGAAGTAAGATAATTTTTAGTAACTTTCATGTGTATAAGTAACAATACAGATATATTAGCTAAAATTACTTTGATCAGTGCCTAAATATGTTTACCCAGGAATAAGAAACTCATTTTTATCAGAAGCCAGGTGGTCTTACCTACCTTATAAGTATGAAAGTCCAACCTTGTAGGTATGCAGGGGTACTGTAATAGTCAGGGCTCAAGGCTGAACACAGAAATCTGCAAGCTTATTTTTCACACATCATTTGGGAGGTGGTCATAGCCAAAGCTGGCTCACGAGAGTAAATGAATACATTTCATAGTACTGAACTGAGCCACTGACCTGTTTGGTGAAATTCCTAGCACTTGCAGAAAGGTGGGGAAAAAATACATCAATGCACAGAAATCCATACTTTTTTCTCCTTCCTTTAGTATTCCATTCCTTCATGTCTACTTTTGTTTCAAGGAATCTAGAGTAAAGTGTCATGTGTTTCAAGCCTGAGGGCTGCTGCCTGTGAGATATCAATAAGGACAGATTCTTAATAGACGTCTCAGAGTTCATCTGTCTGAGCATTTCAGTTCAGATCAAATGTGATGTGAATGTCCAGATTATCTCCACTTACTGTATTAGGCTTCACATCAAAGAGTATGATCTTCAAGAACATGACCTAGGTTGTTCTTAAATAAAATTAAACCTAAAGATGTGCTTCAAAAGTGCATGAGAAGTACATTTTAATTGCTAATAGACTCAGCCTGTGAGATAAGACTAGAGCAAGTCCTTCATACCCCTGTGAAACACAGCACTCAGCAACAGGTATTTTTCTTTTAACTAAATAAATTGGGCAAACAGACTTTCAAGAAGCCCCCGGAAGCTCCTTTAAGAGCACACATACTGGAGGTGGGAGAGGAGCTCCAGAACACATCAGCTCATACAGCACCGATCAGTGGCAGCTATGTGACAGACAGCTGACCTTCAGAGAGGAGTTGGCAGTATGAACACTGTGTAATTGGGGCTTTCTGGGTACTGCTACTCCAGCCCTGCTCGATCACCACACGCTACATCAGGACAATGAACCAAACCGACCAGACCATGAGATTGAAACATACTACCAAGAGCAGGAGACTGAGGTGCATTTTCCCCGATTGCCAGGCTCCTCCAGGTCTGCTCTATCCAATGACAGATTTAAGCATACAATAAAAGTAGAATTCCCATGCTGGAAGCACCACATGCTTTAAACTCTTAGTAAGAACTCCTCACATCCAGATAGTTTATTAAGAGTTTGTTCTTTCAGTGCAATTTTTGCTTTTGTTACTTGTGTTTAACTTTTTTCTCCCCGTCTGAACGAAAGAAGAGTCAGTCCTTGAATTCCAATGTTATTACTTTGTACAATTATGATACCGTTTTACTTTCTCTTTCTACTGTAATAACTAGGAATTTACACCACTTGAGATTTTTCCTTTGATTTTATGTGCTTTCCTCCTACATTGATTATTTAATTTCTGTAAAGAAATGTTGTGACATGAACTTGTCTTCTAAATACTGCAGTTTAATACCTGGTATGGAAACAGAAAAAAAAAAAGGAGATTGAAGGAACTAACAGATTTTATTTTAAAAACCCTACAACACTACTGAAAATCATGTAAGTACGAATATTCAGTAGTTTAGCAGCTGTTACCAGTGAACTGTCCTTTAGAAGACACAGCTATTCTGTTATAATAGGTGGTAACTGTTGTCTCACACAAAATTTGCATGAGAAATAACTTAGAATCACTTTACTAACAATGACAAAATATTTAGTTTAATCATTATTACATTAATTTTAAAGGACCCATAAGGAAAAGCAACTTCCTAAATTTCAAACAATCTTTCTTATGCAAAATAATGTCTGATATTACTCAACAGAAATTAATAATTATTTTTAAAAAGCATTTAAACATTACATAGGTTCATATGCTGTAGAATCTTTGCTTCTTTGGTCATTTCTTATGTGGCAAAATGTCTTTTCTTGTCTGTGGCCTTCTTTCAATTATGTCTACTAGTTTATTTCTGAAGTTCCCACATGCATGGATGCATGTTTCCTTTTGTTATTCATTAACACAAATAAGCAAAAAGATTTCACTGGAAATTGCTATTGTTTAACCTTATGGTGGATTTCGACATATATTAAAAACAGAGTTGTTGAAAAACTGGATTTTATGGAATGTGATTTTCATCTAACAACTCTAGTTAAATGTGTTTTGACTTACCTCTGATGTCAATACTTTTCTATAACAATTCTATTTTAAATATTTGAATAAAGAATATTTGCATATTTACCTGTTATCTTCTGCGCTTTCTGAAAAATTTCTATCAGTAGACCTAGACACAAATATCTACCAACAGCAAATTATTTGCAAAGAGATAAAGAAAAGCATATTACTATGTATAGTAGTATATTACTTTTCAGCTTAATAATAGCTATATACTTAAGAGATTGCTAAAGGAAAACACAGACATATTCAAGATAAATTATCTGCTTGAAACATCAGAAAAAAAGTTTTGAAACATCTTCTTCAATCTGCAAACTGTGACTTCAAAGTAGCATTAAAACTTGCTCTACCTCAAGCAATTTGTGATTAATTTCTACCCACACTAAACAGCTGACACAGTTTGATTGGATTATTATGTGGGTGTTTTATCTCCTTTTTTGTCTTTTTTTTTTTCTTTTTATAACAATAATATGTAAGTTAAAAAAAAAGAAGTATTGAAAAGACAAAACATTAGCCTTTAAAATCAGATTGCATCACACCTGTGAGCCTTCAATTGTACATTCACATACTTGAAAGTTACTAAACAAAGATGTTTAGGCCCTTTTATGAGATGAAGTGTTAGAAAAGGGCCAAAATTATGCCTTTCCACAATATCTCTGTTGAATTTTTAGACTTTCTTTACATTAAAAATGATTTTCTTTCCTTCTTTGTGTGAAAAAAATTGTTGGCAATTTTGTGCATTGATAACAAAGTTCTAATTTGCCTTGATGAAAACACTTCCTGCATATTGAGCAGTAAATTAAAGAAAAGGTTGCTTAATATTTGATAAGAAAGCTGAAGAAATTCAACTTTTAAACTTGCTGACTATTTTTTTTTGACGTATCCATGAGAAGAAGAAAACAACTGAATGTATTTCCTTGGTAAACAGGTGTGGGATGAGAATGAAAACAAGTTCAGAACATTATTCTTGACACATTTCACCCTGGGAATAGGACAAAGCTGATTACTAGAAAAGCTGTAATTACTTGGACATGAAGGAAAGTACACTTTTCAGAAAACTTGTCGTAGCAAGGTGTTACTATACGCAATTTTCTAAGGAAATGTTACTATTTTTCTAGGCTTCAGACTAGGAAACACATTTAAGGTAGGGCTCAGATAAGTTGATTTAACTCCGAATCACATTTTCTTCATTTGAGTGAATGACACATTTAAAGCATGATGGCTCTGATAATTGTTCTTGGAAATATTGCTGTAGAGTTTCTTATCAATTTTTTAGTGACCTCTTAAAAAAGGAGGCATAGCATAATGCAACCTGTCACGTCTTATATACTGCCATCCACATACTTGCTTTTCCTTGTTTCTACTCAGACTCTACTATTTCTTTGAATTGTTTATTCCCATTTGTATACACACAGTGAAAATTTGGGAGCTGTTACAGAAGGAATTAGAATACTGAAATTAAGTATACAGACACTTATGTGTACCCCAAAGTGAGGAAACACATCGTCTGCTAGAATAGGCACTTCCTGCTAATGAATATTGATAGTTTAACCAAAGCTACAGGAAAGTTGCTTCTGCATGAACACTTCTGCATGAGACAGTTTGGAAACTCTGTTTAACAAAAATTGTTAACAATACAGGAGATAGGAGTGGTGGGGGGGAGGCACTGGTACAAACTACTGTCTGGATTATTTCTCTTGTCAAGATTAGGGATTGTAGAAACCTACACAGGTGATTTTACAATCAGATAATAAGGGATGTTCCAAGGCAAATCAATGCTTCTTTCAAAGAAGACAAGATAAGATGTCATGGGCTTCTCAGAAGAGAATTTGACCCTACAAAGCTGCTAGAAACACCTTGACATTTCGTTTTCCCAAAGGGAACAAAGGAACCACTCCAAAGCCAAATAGCTGGCTGTAAGTTCTGCTTGGAGTTCTCTTCTTTGTGTTTATCAACAATTTTATTAACCTCTTAAAGCAAGGAAGATGTCTATGGAAGGAGGCAGCTAGGATAGTGGGACATGAAACAGTGTCTTCTGCACTGAGAGTGGTTTACAGTGCTAGCCAAGAATTTGTCATTTCTGTGACTGGCTGTGAAATCTTCGTGATTTCAAGTGGGAAGAACTGAGAATTTAAACTCTGATTCTAAAATGTGATTCCCTTGAGAAGGGAGCTGGTCTTTAGAAATATAA
The DNA here is from genome assembly GCA_013397115.1 of Edolisoma coerulescens. NCBI lineage: Eukaryota > Metazoa > Chordata > Aves > Passeriformes > Campephagidae > Edolisoma > Edolisoma coerulescens. Next base: position 450,610 of record VWZW01005522.1, read on the forward strand.
AGTGTTAAACAAAAGTAAATATCAACGTCTGATTACAAGAGCTAAAAATACCCCACTGCTGTTCTTTAAAATCTCAAGCTGAAAATTTGGATGTGACTTTGTACAACAATTTTTAATTGTTCTGTCAGGCACTGAAATACAATTTTCTTTAAGAGAGAATTGTATTTAGAGACTGATCTGGTTTATTCTTCAGGAGAAAATATCCTGGTTCTTAATTACTTATAAAAAATTTAGCTAATACATGCTTGCAAAGCACTTCAGAAGGTCAATTTCAATGTTTATGTAAAAGATTCTGACAAGAAAACAAAGGACTAAAACTAAATTTAAACTCTTGTCTTTTGAAGACACTTTAGATTTTAATCTAAGGTATATTCTCATGGTGTATGCTTCCATAATTCAATTGGATAGTCAATGTTAAGCTAGCAGGACACTCACCATTAGATAATACTGATTCAGAAATTATTAATACACATATCCTATAACCCTGTCCTCTTGAGCACTGCATAAGCAGATTCTAGAATTTCCAGAACCTTAAAACTAGACATGAACACTCTTCTCTGTTTCTCCACTGTTTGGATAATCTTTGTTTTCCTGAAGGTCCCCCATTTGACCTCTTTTTCATTTCCCTTCACACAAGAGTGTTCCACAATATTAAAAGCTAGCAGAAAGTCTATTCTTCAAATGTGCTTCTGTATTGGAAAAGAATGCTTGCTTGAGTGTGAGGAGGAACCTTTCATAATAATCCAAATCTATCTTCTGAACCTAAGAAATGTCATATCGCTTTAAACCAGAGGCCAGCATGACCTGCATACCATTTTCAACTGTGCGAAAAGCAGATACTTGTGAAAGGGTAAAAGAACAAAGGAAGCACACAAATATTATCTGTGCAATATATTTACTGCCTTCAACAACCTGCAACTCAGTCTGAAGTATTTGTCACCATGAATTTCTAGGTAAAGGGGTCTCTTGTGGATTTAGTTTCTATCAATTTATTTGTCCAGTCATTTCAGGCCTATGTAAACAAATGTGATATCCTCAACAGTTGTGGCAAGTCATTCAACTGCTTAATTACAGGTCAAGTTATTTTACTTGCCTTGTATCTGTTACTTAATAAATTCTTTTGATTTTACTTATTTCTTTTACTGGAATGGAGAGTGAATAGCTCTTTTCTTTTTCACAAGTCACATTTATCTCCTTTTAATGTCTTTCAAGTTAAATGAAAACCAAGTTTATTTAGAAATTTCTTCATATAGCAAACAACTTCATACATTTAATAACTCTTGCTGACCTTCTGACAACCTTTATGAATTTGATTTAAGGTTCAAACAGACTGCACATGCCATTCTAAATGTGAAGTCAATAGTAGCGTGATAGTTCTCTCAGTTTCATTCTCTTTCTTTCTAGCACTTCCTAATATTAAATTTGCCTTTTCCCTTAAATTTTAAAAAAGGGGAAACAGTGATTTCTCATTCATCTGAGATGATAAATGGAGAATTAACACACCCAGAGGATCTCTGTTTTCTAATGAGTAATCTTACCCAGCATGGGAGTCTATAAATTATTCAGTAGAATCATCACCAGTGGAACACCTTAAGTTCTTTTTGGTCAGCCAAGAGTAGTAAGCTGTTCTCTTGCTCTCAGACAAATGATACTTCTTACTTAGGGCAAAGGTAGATATACTGAGGAATGATGTCCTAGTGCCTCTGTTATGATCCAATTAGCTGCACAAAAAAATTCCATGTTAGGAGGCAAGGAATGGAAGCACCTCCAGATTTCTGCTGCTAATTTTTGCAAGAGGTGAATAACTTGCTGAAAAAGGTTAAACTTCTCTTAACTCTGTTTGCCACAGCCGTGTTTTAGAAGACCCTCAATATCATTGGTCCAGTTTCCCCTGCTCCATCCCCTAAAGAGATACAGAGAGCTCTACCTCTGCATCCCAGAGTCAGTGAGCCACCTAAAGAAATATTAAATGATGATTAAAGAAAGTTCTAGTAGCATCAGCCTGATGTGTCTATCTCACATTTAACCCCAGTTTGCAACTCTCAGCGTGAAATACATTCTGGGCTTGGGTGTAGAGCCAGCCCCCTTGAACACCTAAGTATGCAACTATTAACTTGTATAAAAACTAGCTGGCAGCTCTTATTGTGAAATGCAATGGAAAGCTTTTGCAGTTTTCTAATAATTCTGAGTGCACAATTATCAAAACAAGCAGAATTTATTTTTTGACTGATGAAAAAAAATTAATCAATGTGCCATCTCAGTTTTAACATGTGAGATATTTTTAAATTATCAAACTTAATAACAGTTGCTAAACATGGCATCTGGTATTTTCCTTCGTTAATCAGTGCATTAGATTTAATCTGGTTTTGATCTCATTAATTCAGAGAATATCCTTGTACTTAAAATCATGTTGTTATGAACATGTTATATTCAACACCTTTTACCACATCTCTTCCAGTCCATGTTATCACAACAGAAGTTCATAGGAGAGCCAATGGTTAAATACCCTTCTATAGCCTGCTCATCAAGAGTATGGTGAGAAATATAAACTACCGACTCANTATCAAAAGAAGCAGAATTTATTTTTTGACTGATGAAAAAAATTAATCAATGTGCCATCTCAGTTTTAACATGTGAGACATTTTTAAATTATCAAACTTAATAACAGTTGCTAAACATGACATCTGGTATTTTCCTTCGTTAATCAGTGCATTAGATTTAATCTGGTTTTGATCTCATTAATTCAGAGAATATCCTTGTACTTAAAATCATGTTGTTATGAACATGTTATATTCAACACCTTTTACCACATCTCTTCCAGTCCATGCTATCACAACAGAAGTTCATAGGAAAGCCAATGGTTAAATACCCTTCTATAGCCTGCTCATCAAGAGTATGGTGAGAAATATAAACTACTGACTCACACCTGGCAACTTAGAAAATCAAAACTTGCTATCATGGAACTTTGTGACAAATGTGGTTTTCTCCTCAAAAAAATCCTCTATCAATTAAAACAGTTTACTTCATTTGAGATAGGTGTCTGTTTTATGTTTAGTGAAAGTCTTGGGAAGTGCATCAGTAGATGCAGCTTGTGGACAAGCATTTACAAATACATTGAATTTCTCATCCCATTCCTTTGTCACACTAAGCTTGATCAAAAATTTTGCGGAGAATACAAGGATTGCCCAAACTGAGATGTAATGAAGGATTTTGTGTAGGAAAAACATCCAATTCCTTCAGCCTTTCAAACCATAAACAGAGTGAACAAAAGATGATGGAATAAGGCCTTACACTTACAGTTGCTATGAGCTAATTCTCTCAATGCTTATTAAGCCTCTTGCACATTCAAATAAGAAAATAATTTCAGTTTAATTTTTCACCAGAAGCTGTAGTTTCAACCCAGCAGTATGAAAGATGAAAGAGAAACATTTTGTTCTCAGGCATCTCACTGCTGAATATCCTGAGCTATCATAGCTGGTAAGGATTGAATCAACTCTTTGTTCTCTTCCTTTGGGGCTTCTTCTGTCTTACTTGTGGGTTAGTGTTCCACCTTGTATGAGTTATTAAGTCATAAGATTTACCAGGCTCTTTTCTTGTACAGGAAAATGTTCTAGTTCAGGAAATCAGGAGTTACTTGTACGGCCAATGTAGACGCTTTTTATAAGCATAAATTCAAAGTGTACTGAGCAGGATGTAATCAATATTTGCTTTTTTTTTAAGACATAAAATAGCCTACTGAAATAGTTAAACAGTGACAATGTATAAAAATTTGTAACAAAGCTAAGCAGAAGCTTATACACAATAAATAAAAGCAAAGGGTTAAATAGAGGTTCACAGTACAATTTCACAAACAAGGTACAGAAAAACATATGAGAGCAGCAAAATTTACGAGATAAGAGCAAAGGATGTAGAACAGACATGAGACATACCTTCATCATCTAGAAGCAGTTGGAAAGATATCTGATGGACACAAAAGAAGCCCATTGTCTTAAAATGAAGGTAGTCTCTATGGGAATCTGATGAGGTCACACCCTTATTTTTATGAAAGGGGACAGGACTACAGAAAAGTCAACAATGAATGAGAAAGGATGGAGAAGAAAGATGATGCTCATTTTGTTTTGGGTTTCCCTTAAACCTGATCAAGGACCACCACCAATAAATCTCAACTACACAGCATGAGCTCCAAGGTACTGTAGACTCACAGCTGTTAAATCTCTGTATTCTCTCCAGCCTTCTTGACCTGTTTTGACTCAGAGAAACAAAACTATCAACTGTAATTAAGTTGCATTCAAAATTTGAATTTTTACAGTAGTGTAAAAATATCCTTTAGGTTTATTCTGTATTCATTTCCCAATAACTTCAAACATACACTTTGAATTTTTAATTGCTGCTGATTATTACCCTTGTATAACAGGCCTTTCTATTATAGCCCTAGATCTCACTCTTGAGTGAGAATCAACAACTCAGAGAAAATAATTTTATAAATTAATTAGGAATATTCCCCCCTCACATGCATGACTTGACATTTATCAATACAAAATATCCCTTGCCATTTTACTGTCCAGTCACACAATCTCTTGATGACCTTTCAGGATTCTTAACAAGTAACCCTTTTTTCACCACCTTAATTAGCATAATTTTTTTATCAAAATCACCTCAGTAATCTCTCCTTTTCCTAATAATATTTAATATGTTGAACATTACATGTCCCAGCCAAAGTTCCTGTGCACTGCTTAAGATGACCTCCCTTTACTTTAAAAATGCTTGATCCTGTTCACTGCTCTAAACTGCTTTTCAGCCATGCCAAGGTTTTCCCTCTGAAAGAATAATGGCCTTGAAAGAGAAATCTGACAAATACGGTCTGGGGAAATTCAGGCAAATGTATCATAGAAATGTATCATAGTATTGTTAAGGTTGGAAAAAACTTTTAAGATCAAGTCCAACCATCAACCTAGCATGACCTCCACGTTCACCACTAAACCGTGTCCTCAAGTGTCATATCCACATGTTTTTTGTATACTTCCATGGATGGTGGCTCCACCATGGCTCCACCGTTCCCTGGGCAGACTGTTTCAATGCTCAACAACTCTTTCCATGAAGAATTTTTTCCCAGTATCTAATCTAAACCTCCTCTGGTGCAACCTGAGGCCATTTTCTCTTCTCCTGTCACATGTTTCTTGGGAGAAGAGACTGACACCCACCTGAACAATAGGGTTTAGTGGTGGTCTTGGCAGAGCTGGGTTAATTCCTTCTGTAAGCCATAATCACAGAGTCTTAAAGAGGCAGAAACTATTAAGCAGGAGTGTTGGATCCTTGCAAAAAAAGGGAATCTTGTTGTAAAAGAGAAAAAAATGTGACCTAGTAATAGCTAGTATTATACAGACTTCACTCCAACCCTGTTTCCAATGGTTTACCCCCTTCTGTTTTGCTCGTATTTCTCTCTACTTTGCTTTAAAGTCAGAGCTTATAATGGCCTGTCAGGAACAAAAGTCCTATTTATACAAAGCTTGGAAAGAGGATAACAGAACAGATGACCATGTTGAAACAAGCATAAAGAGAATGAGGGGGAAGTGCAGTGTTCTTCAAAATGGCAAGACAGACAAACATTGGTGACCTTCATACAAACTGTCTCCAAAGTTGGTGCAGTTACACCAGAATGTTTATTTTTAATTTTGTTCTCTAATAAAGCAGCAGCATTTTCCAGTCTCAAAAAAGTCATCTCTATTTACTCAGCTGTATTATTGCTATTAATCATTGATAGAGCATCATAAATTTGTACAATGTTTTACAACTAGAGACATATTCTGTTCCTTAAGGTGTTCGAGTACAGAAGATAAATTATATACTGATAAAGCAGCACCTGAGAGAATCAGGAGATATTACAATAGAAGAAAAAAAATATATTTCCAATGAATTATTTCCAAGGGGCATTAAAAGGGAAGGATGTTTTTCAGTAGAGCAAGGCTTTATTTGGTAATAATTATGTATCTAGTTCCGTAGTTGACTGAAAAAGTTTGCTCAGGTCAAACAAAATTGCTAATAATTACAAGTCCAACAAAACCATTATGCTGAGTTAACTTGAAGGAAAAAATTCCCATTCAATCTTATTTCTCTATTTTGTTCTCTTTCCCAATTTTGTCTCATAAAAAGCTGTGAATACTACTCTGACAGTCTCAGTGGCATACTATGAAATTAATCATTTCTATTTCAAGTTAAGTCTTTCATTCCACCATGAAAAATTGTCACCACAAAAATGCCAATCAGTCTATCAATTTCTTGAAAGTTTTTGTTTGGTTATTTCCTTGGATTGTATCAGTGTCTTCATAATTTTACACTTTGCCAAGTCTTTCACAACATCATTCTAATTATATCATTTAGGAAAAAAGAATAAAACCAGATAATTAGGTTGGTTGAGGTTTTTTTTCTTCTTCTTGTTAATTAGAGGATATGTGAAGCAGACTCAGAAGTAAAGTGCAAAGGACTTATTAGTTTGGAATTTCTGAGATACAAACAGAATTCAGGACAAGAAATACAGAAAATTAAGTGTTTCTATTTAAAATGAAGAAACATGAGAAGCTTGTGATAACATTGAGATCTGAACTGTAGTAGAGCACACACATCCAGAAAAAAAAGGATGTAGGCAAAACTACTTTTGCTGATTTATTACCCAGATCTTTCATGCATGTTAAAAATTCCAGCCATTGCTTAAATACAGGAAGTCATCACCCTTTCCTAATGCAGAAAATTCATTTCTCAACCATTTCTTTTTCCCCCAAAGTGTAAGTCACCTGTTCTTAGCAGATACTTCAAAACCACTTATCTACTGAAAATTCTGGAGACTCCACAAATTTTGAACATAAATTCTCACAAAACTTTACTTGGTCAAAAAATAAAAAAGAAATCAACACAAAGCAGAGACCAAGAGGCAATATATATCTCTGAATAAAAACAGAGACATAAATATAGATTTTAGAGATATACAGAAAGTAGTTCCCTTAAGGAAGCCATCATTCAGTATAGGAAAACACTATCAACAAATACAGTGGGCCATGGATTGATTCCTTCACTTCTGATTTTTGCAACAAATGGTGCAAAGTTTGTGAAAAACAGTTTCTTATAAAGCACACTTCAAGTTCATTTTCTAAGGAGAGCTATCCTTTCCACTAATTTGTGAAAAACATCTGAATATTACAGAAAGACAATATTTTTTTTATTTGATAAGCTCAGTAGTACAGTCTGAACACTGAGTACTGGAACATCCCCTCAAATATTTTTTTATTAGTGTAATTTGAGAATAACATCATTACAGCACATGTATTCATAAGCATGTTTAATTTTGCAATCAGAAGGTTGTAAGATTTAAAATAATTACAATATCTTAAGAGAAGACAAGAATATGTTTAGCCATCCCTCCTCCATATTGCTGCTAAGAGTGAAGAAGATCAAAGACTTAAATTAACAATACATTTTCATTTCTCTAAAATTCTGTGGATAATACTGACTGTTAAAAAAGAACATATCCTGTGTCTATTCAGCTAACATAGATATTAATAAATATGAGCAAACTCCTGGGAAACTGAAACAGCTAAAATGGTTTTTCTGAGGTTTGGTTTTTTTAGAGTATTAATGTACTTAAAATGTACTAATGTACCTTCTTGTTTCCTGAAAAAAATTCACCAGTTTTGACTGTAATTGATCTTTGGCTGTTTTTGTCTTCCGTCCATATATGTGAAGCACATCTCTGTGCTGTTGCTGCAGTCTCACCTCGCTTCCAGAGATCATACAGGTTTTTTTACCCTTTATCTCCACGTTCAGACAAGCTCGTCTTCTTTGCTACTTGCTTAGGACAGAGGGGAATTGTCTGCTCGTGTGCTTCTCAAAGGTAGTTCTTCGACATTGACCAACATTTGTGGACTCCTAAGACCTCAAACGCAAATTCCCAGAGTACTCTGCTACATCACTCTTTGAATAGCTTAAGGTTTGCTCTCATGAAGTCCAGGATTGCTACTCTTTTGTCCTTTTTTCTCATTACACTGAAAATTTTAGACTCAAGCATTTCATGATCACATCTACCATCACATACCTCTTTACTCACAGGCAGCAAATCTAGGAGGGCATTTTTCTAGCTGGTACTTCAATTACCTGAGACAAGAAATTATTTCCTACAAACTTGAAATGTTTCCAGGACCTGTTTGTCACAGCAGTGTGTTATTTCCAGTTGTGTCTGGGAAGTTGAAATTCCACTTAAGGAGAAGGGCTACTGATAACCGAAATTTTTCTTAACTGCCTATAATATAACTCATTAATGCTTACATCCTGGCTGGGCAATCAGTATTAAACATCCCCTACTACATCTCCTTTGTTTTCCATGTCCCTGATACTTATCCAGAGGCTCTCAACCACATCACTGCTAACTGTATGAGCTCTACAATCAAACCTCTCCCCTACATGTACTACGACACCTGTAACTCACCTGCCCTGCCTACCCCTCCATCCAGTACTCTAGATATGGGACTCACACCACCAAGTTTCACTGGTACCAATATCACAACCCTTTCTTATATATGTAAATACTAAGACCAAGATGACAGCTGAGATGAAATATTCTTGAGGCAAGTTTTACAATGTATTGACAGAGCTTTGAGGAGAGCCCCAAGAGGAAGAGAAAAATATATCCAAATATACATTCCATAAAAATAATTGAGACTGAAGTTCTTTGTCATGTTTCCCTCCTGCCTATAATATTCCCATAATTACAGTTTTCTGAGTATTCCTTTTTAGCACCAATTAACTCTAACTTTTAATGCCAAAAAACTTCTATGCTTACTCTCAAAGTATTATTTTACACAATAACTTGTGTAGTTGTGTGTTGGGGCAAAAATGTCATATGTATACTACTAACTAGTTTAGCACTTTTATTTGGTAAAAATGTAACAATTGCTTGATTTTTTTTTGCCTGTTCTTTTGTTCATTTTGCTAGATATTTCAATTTAAAAACAATTAGACTTTAAAAGTCTAAGTGCCCAAAATATTTTAATGGAAACTTTATCTACTCAGATTTCACTTGCACAGAAATGAATTGTATATTCCTTCCATAAGTCTCATCTCATTTTTTGTTCAAAAGAACATGAGACCTTTCTACAATTTTGAAATTCATATATGATTAACAATACTCTATGAAGTATCCAACTGTTTCTATATTTAGAAAGAGATTTTTTAATCTTACTTATACTACTTCTTCTCTGTTTACTTCCCTTAAATTTCTTCCGCTTGCAGTAACTGAATTTAGACTGTGAATGTTGAGCAACCACCAACTGCATTAAGCAGGAAAATTAAAAAAATCTCAAACCCATCACAATGCTGATACTGGTCACTAAACTTCTCCAGCAAAAGGAGCAGAAGTCTATCAATATATTAAAACAGTCTTGATTGAATGAATGACAGTTAGTACCTACTGTACAGCTAAAAATAACAACAAGAAAGGCAAGGGAAAAAAAAGAACTTTTGAATTTTATCCCGAGAGAGTTCCTTAAAAGCTTGGTTGCTGGGAAAAGTGGTGGGTGCTGTCAATTCATTTTGTGAATCTGCCTCTGACCTTCAGTAGAAAAGAAGGCTTTGGAGTAATAATCTGAATGAAAGTTTTGAGATAGCTGATGCTACTCCTCCACCAGACCCAGAAAAATATCACCCAGATTTCTAATAAACTATGACTCTCTTGTCACCGAATTATAATATCAGAGGAGATCCACGTCGTAGCCACACATATACCTTGTGCAAAGAGGGGGGGTTAAAGTTTAACTATCCTGGGGATTTAAAAGGGAACTATCTTCCTTTTCATGAAGTCTAATTGTACAACAGGTAAATCCTTTCCTTCTGGGGAAAGTTCAGATGGAATTATATATCTTTTTTTCTTAAAAAAATCAAAATAAACCTGTGCATATTTACTAAAACCCACAGATACAACTTTTACCATTCTGTCATTCCTGCGAAAAGTCACAGGCTTTGTACTGACCTGACAGTGAAAAGTTGCAGGACATGATGAGGTCTATGTTGTCCAGAGCCAGTTTTAAGTTGCTTTAAAGGTGGTAACAATCAAGGGACTTCCACCTTTCCTGCTTCAGCTTAGGTCTGTAGATACCTCATGTGGTAAGGCCTGCTTTAGGTTGCATAGCAAACAGTGAGAAGTTTTATTAGTCAGGGCACACTATTACACAGAGGTTTTGAACTTCAGCTGGAAGTCAGAGAACGAAGCAGAATATCAGATAACATAAGAGATAAATCCAAACAAATGCAAAACTGAAGAGGAGGAAAGTCTCATTAGGAACATCACATACCTTTGGGTAGAGGACTTGGGACAATGATGACTTATTGTAACCCTGCCATCATCCCTATTCTTGAGAAAGACAGATATTGACCAACTTAGGACCCAGAGGGACAATGGAAAGGCAGTCACAATACTGGAGAAAAGGGTCTACAAAACTGTACCTAAAACAATTGTACATATGTAATTAGCAAGGCTTTTTTATACAAATTTAGACTGTGTTCATATTATTGTACTGAGATTTGTTTCAACTGTTGTATTATGATAGGGCTGATGAAATTTTAATTGAACTAAGAGCAAATTTTTGGTTTGATTTATAAGGTCTGCAGTTTCTCTGCCTCTTTCAAGATTTTGGGAAAATTCTGTAGAAATTGAAACAATCCATTTATGTACAAATGAAACACTAAAAATATCATGTAGTTCATCTGATATTATTTGTGTGGCAAATGAGGGTCATATGCCATTATATACAACACCATGGAATATCAAATATGTGAAACAATGACTCTACTTGCTGTATACTATAGCATACAATAGTAACACATAAGGCTGTAGGAGTATTGCATTTTTTTAATAAAGCTTTCTGAGGTTTGGGTAAGCTTGTTGTAATGTGGAGGGGAAAAAAATTAAACCCCAAAACCATACATTCTAATTTTATGCTAGCATTGTAGATTAAAGAAGAAAACAATTCTTTCAACAGGTCTTGCACAACACACACTGCAAGACATAACCATCATCTGGGAAACATGTAATTCTTGATTCCACTGTGGGAAAACTATATAAAAGGCCAAAATGTCTACAGTGAAACATAGCTTATAACCTTAATTTGATATGGCAGGAGTTAAAAATATTAATCAAAATCTTACGAATCTTTTCAGAGTAATAGCATTTTTAGGATTTAGGATTGTCATCAGTCTCACCATCAAACCCAAGAGATCATTAGACCATTTTCCAGGCTTATTTCAAGTCTAGTCATGAGTGTTATGTGGCTACAGTTCCAACATCTTATACCTGGAGAAACAATACAGACGGCATTGCTACTCTGACCTTTTCAGCATTCTGTGATTCGGACAACCACCTCTGTTCTTTACAATTGCATGACCCTGTGAGTAACAGCAAAAGTCTCAAAAAGGTCAAGTCAGCATAGCAAAGTTCAGTTTGACAGAATAGGCTAGACATTCAAACCTAGATAGAATCTCTACCATAAAAACATTTAAAAAACCCTGACTACTTCAAGTAGCATCACAGCACATCCCCTGGCGTGAAAACCAAGTTTTGGCTGGAAACAAAACAAAAAATTCAAGCCCAAGTAAGTGATTTGCATTCCCACAGAGAGCCTGTGGTGCCAACCCAAGTAGTGGAATTGCACCCATGGGTTACACTTTTATAAACAGTTCTTCACCCTTCAAAGGTTTGTTGAATAATCAATGGGGAGAGTAAGTTAAAAAAAAAAATTGAACACAGTGTAATAAAATAGCTTTTAGGATGAATTTATGTTATGCTGAGATCTAAGCATAGATACCGTAGAACTCTTTTTTCTTAGGCTATTAAGCCCATTCTTAGACATTGAATTTCTTTCTTTTTTTTTAATGGACCTGCCCCTGAACTCTAAGTGAAAGCATACATATCAAGATCCTTATTCTTCAGTATAATGCATTACAAATATACTTTCAGTCCAGAAGTAAAGACGCAACCACTCAGACCAGTAAAATGTTAGAGCTTGGAAACTTATACAAAAACATATTTGTTAAATATTCACTCAAAACTTGAATTCCATCAAAATCTGATGGAAACTAAGGCTGAAGAAACTTTATGAACACATTTATCATTCTTGCTATCAACAATGTCTATGTGGACCTTGTGGGTCCTAAAGGCAAATCAACTGCAATATGAATTTATTTTTTTTAATAATTAGAGGCAGAAGAGATACAGCTGGCATCAGAGTTGAAGAATGAGGCTGAACACTGCCTAAGGATGATTTTCCATGAGAGGAGTCTTTCAAACTATCTCAAAGTTTTTCTGAGGGACAAAAGAAACATTGATAAGAATGTGAAATATTGAAGTAGAATAAGCATTTCTTCCTGGTTCCATCTTAGCAAAATATATGAGGCAATGTTAGTTATCTGTATAAAATCCTTTAAATCTTTGGACAGGATTTCATTGGGCAGGATTTGCACATGGCAACTCTGTGCCATGGCAGAGTGTGAAAAGCACGATGACAACTTGTCTCTGGGCTAATAGGCCAGGCAAAAACCAACATAATATTTTATAGTTACATTTTTTCTCTTTCCTTTCTCAACGTGGAGCATAGCTATCATAGTAATAGTTGGCACAAAGGATCTAAGGGTAAAAATTGTTTCAGCTATACTTCCCGTATTCTGAAGTTTGGCAGCTGCATAACTTGGGCAACGGGAGATTTCTCAGGGTGCCTGTCTTGGAAGAAATGTGTACCAGCATTTTGCTTTAATTACACCTGTAAGTACATGGGTTCAGATCCTGAAGAAACAGCCCAACCAAATCTTGATAATCTCACATTGAACCCAGAGATATGGGGTAAAAGCAGAATTCAGAGACTTCTTTTTTTTCTAATCAAGTATAAACAGTCTTTTATGCTAGCTGTTGCAAATTCTAACAAAGCTGAGTGGCCTTCTTTCTAGTGTGCAAGCTTTTTCTCATTAGGCATTCTCTTACTTCTTGAAGGCACCCTTATTAGATATTAATGCTGATGCACTTTTGTTTGTCTGTTTATCACTTATGGTACATCTATTATATGTTCTGTTTTGTTAAAAATGTATAGCTAACCAACAGAGAAAAGGGCTGTCTATTTTGATTTCTTGGATCATACAGATTTCTCTGCAGGGAAGGGACAGTAATTTATATATGAGGCATCAAGCAAGTATATCTGGGAGAAGTTTCTGGAAAGCAGTGAATAGAGAAAGAAAAAGAGGGAGAGGGGAAAAAAACTCCCACGGCAACAGAAGTATAGAGCAGGAACAAGAAGCAGACACAAAGAAAGAGCTGTGAGGCTAACAGTCGTGCAAGACCAGGCTTTTAAAAACCCTCCAGTGCCAAGTACTTGAACGTTTGTTTCTAATATTTCCAAGATGGATAGCAGTTTTCCATCGGTTATGGCATTAAAAAGAAGAAACTTCTGTTCAGCAGATGTTTCTGCCCTTGATACTTGAAGAAAATAAAATCAATGTTCCACATTACTGCAAACTAATTAAGTGTAAAATTAGGACACAGTTAGCTTTAAGACTAAACTAAGGAGTGGATAATCTAGAAGACAACTGAGGCATTCAATGACCTTCAAACCAAAAACTCCTATGACTTGGAAAAGACATCATGTTGAACTGTTGGCTCCTCATAGTCATGTCCAACTATGTTAATGGTAACATATCCTTGCAAAAACTCCAACAGCAGCATTTCTCTCAGCCTTGTGAGAACTGATGCTTTATAGTTTCTATAAATGGTCCCTTTTGAGACTAATTTATCGTATCAGGTTCTTCAGGAAGTAATGTAGTATTTAAAGCATTTAGTGTGAAACTTGAGCCAGTTTTCCTTTACAAGGACTTGCATGCTTGTAATTCCTTTTTATTGACAACAAAGAGAACCATCTTCTAGGAGCAACTGTCATGCTGGTCACTTAGAGTACATGGAGAAAATAAGAGTATGTTGCAGGATGATAGAAATCAAGCATAGACAGACATATTAAGACTGGATTTAATCAGTTAAGATTTAGATATTTGAAGGTTTTTCTTTTATACATAAAATTCCTCATTTATCATTTTAAAAAATTAATCAATGATTTATCAGAGAAAAGATTTGCCTTTGAAGAGTCAATTTACAAACATGTTACTTATTAATAACTGGTAAAGTGATTATAAGAATCACAATTTTTACTGCTGACTAGAAAACTCAGTATGAAATAAAATATCTCCAGCATTTTGAACAACTTTTTTTTTAGCAAAAATCTCTATAATGCTTTGTCAAGGTTAGCAATTTTATAACTAAATGGCAATAATGTATTGGTCCAATGAATTCCCATGGATCCACTCCATTGTCCCGTATGTGAATATCCACATCTAAGATTGCATATCAGAGAAACAGTAGATATATTTTGTTTACAAGCTATTTAAGTAATCCCACGTAGTCACTGCTTGTGGGACTAAACTTCTGTACTAGGTAGAAACATACAAGTAACAGGCAGCATAAGCACTGTAAAATTCATGCAGCAAAACCCCCAAATCCATAGTGAGAAGTAAATCTCAGAGTCTGGTAGGTAACAAAAGAGTTTTTATGTAGGACTTGGTATGATAGAAGTGGAATGTGAGCAGAGCTTAAAATATATGCATAGTTATAGACATTCTCTATGCATACAGTTTAGAGGATAAAAGGGAAAAACCAGAATATTCTGGTTTGCCAGCCAGAGGAGATGTTGACCTTTCTGAAGCAGATCTCTATTTTTAAAAAATTTCACCTGATAAGCAAAGAAGATCTGGTTAGGGATGTGCAGGTTGAAAGCAGCCTCGGCTGCGGTGACCATGAGTTGGTAGGTTTCAGAATCCTGGTAAGAGAGGGGAGGGCAAAAAGCAAGATCACAACACTGGACTTAAGGAGAGCAGATTCTTGCTTCTAAGCATGCAATGGAAACTATCGTGTGAGATAAAGCCCTGGAGGGATGAAGGGTGTAAGGAAATTGGGTGAAATTCAAGGATCGACTCCTACAGGTTCATGAGCAGTCCACTCCAATGAGCAAAAGTAAAAACTGCCAGAAAGCCTGCATGAATAAGCAAGGAGCTCCTAGCAAAACTCAAAAATAGCAAGGAATAATACAGAAGATAGAAGCAGTAACAAGTATAGACTATAGAGACATTGTTTGAGCATGGAGAGACACAGTTAGGAAAGCCAACACTCACCTGGAGTTGAATCTGGTGGGGGATGGCAAAGGCAGGAAGAAGGAATTCTATATACAGATAAGCAACAAAAGGAAGACTAGGGAAAGCATGAACAAGTTGCTAAATGTGTCAGGAACCCTCTTGACCCAAGACCCAGGAAAAGCTGAGGTACCAAAGATCTTCCTCACCTCAGTTTTCAGTAGCAGAACCAGCCTTCAGAAATCCAAGGACCTAGGGAAAATGAATGACTAACTTGATAAACTTCTATGACTCTATTACTGGCTTGGTAGATGAAGTATTTCCTACACAGAGAAGCTGATGGAAAATGGGCTGGATGAGTAGACAGTGAGACTAAAAATCTGCTTGGACCTAGTTTTGGCCAGCCTGTATCGGGTAAGTCTGTTCGGGTAAGGTTTTTTATCAAACAACCTCCAATTGTCCCTGCAAAACTTAATCATTCTTTATGCTGTGAGCTGTGTGATGCGAAAACTGGAGAGCTCACCTATGTCTTCTGCTATGAGCAATGTCGTTGCTCTTTTTCTTTATCATCATCATCAATATCATCATCTTTTTCAGATGAATCAAAGCTAACAAGAATCTCAAATGAAAACCAGAAAAAACCCCAGGTCAATACCTGTCCGTTTGGACTCCTAGATAAAGAATCTGAGATCTTTCAGCACAGTATATGCTCCCAAGAGCTGCTCTGTGAAAAAGAGTTGGTTTTCCTTGTTTTTTTTAAATTATTCCTTAGAATACTTTTCTAATTCCTGTTGTCAACTGCATTTTTCACTCACCCATAAATGTGTGTTTTAACTAAAGCGTGAAAGCGTCTTTTGTCATATCGTGACTACTTGATGGAACTATCTTAAGAACTCATGCTCTGTGTGTTTGCAAGTAAATATTTATCCTGGTTTAATAGCTCTTCTAGCAGAAAAATTGCTATGATAGCAGGATGATCTGATGGAGATTAGGAGTTCGAAACAAAAATCTGCCATATCAAATCTGTATCAAGAAACTATCAAGAAGCAGTTAGGTCAGTTCAGGTAAGGAGTTTTACAGTGTTGTATCCACAGGTAACATGGCTCTTATTATTACTGGAATAACTATAGCAGCTTACAGAATAAAACAAAGAATTTCTAGTTAAACATATATATATGAATATATAATATATATAGTATATATATAATACATATAATGTGTATTATATATATATATAAAAGATATGAGTCAATTTTGCTAAAAAAGTTTTCCTACCAAGATATGTTAAAAATAGGAAAATTAGTATGGTTCCTTATGCTTCCATTTTCCCACGAGTAGCAAAATCCTATTGAATGATATCAACATCAAAGGTCTTCTACCAAAGGAGAAGCAGCAGAGTGAGGTTCCCAGACACTCATGATATTCTACTCAAAGAGCACGACACAAGGCTGTTACCCTTCAAAACAAAAAAGCAAACAAACAATTTCTCATTTGGAAATAGAAATGAAGACTAAGTGAATTTCTCCTTTGATAGGAAACTCAGATTGTATCACACCTCTCTGGAGAGACTCATCCAAATAAAGGCTTCTGCTTTGTGTGCAGTCTGGTGGGTAATTTCTCTGCAGAACTTGCCGGTCTGTATCACTTCTCCCTGCAAGAGCAGTTAACTTGGCCTGAAACTGAGCAATGCAATGGGCCATCCTTTCTCCCCCATTTTCCTTATTAGAAGCTTCAGAAAGATTCTGTGTAGGCNCTCCTAGCAAAACTCAAAAATAGCAAGGAATAATACAGAAGATAGAAGCAGTAACAAGTATAGACTATAGAGACATTGTTTGAGCATGGAGAGACACAGTTAGGAAAGCCAACACTCACCTGGAGTTGAATCTGGTGGGGGATGGCAAAGGGAGGAAGAAGGGATTCTATATACAGATAAGCAACAAAAGGAAGACTAGGGAAAGCATGAACAAGTTGCTAAATGTGTCAGGAACCCTCTTGACCCAAGACCCAGGAAAAGCTGAGGTACCAAAGATCTTCCTCACCTCAGTTTTCAGTAGCAGAACCAGCCTTCAGAAATCCAAGGACCTAGGGAAAATGAATGACTAACTTGATAAACTTCTATGACTCTATTACTGGCTTGGTAGATGAAGTATTTCCTACACAGAGAAGCTGATGGAAAATGGGCTGGATGAGTAGACAGTGAGACTAAAAATCTGCTTGGACCTAGTTTTGGCCAGCCTGTATCGGGTAAGTCTGTTCGGGTAAGGTTTTTTATCAAACAACCTCCAATTGTCCCTGCAAAACTTAATCATTCTTTATGCTGTGAGCTGTGTGATGCGAAAACTGGAGAGCTCACCTATGTCTTCTGCTATGAGCAATGTCGTTGCTCTTTTTCTTTATCATCATCATCAATATCATCATCTTTTTCAGATGAATCAAAGCTAACAAGAATCTCAAATGAAAACCAGAAAAAACCCCAGGTCAATACCTGTCCGTTTGGACTCCTAGATAAAGAATCTGAGATCTTTCAGCACAGTATATGCTCCCAAGAGCTGCTCTGTGAAAAAGAGTTGGTTTTCCTTGTTTTTTTAAAATTATTCCTTAGAATACTTTTCTAATTCCTGTTGTCAACTGCATTTTTCACTCACCCATAAATGTGTGTTTTAACTAAAGCGTGAAAGCGTCTTTTGTCATATCGTGACTACTTGATGGAACTATCTTAAGAACTCATGCTCTGTGTGTTTGCAAGTAAATATTTATCCTGGTTTAATAGCTCTTCTAGCAGAAAAATTGCTATGATAGCAGGATGATCTGATGGAGATTAGGAGTTCGAAACAAAAATCTGCCATATCAAATCTGTATCAAGAAACTATCAAGAAGCAGTTAGGTCAGTTCAGGTAAGGAGTTTTACAGTGTTGTATCCACAGGTAACATGGCTCTTATTATTACTGGAATAACTATAGCAGCTTACAGAATAAAACAAAGAATTTCTAGTTAAACATATATATATGAATATATAATATATATAGTATATATATAATACATATAATGTGTATTATATATATATATAAAAGATATGAGTCAATTTTGCTAAAAAAGTTTTCCTACCAAGATATGTTAAAAATAGGAAAATTAGTATAGTTCCTTATGCTTCCATTTTCCCACGAGTAGCAAAATCCTATTGAATGATATCAACATCAAAGGTCTTCTACCAAAGGAGAAGCAGCAGAGTGAGGTTCCCAGACACTCATGATATTCTACTCAAAGAGCACGACACAAGGCTGTTACCCTTCAAAACAAAAAAGCAAACAAACAATTTCTCATTTGGAAATAGAAATGAAGACTAAGTGAATTTCTCCTTTGATAGGAAACTCAGATTGTATCACACCTCTCTGGAGAGACTCATCCAAATAAAGGCTTCTGCTTTGTGTGCAGTCTGGTGGGTAATTTCTCTGCAGAACTTGCCGGTCTGTATCACTTCTCCCTGCAAGAGCAGTTAACTTGGCCTGAAACTGAGCAATGCAATGGGCCATCCTTTCTCCCCCATTTTCCTTATTAGAAGCTTCAGAAAGATTCTGTGTAGGCTTTTAGGAAACATACTCAGTGGTTCAGACTCCTCAGACTACTGGGCCCAGAAAGTCTCGTGATCTCAACTGTGTTCTTTATTTTCACCTTTGGCTTCACAACATGTGGATGCCAAAAGCTGAGTTGCAGAGGGATTCTCCAGCTTTCTGCCTCTGTCTGTGAGAAAGTTTACTTTCTCACAGACACTGGCTGAGAGGCAGTTGGGAGTTTCTGTAAACTATCTTTCAGGTGCAAGTTGTTGTTACACTAATCAGGGAAATGTTTCCTGTGGTAACTAACCAATCAATGTAAAGAGCTGGATGGTCAAGGGGCCAATGGCCTTGTGCCACTCCAGAGAGCTAACATATAAAACCCATTTATATAATTAAATAAAGATTTCTTTCCTCTGAAACTGGAATCAGTGTCGTTCCTTGCCGATCTCGGTCTCAGACAGCAACAACAACAGGTAGGAAACCTGATTTCTTTTTCTGTTTTCCAAGCAAAAGAACTAGCTGCAAGCAAAATTTTTTTAAAATTAGCATTATCAGTATTTTAATTAAACATTCTTAATATTTCTTCATAGCTTAACAAATTTGCATTAAAATGCAATTAAGGATATATCTTTTAATAGTCAGTACTAAGCCTTTGTAAAACCCCATGTTGCTTAGTGAAAAAAAAAATACTACTTAATTTTTTATTAACTTGAGCAGCAATGACATTCAGCGTGTAAAAACTACTTGAGTTATACTTCCCATTTTGCCTGGAGGAGCCTGGAAAGATGTACTCTTATATGTTTAGCCATCTTTTGAAGGGAGATACAAGAAAAGGTATTTCTGTAATGTTAAGTGAAACGAAAGCTCAAAGGGTGTAAGAAAAAACTACATCTTGAATATCCAGCTGCATCTTCACTTTTATATTATTCATGAAGATGGAAAAAAACTCATATAATCCAAGAGTCTCCGTCTCCAATAATTTAGTAGGCTTAAATTGCATTTACTTACAAGTATCACTGAAAGGATAGCTGTTTCACATTTTTATAAATTTGTTTTCTTTATTTTGTTAAACTTATTCATCTGTCCAGAACAGAATGAAAACAGTCATAAAATCTGAGTTTACCTTGTCACAGTCACTGATAAATTGTTTCTGCACTAAGGAGACAGACACTATTAATCCTGTATGCTTTCCTGTAATGGTCTCCCAGAAGCCCTTTCATCTGCCAGCAGCACAGTTTTTGCTCATAGCAGAGAGCAGCCTCTCACTACTGTGCAGTTCAGATCTTCTGTTTCCATGTGGCAGCATCTTCAATTCACGGTCAAATGACCACTTACCTTGCAAATTAAATTTCTGCAGTCTGTGTGGTTCACATTATAGCTTATTAGTCAAGACACAATTATGTCATCGTGTGCACCACTGAGCTAGCACAAACAGAGACACTTATACCCATGGGCTCAGAGCCAGCTCATGAAAAGCAATTGTGTGAATAACAAAATTGTTTTACAGATTCAGTGCTTTGTCAAGAGCTGGACACCTACCACTGGCACCAAAGTGATGGAACAACATGTGTGCTGTAAGAAAGGCTCACTTTTTAAAAGTATACACTACTTGAAATGATTGAAAAATATGAGGGCGAGGAACAGATAGATAGAAGTAACCATATGATTCTTTGGGCATAAGAAATATTCTTATCCTAACTAATTCTTGTAGAGATTCATAAATGAACTTTAATCAAGATCTTTATGAATAAGGAATTATGGATACACTTAGAAATGCTATGAAACTGGGTAGTTTTGTCTCACTCATTTTTTTTTTAGTATCTACTCTTTCAGCAGCACAAGCTCAACAAGTCTATACATATATGTGTATGTATATATATGCACACGCACACATATATACACACACACACACCCCCCACGTTTTCAAACCTTCCAGGCACAGCTGCCGTTGCTTTTTCTTTCTGCCCATCTCACTGACATTCAGGTCACTGTACATACACAATATATGTATAACATCTATCTATACAGACAGAGTATATTTTCCTGTGTGTATTAACCCGGAATATATATGAAAATGCACAGCTACACTACGGTAGAGTGAGAAGATGCCTCTTCCTTCTTACAAATAAGGTTTAAAACTTTCAGAAAGAACAGTAAAATCATCCAGTAGTGACAAACAACTTCAACAAAACTTGAAAATTTACATGGGGATCCCCAAGCTTGACATAGGAGACATACAGCCAAATAAAATTTATCCCTAAAGCAGACATACTCGAAGACCCCAAAAATGTACCTGTTCCTGGGTTTCCCATAGCAGAAAAATAATTTTACAAAACTGCAAGAATATTAAGCTTTTTCTGGGCCTGGTAGAAAAGCTCCTTAGTAATCCCCTTAGTCAAGAGTCCCCAGTTGCAGTTGATTCAAGAACTGGTTTTGAAAAACAAAGTTCATTTTAATAATTTCTGGCACCACTGCTTCTATCCTATCTCAGTACCAGAATGCCCTGACAGATTGAGCATATCTAGCCATGCCAGCAGCCAGCAATGCAAGACTCAGGATTAAGAAAGTTTAATATATCTTTGCTGGCACCTTGGGTTTGCTCATATATGTTTACATATACATTTTCACAGCACAAAAAAACCTCACAAAGCGCCAAAAATATCAATAGTTTCTTTGGTAGTCATCCTTTCATAATTACTCAAATAATTTCCCACTGGAATAAGGCGTTATAACATTACTGGATATCATTTGATTGCTAAGAATAATTTGAAGACTTGTTTTGCAACCCCTTTAATCTTTCAGGTATTCTATAGAATGATGTGGGGAAGAAAAGAAAAACCCCAAACCAACCAAATGAAAGCAAAACCCAAGCAAACAACAACTAAAAAACCCCATGACTTCTTTTTGTGCAGCTTTAGCTGTACTGATCTGCCAAATTTTAAATCTGTATTGCATTATTTATATATCAAACTCAGCTTTTCCAGAAATTCTTTTGCTGTTATAATTCAAAGGTTTCTAAGAAATTATAGGAGGTTTGACCATTTCTCAGGAAGAATTTAGAACAGAAAAACATCACGGAGTATTGTTTCAAAATCCTGAGTTTATCTATTTCCTTCAACATTAAATAACTGTATTGCAGGCTTTATCCCTTCTAAGAACATGCTGAAATCTGAGCACAGGAGCCCTATAATTATGCATAGGAAGCCTCAGTAATTTAAGAAATATAGAAGGCTTGATTTTTTGCATACTAAAAAAATGAGTTTCTCCTACTATCTTTTTCAATCCCAAATTTGATTGAGGCAGGAAGTATTTATCTATGTGTCAAAGACTTATGAATATCCAGAAGCACAACACATGCTTTCTTTTGTGAGATCATGATACATTTTTTTCCAACACATAACAGTTCACTCTGAAGAATTAATTAGATCTGCATGGAACTTTTCACAGCAAGCATGTTTTCTCTGCTTCATGGACTGAGTGATCAAATTCTAAACTGTAAAGATCCAAAAGGCTTTTCAAGTGTTTTACAACCTCCACTGGTTTGTTTTTTCCTTTTTTTTTTTTTTTTTTTTCAATTAGTTGTACAAATTCAGTACGACATGTAGCATGGATTTAAGCACAGTGTCCTTCATACTTCCAGAAAACATACCCATGGCAGATTCTAGAGTCTGCATAATCCCATGTACTTTAATGGAGCTTTAGGAAGAGGCACTTCAGTGCTGGGTGAAATATTCTGGCTTTCAACACAACAGCTATTTGAAAGTAAGAGTAATGTTTCTTCTCTCACAATGCATGAGAGGACAAGCCCTGGCTTCTGGAAAATGCTGTCAAGGGACTCCCACTCTCCAGATTTCAACTAGAGTGCTTAATTTTAATGCAATTGGCTGCTAGCAGCTGTGATTCTTATACAAAAGAAGATTTTCTATAGTGTTTCTCTATAGACTGAAAGGAAACAAAAATATACTTTGTCTTAAATTAGTGTTACTGAAACATGAAGCAGTAAAGCAAATACTTTTAAAGAGAAAGTTTCTAAGTTTTAGTGCAACTAATTAACAGCACTGTTATATTTTAGAGCTATGATTACTTTGCTGTTTTGTCAGGAGAGTTAAGGTTTTGAAGCATTACGAATGTGATTTTTCAAAGTTCAGCTTCTTATTTTTCTCTTAATAGAGGGCTGGGGCCTAGGGATGCAAAGACTTGACTTTTCTTTCGGTCTCTAAAATGTGGCTGCTTGTGATTCCAAATAATTTGAAGCAATAGGAAAAAAAAATAGGAATGTATCATAAAAAATTCAGTGAGCAGTACAGCCACTGTCCTCCCTGGGCAGCTCTGTCACTGTGTGCTTTAACATCTCAACCTGAGAGGTGTCTGAATTTTAGAAGTGTTACTGCTTAAGAATTTTTTTTTCTTAATGTAATGTTAGATTACTTGATACACTTCTTGATTACACAAAGTAGGCAAGACTGCTAGATATAGATAAGCAAGTCTTTAAGCCTGTAAGGTGTGGAATTGGAGTAAGCAAATTAGTGGCAGGGCTTTCCTGCTGTTCAAAGACAGGGAAGGAATAGAAGACAAAACAGCAAATGTGGTTTCATTTAAGAAAATGATCATGGCACATGATACTTTCTGACTGAAGTGTTTTTTGTTTGTTTCTCCCAAGTTATTTTTCTTCCCCACATCTGTTCATTTAACACTTTTAGATTTATTACTGATGATGCCTCCAGATGACAGATTTCTTGGAGTGTCTATGAGCAGTAGTACTGCAGCTCATCTCAAAACACATTTGTCGAGATTGTGACATGATGCCTGACAATAGCAGGGAACTAGACTCACTGGCTCCAACAACACATTTGGTTTAACTAGATCCCAGGGTGAGGTAATTAAAAAAATACCAAAAACTATCTTAAAACTCTTTCAGTTTGGATGGGAAAAAGGAAAACAGTGCAAATGATGCCTGCAGCACATTCTGATAAAAACATCTTAGCTGTAGCTACTCAAGGTACTAACATACATTGGCAATTCTTGTAATAGTCTTCTAATGCCAAGTTAAAATCACACTCTTCAAATGTTCTGCCACAGCAAAATGCTTTCATATTAGTGCATCTCTAAACCAGACTTAAGCATAAACTGTGTGCACTATAGCCACCTAGATTTATACAAAGCATATGTCTATATGGATATAAATATTTCCAGGCTGACATAAAAAAATGAATTTAAGCTTTAAAAGAAAGATAAGCCATACATAGTAGATGGAAGAGACTTTTCCTGACAGAAATAATATGAAAATTGTTAATTTAAATATTTAGATGATCACTGTCAACTACTGCTTACTGTCTGAATAGGTGGGGGTTACACCTGGGTGTACTCAAAGGGTATAAGCATTTTTAACATTAGTAGGAAGAGGAGATAACACTTAAGGAAGAAAGGAAAACCAACTAGTCAACCAAACCAAACCCTGCCATGCATTTTCTATCTTATCTGAAAACTCCTGTTGCTAGATTTTCATTTTGAATGGAAACACAGGTAATATGGAAAAAACCTCCTGTGACCAGCTTTCACAAGCTGCCTGGCATGTGTGAAATTTTGAGGTGTCTCAGTAGCTTTAACACTTCAAAGCCCTGTTCAGTTTTCTCCAAACAAAAACCTAACCCAACCTCAACTAAACAAACACAGGTGTATATACCAAGCAGCTAAGCTATGTTTTTCAGCTTATTTCTATAGTCTGACAGTAAGACGGACATCTTCCCTATCTCAGTTCTCTTAGCTCAGTCCATAGTCTGCGTATTTCAATATCTTAGTAAGTCTTCAGGCAGCTTTGCAAGTTACCAAGCCTCTCCTTCCAACAAATTTTATCAAGTAGATTGAAAACAGCAGTACTGCTGCATGAAGGTTAAATTTACTAGCAAGTAAACAAATAAAAGGCTACTGAGATATCTGCTTGTTTACAGAAAAAAAGTGTCAGGTTTTGCTGATAATGCTATGAACAGCATGTCAAAACTTTGCAATACAAAGATATATTTAGATATGTAGCAGCACACAAAATCTATACTAGCTGTAAACCTCCAGAAAAGCTAGTTTTTAAAAACAAAGTGAAATGATTGCAAAGAGGTTCTTCATGATTTTCAGTTTGGGCTGACTATCTGACAAAAATTCACCTAAGCAAAAAAACAAAAGAATCCTTCGATGGGGAAAGATTAACTCTATCTTAAATTAGACATTGTTTTTTCTTTATAATAAGGCATTGGAAAGCATTGCAGGACTGTAAATTAGTGTCTTAAATAGCTACTTACATAATAGTCATCTCTCATGGAAATGTGAAATATCAAAGGCCTTACTTTGAGCTCCATCATCCTTAACTTCTGCTCTGGCATTATTGTCATTCTCAGAGTGGGTTTTCTTTTTCCTCATTTTTATACTTTCATGCACAGAAAGGTAAATTTAGATTCCAGATTACATATTCAACTGCACCACATCCACTTTCATGGCTAGTGATATATGTGTTTAGAACACGTCTAGGTACTGGTTTAATCTTCATAGGTTCCTGGGCAAAATTACTTTTCGTGTTAAATATCTCCTGGTAATGGAATGATGAAAAACTGTGATCAAGCACTTATGCATCCTGTCTGTCCTGAAAAATGTCCTTGTGCATGCTGTTATATTGAATGAATCCTTTGTAATCCCAGGAATATTAGAAACAACTCTGAAAAACTAGATACATCCAATGATTCTTAGATGGCCCTACACAATGCTTGTGGGCTAAAACATGTAGGAAGAAGAAAAGAAGGGAAAAAAGACGACAGTAAGATATTTGAAACACACTTTTTTGCTTAATACTTCCTAAGTATTGTTTATGAAAGGGATGAATATGGCAGCAAAATCCCTACAGAACCATTCCATCTTTGCATACAAACATGCATGCATTGCTTCCCTGCCATTTGAACGGCCTGTAGACTTGGAACCAATCATTTCTTTTGTTTTCTCTCACTAGCAAGCTAAACTATACCCTTGCTCTTGCTTGAAAATTTGTTTTACTTCTAGTTTCATTCTGAAAACCTGACCAGCACACAAATGCGTGTGTAATGCACAGGTGAACACAAAAACTCACACACACACACACGTTCACACACCTACTACTCTATCAAGTTACCGCTGCTGAGAAAATAATGTCGTGAAAATCTCTGAGCACTAAGATTTTGACTAACGTAGAGTGTATTAAGTTAGAGGGCACTGTCTGCAGCTAGACATCAAGTGAAATAAGGATCTTGGAATGTACCATTGTTCTGGACTTGAGTACACTTTTTAGTGTCGCAAACAGTGCTCAACAGATTTCCTTTGTAGATGCAATATGTGCCTATAAAGTCTGGGGAAAAAGAAATCTCTAAGGCCATTACAAGTAGTGCTGGTACAAATGTGGAACCATGTCCAAATTATAGAATTATTTTTTCCTAAAATTTAGTAACTTTACCAATTTAATAATTTAGGTAAAATTTTGTTAAAACTGTTG
The DNA here is from genome assembly GCA_013397115.1 of Edolisoma coerulescens. Taxonomy (NCBI): domain Eukaryota; kingdom Metazoa; phylum Chordata; class Aves; order Passeriformes; family Campephagidae; genus Edolisoma; species Edolisoma coerulescens. The sequence goes on from VWZW01005522.1 coordinate 476,866, forward strand.
AAGGTTGGGTACTAATGTAAGCCTATAAATCAATAACCATACTTAGAGCTCCTGAAGCTTTAAGGAGTTTCAGAAACAACTCATTAGTCTTTTTTCCTTTAACACAATGATTACAAAAAGTAGAGAGCACATATTTGTAGTTGTATCTTGTAGCAGTCATGTATCTGATGGCCCTACTCTCAAAAGACATTTGAGCAACAAAGCAAAAATCCAAAAGTGGGGAATTTTTGTTGAGTAATTGTTTCTTCTCAATTTAACTTGTTATTAAGAAGTCAAATCCACAGAGAATATAGAGCAGTTGATATTGACATTTCTAAAATCTTCATCTTTATAGACATTTTGAGGACTTTTACAGTTCAAAAGATCAAAGGAAAAAATGTATAAATAAGGAGAAAAGAAAGAGCAGCATTTTAACTAGATGAAAAGATGAGGAAGACAGACAGTGCCCAAGTGCAATAAGTATCATTTTCAATGCCAAAACCCTTTATTTATTTTAGAACTGGTGTGAGATGTTGTCATGAATGCAATCATAGTTCTTCTGTCAACGCTACAAATTCTAAGCAAGCTCATTCTGTTCATATTACCTAATTGTGTGCTCCATCCATAATATTGCTTCACAAAAGGTCTTCCAAAAGTTGTTCATATCTCTTCCAAGGAGTTTAAAGATTTGAAGGGAAATTCTCTGATTGGTAGACAATATGAGGTTCTTCAAAGTATATAGTTTAAGTGGTCATGTAAAAAATTATAAATTTAATTCGTGTATGATAAGAAACAGTTTGATGTTTGGTTTTTGTTTGCTTCTTTTGTTTTGATTTGTTATTAAGTATTTTTGCTTGATACTTGCTAAGTATTGTTTATGAAGGGGATGAATACAGCAGTTTGTTATTAAGTATTTGGGTTGTTTTGTTATTAAGTTCAAAGGCTTGTAGGGATGAGAAATTAAAGATGGTTAGTTTAATTATACATACAGTATCTCACCTTAAACCTTCAGCCTTTTGAAGGCAAATGTTGTTCTGTCAAAACTTTCTTGATCAAATAGAGTGTGAGGGGGAAGAGGGTAAGCTCTAAAGAAACTCACAGTAGAATGAGATTACTGTCAAGTTCTTTAAATATATTTAAATATTAAGTTGTTATAATCAAGAAGTCCTGACATACAAAAAACAATCTGCATGAGAAGTTACTTGAGAAAAGTAACAAGTTTCCTGATGAAAAGAAGGACTCAAAATAAACACAACAGCTTCACTGCTGATATTCAAGTTCCAGCTGTCCATGCAAATGCATCTTGCCCTTTCAGTTATTACACTAGGATTGTGCATTACTATTATTATGATTTTTTCCATTGTCAGGCAGCATCATTCACACATAACATTCCCACAGTGATTTTCATTTATGAGGAAATCTTTAGTATAAATGTGGTACACTGTTGTCATACTATTAGTGCAAAGATTCAAGCAGCAATATTTCAGAGATTTTGTTTTGCTGGTGCCACTATAATTACTATCAAAAGAGCACTTCTTCACTGGAAAGTTTCTGACACATGGATACAAGCTCCCTAGAAGATATATAGCAAAGAAAGGAGGCAGGAAGCTAATACAGTTAGCAAGGCACAAAATCAGACAGCATTATGAATAACTTACTATTAACCTTAGTCAAAATTTTTCAGTCCCTTTGTGCCTACAGATGAGATACAAGAACCACTTTTGGCCCCCATGTTCAGGATTATCAACAAACTGCAGAGTTCAGAGGAAGGTCATGGAATGGGTAAGTAACTTGAACATGTGTCACACCAGGAGACACTGAGGGAACTGGATTTATTCAGGCTGTAGAAGAGACAGTTGAGGAAAGATCTGATTGCAATCCTCCTCTACCTAAGAGAAGCTCTGAGGAAGGCAGAGCTGGGCTCTTCTTCATAATGTATCTTAATAAGACAGAGGCAATTACAAGCTGAAACAGGCAGGTTTCAAAGCGAATGTAAGCCAAAAATTCCACATGAAAGGAGCACATGACTGTTGAAAAATATTGCCTTGGAAAGCTGTGAAAACTGCATTGCTGCAGGGTCTCAAAACTCACCTGAAGAACATCCTGAGCGATGAGATATGCTATTGAAGCTAGCCCTGGTTTGAGCAGAGGGTGGACCAGCTAACCTGTGGAAGTCCCTCCATTTTTTTTCACTGGTTTTGCTTAGAACTTACTTGAAGGAAAGTGCATCTGATTGATGAGAGGACTGGAATAAAAACCATTTTCCTGACAGAAATTCACAGGGGTGAAGTAGTGGAGACACCAAACAGGTATATCATAGTGCCCCACTACATAGTCCCACTGCAATGGGAAGTGTACATGAAAATTTCAAGTAGTTTGAACCATTCTTCTGGTTTAATTTTTCAATTCAACTGCATGCTACAATTACACTTGCAAAGCTATATTAGGTTCAGGCTGCCAGTGTAAATGTAAGTGGTTTCAGGGTCATAGGGAATGTTATACTATAAATAAGAGCTGGGTAAAAGCTGAAAGACTGAAAAGGTTACTCAATACGTCAAGCACTATCTTTCCCTTTTGTCTCACATTTTGATAATTCAAACATCTGCTACTGGTGAGGAAGATAACTAGATTGGAGATCTTTGATTTGTTAAGAAGCCGTTTGTTAGAATAATTCTTGTGATTCAAAGATAGCACACAAATTAGTGTGATTGTCATTCTCTGCATGATACTGCCAGTTTAAAAATGGAGAAGAAATTAATTTAAAGAAGTCCTAAGTGGTTAGAGAATGACAGCACTTTGAAACACACTTTATTGTTAGAAATACTGACCTTATGACAAGGTATTCCAAGAACAGGAAGAAGGGATCCATGGTTAGCAGCCACCTTCTAATGCCACACTAAACTGCTGGCGGTCTTAAGAGTAGATAGTGCCATACTCGATAAAAGAAAGCATTTAAGATTGCTTTTGTTTTTCCATGAGCAATCCTGATTCTGAAATTTCGTTGGTCCCTACAGTGTGCTGAGTGATATTTGAGACTCTGTGGTACAACAGCTATTTTATTCTTGTTGAATAAGACTGTTTTTTGAAATTTTTTTTTGCTAGCACAGGATAATATTTTATTACATAAACAGTCAGCTTTTTTCAGATAGCTTTAGTATATGAAACTAGCCATCTCTAAGAAATTCTGACTGATTTGGTTATGCTACAATCTAATCATATTGCTCATTAACCACTTTCAGCACATTTTAAATTCCTTGGAACAGTTACAGATTAATAATAATGTTTTGGGAAGCTTTGAGAAAATCAATTCTTTGTCATTTCAAAGGGACTTTGGCAGTTTCGTAAAAAAATCCTACCTATCATTCATGATTTTTCAACTCCATGGCTAATGCAGCTATCCTAATTCACATCAGGAATACCTGTAAAGAGTTAAGTGAACAAGAGGTTTATTGTGTCTGAGGGAGATTTTCCCACTGTAGATCTGATGACCTTAACTTTCATATTCCTTGTGGGTCTTTCAGAATTGATAAACACCTGTTATTCCCCTTTGCACTCCAAAGTAGTTAAATATGTAAAAGCTTGTATGAGCCATGTTAAAGATGGAAAATGATTGATGTTTTCTGAAATAATAGTTGTCTTGTTAACATCGTCCTCATACTTAAATCAATATTTTTATAAAAAGTTCTAAGTCTTGATCTAATGGATTAAATTATTGAAGAAAATAAGTATTGATATTTTCAAGTTACTTCTAAAGCTGAATGCTGAGGGAAAAGCTCTTTAATGTAAAAAACATAATACACCTAGGAAGCTGTCAGATGATTTAATCTCTGAAATATATTTGTATATTAATTATTGTATATTAATGAAGTGCATTATTATATACAGAAAAATATTTCATAAGTGCAGGAAAAATTATTCCCCAAACGTACAAAAAGGAAAAGCTTTTTTTTTTACAGGATTTTTTTTTGAATGATAGCTTTTTAAAAATTATTAATATTTAGAATCAGAATGCCAAATGGCAGAATGCCAGAAAACCTGGAAAAAATGTATTGTGTTGGCATTTACTTGGCTACCTGTGTCACTTTAAATCTATATACTTATCGCAATGAGTCTCCCTGGAATAAAGTTGATCGTCTTCATAGCAGCCTGTAGGTGCTGTGTTTTGGATTTGCAACAAAACCAGTGTTAATAACACACCAGTATTTTGGCTGTTGCTGGGCAGAGTTTGTACAACATCAAGGCCTTCTCTTCTACTCACTTTGCCTCCCCGAGCAAACAGAATGGGAAAGCACAAAAAGTTGGGAGGGAATGGCTGACCAGAGTTGGCCAAAGGAATATTCAATACCATACAATGTTGTCCTCAGTGATGCAAGCTGAAATGGAACAGAGGAGGAGGAAGGAATATTTTTATCTGCCTCCTGGTGTGGAGTAGTAAATAAATTATTTATTTTGCTTTCTTGCACACACAGATTTTCTTCACTCTTTAAACTGTTTCTGTCTCAACTCACAAGTTTTCTCATATTTTCTTCTCTGATTCTCTTCTGCATCCCTCCTGCAGTGGGGAGAGACCAAATGATTAGCAGGGTACTTAGCGGGCTCAGGGTAAAGAAAAAATATATATACATAGATATGTAAAAATATATACATACACACCTCTCTGTATGCTTTCATGAGGCAAGACTGCATGTGGTGCTTATTGCCATGATCTAGTTGATATGGTGGTGTTCAGTCACAGGTTGGACTCAATGATCTCAGAAGTCTTTTCCAACTTAAATGATTCTGTGATTCTGTGATAAGCTTTGCACTTCCATATTTGTATTTTGCTCTCTGAGCCAGTAGAGTGAAGACAGTTCACCTTCTAAACTTTTTTTCTTAAAGCTCCATATTCTAGGAAACTTTTATGTTTGTGGTTGGATATTCCACTTGCTTGTTTTGTTTTAGTTGACACTAAGCTTTCTCGTGGTAATGGTTATCTGAGAAGCTTAAAGGATGGCATGGGAATTGTAATTGGAGTTCCAGTATAAAAACACTCCAGCAGAATTTCCAGCTAACTAGAGAAGATGTAATATGAAGTTATTCAGACCTCTTTAATGGTTGAATCACTTCCCTGTTGTAATCAATGGCAGCTTCAATTAACAGTGCCTAAATATCTGAAGAGTTTCAATTTTGTCAGTTAACAGTTTTGCATGAAGACACTCAAGGGTTTCAACATGCAAAAAGTGTTTGTGAAGGCAATTGCATTTTCAACACAAGGTCTATAGTTCTTTTAACCACATCCTCGCAGTTCTGCTCCTTTTTTTACTATTAATGGTTCTGATGTAATGGTGAAAAGGAGCATGCACAGCTGATCTCACTAGTGTTGTATGGGTAAATATATAAAATCTTGTTCTGACCATCCCAATCAAATAAGGATGAAACAACATCTGGTTTTGAAATTCCCAGAGAAGCCAAACTAGTGCTTGAGGGAAACCTGAGGTAAGTAGGTTTGAGTGAGAATTGGAAACAAATCTTTTGTCTAGATAAGATATATTTGGCAGTGGAGTATTATATTTTACTTCAGATTTACCATATAGGAGATATTATTTCAGAGTTCAAAATTTGGAAAAAATAGGTTAAAATGCTTACTATATGTCACATATCTCTATAATGAATCTCAATGTTGTCGTTGATATTGAAAAAACATATATTTTAAACTCTTAAAAAATATTACTATAGAAAACCCTTTTTTTTTTTTAACAAACAAAGTTAAGCTGATAACACCAATTTGCATCTGTTTTTCTGGAGCAAGATTTTGTTGTCATGTTTCCTTTATGTATTTTCAGCTTAATATCACATCCTTTCGTTAAAAGCTTGTATGTTCTGTGCAAATATTTTATTCAACATTGTTAAGTTTTTCCCTTATTATATTAGATTTTATTTGAAATTGTGTTGCTTCAGTACTGCAGTAACTCTTGAATGTATCCAACGAATATCTCATAATTTTTATAAATCCTTCCTTTAAAACTATCCCTCAGTTTCTGCCCTCTAAGATGGTGTGCCATAAATACTAAGAGTATTTAAATACTCTTCATAAATACTATGAACTGTCCTGAATATCCTAAAATGACACTAATGTTTTCTGTATAACTTTTTGTTGAAATTTATTTTCTTTTTGAATCAGCACTCAGTGTACTTTGGAAGAATGGGACAGTCTCAGGATTACATGGGCAATAAAAATTCAAGGTCTTGAATTCTTTCATTTAGCTTTATTCTCAGTAAACTTCACTGCACTGAGTGATGGAGTACATCTGGAGTTAGTGATGTGCAATCCCAGTACCTTAGGATGGATGAAGCATGAAATATTCAGCAAGCCCTTGTCTACTTTCCCCACCTGACACACAAACACTAAAATGTTTAAGTCCTGGCTACCAGAAAGCTATCTTTATACTAGACAGAAAAGTTATTTTTAGGTTCTTACTGGAATGAAGAATATGTCTTCCCTGTTTCATGTTGCTGCCTTCAGGAAAGCAAATAGAATGGCAAGAGATTATAGACTAGGCAGCACAGAAAGGTAAGAAAATGAAATCTGTTCTAAAAGTGCTATCAACATTCAGAAAAACACAGACTGGCAACACCTTCAACAGGTACTCCTGGGACAGTTTTTGCTGTCTGAGAAGAGCTTTGGTAAAATATCTTGTCCATCATGCAAGCTGAGCTCAGAATTACCTTCTCGACAGGAACCACAGGGCCTGCAGTATCATTGAAACTCTGCCAGGTCAGGCTATGGTGTTCACAGGCAGACTGGTGCCTTATCCTGAAACAAGGTTGAGACCCTTCATTCTGACATGTCACTGCTAGGTCTCTGAAAAACTCATGGATGTAGATCAGAAACCATGACTAGGTGGAACCAGGATCTTACAGAGAGGAGAACAAGCTGACCTGTGCTCTCTCCTATACCCCTCTCCTGTGACTCTCTGTCATAAGCCACATGCAAATATTTGGTGGGAAAATTCTCTCCTTTCCTCCCACCTAGACACACACAATTATCTTTTTCAATTGCTTTTATGATCTTTGTGAGACAAAATCTTGAGTGCAAATCCAATTACTAAGATAAATAAAGGGCACCTAAAATTCTTTTAAGTATATCAAGAGGGGAAAGCTCTTTTTGAAAGCATTATCAAAGATAATATAAACAAGCCTACCAATATTTTTTTCTGTGCTAGTATTTCAATATATATGAGACTTTCAATTCTATTGGGATATTGTTCTATTATTACATAGGATTTTTTGGCAGGGTCTATAGGGAGCTAGACCTGTGATCCCAACAGCCTGTGGAATAGTTAATTCATGAGCACTGGCTTCTCCAAGGACAGCAGAACACATTAACACAAGGAGCAAACTCCAGGTCTGAGAGTTACATTATAGATCACACAGGTAAACAGAAGGTATCAGACAAAATGAATGGCTGGCTTATGCACTGGTGGGGGAGCCCTTGTTTTCTGCAGCTGATCAATCACAACCCTAAAGCACAAAGTGCTTGCAGTGAAACTACAGTGCAAATAAGCAACAGGAAAGAGTAACGAATTTTCCTGCTACACTTTTGAGATTACAATAAATTGACCCCTAGACCCTCTTCTCCCAGACTTAATATCCCACCTTTGAGAAGATTCCTGTCCTGCTATTAAATTCCTTCCTGAATAGGCAAATAGTATCTTGAAAAAAATTAAGCTCTTTCCTTTCATTATTTCAGTCAGACGCTCATTCTAGCACTCAGCTTACTGATAGGTTAAAAAATTTTGGTTTTATTTTCTGTTGAAACCTGTTACCAGCAAACACAGTGCAATACTCTGATAAGTGTGATTTGGGCTCATATTGTGATTCAAGTATATTAGTGTATCATTCTGCTCAATCAAAACCCACGCAATATCAGATCATTTCAAATAAGTAAATTCGGTATTAAATGTTGCACTTTTCACTTGTGGAATATCTAAAAGAACCCAGTCAGTGAGTGTTGGACTCCTGACAACCTGTTTCTGATCATTTCCACTAGACTCTTCAAGTGTATCCTACCACATTTGCTTAGTCATATGATACATGCCCTTCATCCTCCTTATTACTCACAAACACACCTAAAGAGACTCAATACCTTTCTCAGTCATTTTTGTGCTGAACTAGATAAGGTATTCAAGGCCAGGTTGGATGGGCCTCTGAGCAACCTGGCCTAGTGGAAGGTGTCCCTGCCCATGGCAGGGGGTTGGAACTAGATGATCTTTAAAGTCTCTTCCACCCCAAACCATTCTATGATGCTGTGATTTTATTTTTTTTTTAATAGGTGCTCCTGCTCCTTCTCTGATCACCCTAGGATCCAATTACTATTCTTGTTTCAAGTTAACATGGTTTTGAACATAGATATTCAGAATCATACAGAATATACTAATTAAGGTCTTCTCTGTGGGGTTTTTTTTTTGTAGCTATGATATTATGCCTTCCTATACTGGAGATGTTTTTTCTGACAGATCTTAGCATAATTTTTTCCTATGTTATTGCTTATAATGACTCTATAACTAAAAAATATACTCATATCTCTCTCATTTTCCATTCAGCTTCTACTCAAGATGTATTTCTTTATAACTCCTCATTATTATTCCATTAGTACATGACTTTGAAATTTCCTACTAAGAATTTTATTTCTTTTCCTACTAGGAAGCAGGATCTAATTATTCTTGTAGTATTATCTCATGCTTCACAGCACCACCTATACCTACAGATTATAAGCATATGCACCCTTCAGGATATTACTGAGTTCAACTGTAAATCATTCAGGAAATTTCACTTGGTATAAACTTACTAAGAAAATAAAACAAAAAAAAATTTGTGCATTTATTGGAATCTGGGACCTTTCAGGGTCCAGTTTGGTGTAGAGTTTTGCAGGAGTGGCTTCAGTTCCAAAGTTTTAGATGCGTTTACATTAGCCAATAAATACACCCTGGCTTTTATTATGGTTTATGTTATCTTCGTTACTTTGACTTTTGTGAACAATTACAAGACTGAATTGTTTTCCGGGAGAATTTGTATTGCTACCCATAGTTCAATAGTACAGCATTATTAGTTTGGAAGTTTGAAAAATTCTGGAAACTATTTTATGTGAATAGTACATACATATGGCCTGGTTGGCTGATAGTCTCATTTTTCAGTGATTCCTAGATCCAGGATTTTTTATTTTTATATATTTACCTAAACCATTATATTACAAGAGATCTTTCATAGCAATTCTGTGAGCTTATTTGATTTTTCAAAGCCATATCATTTTTAATCATGTTTTGTCCATCTACAGTCAAGAGTTATCAATCTGGACAGAATTGCATTACTAAGAAAACTCTGGTTCTTAGAAAGCTGCAGTATTTTCCTAATGCTCAGAAGTGACTAATGATAGTGTCAGTTTGTGTCAGGCTTAAAGAGATGTTTTTCAGGAAAGGATGACCACACTTATTTAGACATTATGCCCTCAGATGAGAACTCAGAGAGGAAATTCAAAACTCAGTAGTATTTTCTGAAAGTATTGGATTTCATATCTAGAAAAAATGGCCTAAGTTTCAAGTCTTTCCACAAGATTTATAATGACAGGCTTAGTCTTGTGTCTAAGCAGTTCAACTTCAAATGCTCACATTACTTCTATTATTTTTATTTCAAAGTATGCTGCTTAATCCAAGCATTATTTAAAACCATAGCTTTTTTCCTTTTTTTTATTTGCGAGAAAACCAGTGTTTCAAACCCTTTGAAAAGTATGTTTTAAATCTCATAACTTAGAAGTCATAATGTAGAGACAATTGAGGTTGTTACTTTATCTTTAGTCTGTAATACTGTAAGGTTTTTTTCTTTATTTCTCCTTTGAATTTATTTTAAATGGTACATTAGTTCAACCACTGAGAGTTAGGAATAGCTGCCTGTTAGGAAAGTTAATAAAATTTTCTTGTTCCTTTGTCTTCAAAATCTTATTGTTTAGCACAGGGAGAATGAAAAAGAAAAAGTTTTAATAATGGACAACATCTTAGTTTATAATTACTATTCCCTGTAAACAGTGCAATGCAAGGTTCGTGATCATTCGGACATCATTGTACTGCTGTATAATGAAATTTAAATTCTGTCAAAGCACTGTTAATGGTGATAAATAATAACACAGGAACTAGGAACTCTAAAGAAGACAGAGCTCACAATTTGTAAACTGCCCTAGAACTTAATAGTGGCTTTTGACAAATTATAAACACTGGCAAAACCCACAGGGCTGAAATTCTCAAACCATAGTCTAGAGGATTCACTCCCGGTCAAGTTTTAAATTGTTGTTTGTATGCTAAATTAAATTGAGACTGAAAAATACGTTTAAGCTGACACAGAACTATTACAACCAAGGCACTTAAAGCATGCGAGTGCTATTTAAACAAAAGCATCTCTTGTAATTATTTTAATCTTTTGGAATTTATGAGGTTTTGAAAAATTATTCCAGCTATTATTATATTAGAGTAATATATCCTTTATTTTCACATGGATTCAGCATTTGTTTATGAGCAAAATCATGTTTATGTTGCTTACAAATCAATAACTTTAAGAACAACCTTCTTTTTGCGAGGAAATGTAGGGAGAAAATTGCCACTGGTTGACAGTTAAATCCACAGTGAACTCCCATACTGAAATGACCCATTAAACTTTTTATATTAGTATGCTTCTACCATTCCTCCAAGTGACATTACTAAGCGACCACAACAGCGCTGGTTCTGCCACAAGGAAAAAAGAAAATCTTATTCTGTACTTCTCATACCTTTCCTTTCTTATAGCAGTTTGAAAAATGGTACAGTTTAAAGTAGTAATAGTGTTGTAGCACTATAAGGATATAAAAGTTCACAATATACTTTCTCCTCAAAAACCTTGCTACAGTTTTTTATTGAAACAATTTTTTTTTCTGCAGGTTGGTTTTCCTGGTAGATTTCTTGGTCCTTTTCTCACAATGTAGAGTATGCTGGTTAGATTTCTTAGCAGTGACTGTGGAGTGCGTAGGAAGTCCACTTGCTGCAGAAGCACACCATTCAGATAATTCTACTTTGGTCAATATATTTCACTGTACCTAGAAATCCCACCTGTGAACCAGTCTGGCTTGTTCTTGAAACAATGAACAGGAGGGTTAGCAAAAAATGATATATCTGTGCATTTTGGACTCTTTTGGACACAAGTTAATTAGATCAGCACAACAGAAGATCAATCATTGGTGCTTTAACAAACAGATATTTGCCTTTTTACTTCACACAGTTTCACTATGTCCAGTTGTGGATTTGTAGTTCAGTTCACACAGCCATTCTAGCTTGAAATCTCCAAAAAAAGTGTAGCAGTGATATGTATGAAATGGCAAAGTAGTACATACAAGAAATATATAGGTATAGGCATAGATACATACACAAACTATATATAAGTATATACTAACAGAAGTGTATCATTATATATAAGTATTTAAATATGTACTTATCTAAGTGTGTCTCAGAAATATTGTATAGTGAGATAAATGGTAGTTTCAGATTTTGATAGAGGACACACTCCACATAGAGAAAATACAGGTGGATTTCCACATTGAATAAAAAATTAATACACCCGTACTAATATATACATATATTTATGAATTTTCATTGAGGATGGAAGAGTTTGGAAAGGGGGTATTTTCAGATGAAATGGACACATAACAAAATATTTAGCAGGTAAATTTAACATATTTCAAGTCAATGCTTGAAAGTAACAGCACAAAGAGAATAGCAAAAGCTGCTGCTTGACGCTAGAGACAGAGGAGAAGATTTAGGGGTTTATCTTTCTAACAGGATTTTGAGAGCTTAGCACAGTCTTGCTTTTAGGTCTAATACAGAAGCAGGTTTTTGTACACAGGGATTTGAAAACAAACTATTTGATCTCTGTGAGGAGCTTAAAGAAGACAAAGTAGTGGAGAACTACCATTTATAGAATAAGAAATGCTTGAAGTGTCACACTAATCACTGGCCAGGAGCTCTCTAAATTTTAGTCCATTCAGTCACATTAAACCTCCTGGTCTCATTTGATTTTCTCCTTTTAAGTCCAGTATTGCTTCAGAATGTGAGAAAAACCGTATTGAATCCAGTACTGAGACTGACAGCATGGTCAGTCCCACAGTACTTCCACAGCAGCTGTGTGGTGGTGATGGAGTAGCCACAAACAGCATCAGGGAACCCGTGATTCCCTGGAGCAGGCAGGTCCTAAAGTCCATGGATCCATCATGCTGAGTGCTCCCATACTGATGTTCTGGCCATGTTGTGCACCAGACAGCCAACTGAAAATGGTAGCTGAAAATGTTTATGTTAACACAATGATGCTCTTTGATGAATGGTGGAAAAAACTTGCAGCTTTGCAAAGCTGAGCCCAGAAACTAGTGCCCATTTCTTGTATAGGATGAGAAAAATGAGGAAATTCCTGTTCTCTCCTATTTTCTTCTCTGAAAGCAGAATCTCAGTAAAGAAATTATTCTAATTCTTTCCATCTCTCCATACTATTAGTCTAACATTTGCACCCATTTTCGAACAAACCAGTTTCTTAAAAGGATAATGTGAATTATTGCTACCTGCTCTTTATCTATCTAACATTGAATTACTGTAATGTTAAGTTTAACCTTTTATCAATATAAGAGATCCTATACTTTGTTTTCTCAAAGTTCAATGAGATGAAATACCCACTGATTGCTCTTTGCAGCAGAGGGATGCTATTAAGAATAATTTCTTGGAATGAAGTTTCAGTTTAACAAAAAATTACATATTTTGCAGCACAGAAATGGATATGATAGCACACAAATTCTGTTTCAATTATTTAGTTAGAATAGTTATCTTCTTAATTTTAACTAAAAATATATGTGTTTATATTCTATGTGTTTCTCTGTAACCAGAGTTATACAACCACAGGGTAAGGCAAGCTTCCAATTACCTTTCTCTGGTTAACAAACAGCTTTATTTGCCCACAGTATTTTCTTTGAAAATAATAAAGCTTTCAAAAGAAGAGGCTAACAGGACTATTAGTCTGAGGCAATAACACAGTTTGAATGTAATCTTAAATGCAATCAGCATCTTTCCTTTTTCTCTGAACAAGATGCAAATGTCTGAAATGTAGGCTGGCTTGACAGATCTCAGACAGCTGTATCGACATATCAATTATATGTTGTGATTTTCCAGTTAGTCCAAAGCAATTCAATAATATTCAGTTTTATTTGCTAGTAGCTTCAGGATGAAACTGGAGACTTGATTTAACTTATAATCACGTATTTTGTTTGATGAGTTTATTTCTAAAATAATGGTTAAAGGAAAAAGCACTTGCTATGCAATGAGAATCAGGCTGTTTGTTAAAAGACTTGCCATCTGAGCATGATTAAAACAGTCAGGACAAAAGATTCAGGAATTAGCCTTATGGTGGCATGATTAAGTAATTTGGCAGCACATGCTCAGGTTAAAAATGGATATGAGTCTGTGGTCATATACAGGACTATAGCTTCACTGCTGAACTTGCTTATTTTTCTGCTCAGGATCTCTCATTTCTACTCTGATCATCTAAAAGGCATATACTGCTACTGGAGATAAAGGAATAGTAGAAAGCAGTGAAATAAGAAGGCTTCTGATGAAAGAAAATTTCAAGCAGACATCTCTCAGAGTATTTCAAGTATTTCTGCTCATACTCTTAGATGTGCCCTGCTGAACTTGGGGTCCAGGGTCTCCCACAGCAGTCACATCCCACCACAGTGGTGGCTCTGTGGCCTGGAGGTGACAACCTTTCTTACAAATCTTTTGCAGGAACCAGACTTTGTTCATGCAGTTTATTCCCATTAGGTCATGCAAGTATGAAACAATTTTTTCTGAGGCAGATTATGCAAATGAATCCTTCAGAAAAGTCCACCTTTGGAAATACATGCAAGTACAAATTCACTGAGTTTTGTTTGTGCTATGCTGAGATATGGGCTAAATGCACTGTCAAAACTCAGTAAACATGCTACAGATTATTCTATTATATATATTCCTACCATTACTTAGGAATCTAGTATGATATTATGGACTTTATTGCCTTTATGTTGCTCAGTTTTTCATCAATAATGGTTTGGGGGATTGTAGTTTCATGCATGTGTTATAACTACTCTAAGCAAATCCTTCTGTCCTTTGGACTGATATTTCCAGTATCTTCATTACATTTTAATGCTTATGTTTTTTAAACATTTTGAAAAATAGTTTCAGGGACAAGTTCTTTGCAGGGAATGATTGGTCTGAGGTGCTGAATATACAGTGGGGGATAATAAACCATTTGTAGAATTTATCATGTTTCTGTAAGCCAGCTGGTTCTCTCTTTTGCAAGTGGTTTAAAACTATTTAATTTCAAAAGACATCTTGAGATAAGAGGAGATTAAAAAGCCCTACATGCCACCTTGACTTTAATACATCATTGCAGTACCACTCCTCTATTGCCCATGGACATAAAAATGTTGAGTAACTGAAGATCTTCACTGTACTTATAGATTAGTACACACCTGTGATCACAGATGCACTTATTTCTGCAGAAGTGAAAATTATTGTGGTTTATTACAGATTTTCTTCCGATGCATGCCTCAATAGTATGAAAATGAATTAAACTGTTGTACATTGCTCCCCTAGATACAGCGTATTCATGACTAAAATTTTCTGAAATTTTATAACAGAAAGCAAGACCTACTGTGGTTTAAAGAAAAAAACCCAACAACTTGTCCTTGGGCTAGATCAGCTGTGCTAAGGAAGACCAAGTAAAGCTTGTTCTTTACATGCAGCTATATCTTCTGAAATAAGAACAAAGTTAGTATTTTGAAACATGTAAACCTAACATACATTTGACTTCCTGAAACATCCTCAGAAAGGAATTCATAGAAATGTACCATTCATACAAGACAAGGACACAAAGATATTCTGTGACCACATCTCTACAATTATTTAGTTTTCCCATCAACATTTTATGCAATTAAAAGGTGAAATTATTGTTCTGTGTATGGTGCTCAGCATCTCTCATTCCACAAGTGCAGATATGCCCGATGAAGTCACCCCCAATGAAGTAGTCTCTGGCAACTTCTCAATGAATGATTTTGTCCTGATGTTACCATGTGAGACGGGGCCATTATATTTAAATATATTTTATCCACTTTAGACCAAGGGAACGTGAGATGCACAATGATGTGTTCAAGGTTATGCATGAAAACAGGAATAAGCAAAAATTGAGTTTTCTAAGTTACTTCCAAAAGTTTTAAGCCTAGATGCATTTGAAAAATCTCACAAGGCATCCTATTTTCAGGCTTAGCTGTTTGAATGCATTTGCAATCTGTCCCTTATCACTCTGAAAAAAAAGTTGGTCCTGTAGCTCAACGATAGCTCATGCCACTCAAGATTTTCAAAATTGTGCTGCAAAGTAGAAGGTGTCCCATTCCATATAATTTCAACTGCTTGCAGAAAATAACAATACTGGTTAGAAAGAAAATAACCTGGAAGCTAAGAACCTGAGGGCTTGCTGGGAAAAAGGACAGGTATGCTTAAAAATAGCAAGCACCACACATATTTGGGGGTTTATGTTAACAAAAAAGTAGAGTAGCAAAAATACTGAATGGTTAATGCAAATAAAGAGTGGATTCATATCTCATATGCTTTAAAGTGAATTTGTGTGATGTGAAAATAAAAGTGGAAAAGAAAGATAAGAAATCTTCAGTGTGCATTTTTTCTATTGTGCATTTGTTGGCCTTTGATCTCAGATGTAATATTTTCTCCTCAGGGAACAGAAGCAGTCTTATGTGGTTTACAATTAAAACTGCATAATGAATAAAAAATAGACGAAATTTGATGAAAACTATTCAGAAATTATCCACCACATGATTACTGTTGGTCCAAGCTCATCAGTAAAATCTTTATAGTAATATACATGTTTTCAAAAACCAAGGTGTCTTTTCTTTTAGTTAGTAATTGAATAAAGGCCAAATTTTAACAACTTACTAACTCAAGGATTAGTACCAGTTTGATCAAATTAAAGAATGCCTTCCAGCAATATGTAGTCTTCTGCCGTTCAGTAAAGAAGCAAAATTTAATAAAATAAACAAAGTACGTATTTTTAACATATCACAAGACAAAAATGCAAGAAATACTGTCTAAATCAGCTGTGTATCTTTCATGTCCATATACAATAGGGTACATTGTAGATGTTGTACACATTCGTATACATAGTTATGGAACAATATATCTATGAAACAAAAAGAAACGGGCTGTATTTCATTCATGCCATTTTTAATGTTCACATCAGAGTTTTTGTTCTTGTGTTCCTTGCCCAGTTTATTGTGCTGTGGTCTTCACATGCTAAAAATATATAATTGGATTTAGCTTTTCATGTCTTTGCTATTTCTCTGAGATGAGAAGCATCAAAGGAAGCAGCTCCCAGTTTGTTCTTCCTTATCTTCACTATTTTTTTCCTGCTCTGGAACAATGAAATGTGGATCTCTTCAGAGCCTTTGGGCCAGAACAGAAGGTAATAGTTGGATCTCCTACTGTTTTTGCTACTAATTGTCTTCCTGCTGGAAGTCTTTTAAGCTTTTGAAGGCTTGCTCTCAGAGCTTATGAAACTGAGTTCTGAGTATTAATGCCAACACTGTCCCTGAAACGCTTTTGTTTTTCAAGTCAGCCTCACTGGGAAGAGTGTGCTGACAGAGTTGCTGTAAATACCTCTGGTAAGCACACCTGTCACCTGTCTGGATTTAGGCCAAAACAATAAAACAAATATGCATAAGTGCTAACAGCAAATATGAAGCATGATTTTTGACTACAGGATGTAAGAGTGATTTTTTTTTTTTTTTTTTAATGCAGACTACTGCCTGGGAAGCCTCTTAACCTCTTCTGCAGTACAGTAAATTCAGAGCAATGTAAAAGTCATATTTCAAGCCTGGACAATTACTAATCCTCAAAACCAGAAAACATTCTGAACAGCACCATTAGAATTTTAAATACAGAGAATGCCAAAAATACCCAAGTAAAAATATATCCATTGCATAAAATGGATTTTGAGCTAACTCTAATTAATGATAATTGTAGTCTAATTCTTTAAGATCGAGCTGATCCTGATAGGAAAATGTGATGTAGCACACAGAATACACTCATGGCTGGCAGTGGGGTCAATCAGCCTTCAGCTGGGGAAGAAGCTGCACATGGTTAGATGTGAAAGGTTAGGCAGGTGTCTTAAAAACTTTGAAGCTCATAGATATGTCAGGTTTTAGAAGGTACATGTAGAGCTCAAGAAGGAGAAGCTATGGGTTCTTCTAACACATGGTGTTGGGGATCAAGACCCATGCGAATTGAGTGTACTTTTTATGTGTGTTGTGTTTTGATGCTGGAAAAGAGGGAAAGTTGCTATAACAGCGAAAATAGGGTAGATCACACAGACATTGTAGGGGTATTTTGAATTTATCTAGAGGGTTTTTTTACCCTTTTGGTTTTCTTTTAGAAGATAATGCTTTGATAGGGGGGCATGGAGTTTATTCAATTGAATCACTTGGTGTTCCAAAGTATTTTCACCCCAAAGATCCTTCAAACTCAGAATACTCTGTGGTTCTGTGGATGAAGAGTAAAACCTTTTAATAACAGGGAAAAGAACCTTTTATTTTACTGCCTGACATATTCTAAAACTTTAGGTAGTTCCTTCTGAAGAACTTATCAGTAAGACCCATTGCAGTAAATAGAGGGCTTTCTCAAGAGTCTGCCTTTATAAAATTGGGTTTTAGTTTCTTGTCCAATGCCAATTAATGTTTTAAAACCTTAAGAACTTCCATAGTAGGGCAGCACTGTGGTGATTATTTTTCTCTTTTTAAAACAGTGATGTTATGGAGGGGAGGAACATAACAGGATGACAACAGATCACGAAAGGTTATGGTGAGGGCAACCCTGACATCTTTCTGAAAAAGACAATGTGTCAAGTTATGTATAGCAGGGAGATTTCTATGACATATGATTAATGTTGCTGCTGTGACCACTGCCTGCTTTTCCAGCTTTCTCATTTACCAGGTATTGCCAGTAAATCACAACTGTCTCTGAGAAAAGTAAACTCCCTCATTAAATAGAGAAGCAGCTAAAGTTTAAACTTTTATTATGAATAAAATAATATTTCTAGTAATATCAGATGCTTTGGTAGGAGACTCAGCTGCAATAAACGGGATAATAAAAGAAATGAGTCCAAACACAAAATGGTGGACTGCATTCTTTAATCCTCAGAGTCTGATTATGCATATTCAGATATGAATGAGCTAATAGGTAGGTAGGAGTAATTTTTTATGTCTAGGTTGTTTTCCATTCCAACAAGATGCTAAAATTTCTGCAGAAGGCATGAAATAGCCAGAAGTACACAATGGCGGAAATTGAAGGGTATCTAACTTGCACTCTTGAAAGCAAGATCAATATTCAGTGGATTTTGAGGATGGTCTCTAATACTGGAATCAAAATTGTAAGTCACAGCTGCAGAGTTTTAGGAATAGCAATAATGTTCCTCCTGTCTCAAGACTTCAGATTTTTTAACTTTTAAAGTTATGTTTTAAGTCTGATGATATAGAAAATAGAAGTCACTTTAAAAGAATGGTGGTTTTTAATGTATTCAGAAATCAGCTGCTATGGCTGCAATTTTTTTAAAATTACTTTGGTGCGTACATGTTTTCAGTTCTTTAGGATTTTACTCATCTAACTTGAAACTATTCTGTAATTAATTTTTATGTCATCTATATCTGAAAAATAGTAATTTTCTATGTCTTCTTAACATCTAAACATTTGTTTCAAAGCAATGCAGAGATGTTGAGAGGTTCAAAGTAAAGATTTTATATGTGTGTATATGCATTTAATTTTTATTAAAAACTTTGGAAGTTAATGATCATTCCGTAGCAGTTTAGTCTCAGTCCAGACCAAGCTAATAAGTCTGTTGATGGTTAAACTGAACCTCCAGTCAGGTTGCATGAAAGACTAAGTTTCTCAGAAAGGAAACTTTATCCCTCTTACCATTTACTTACATTGATACTTTTACAATAGAAGATGGTGATGAAGAAATCCCATGACCACTTGCTAAGAAGCAAACATAAGTATGAGGTTAACGTCAGGTGAATACAAGATGTGACAGACCTGATGAAGGAATCCCTAGTATTGTTGGCTTGATTTCTTCAGGAAAGAATTCTCTAAATTACTTGGTAAAACTGTCAGTTAGGATATGTGTGTTAGGGAAAGAGAAAGATCTTAGAAAAGTATAGCATGATATTTGGTAGGACATGGTATCTGATTTAGAGTAACTTCTAAATAAATCTTTGTTTCATTGATACTGAAAAAAGGGGAAGAAACTTGATTAACGGCCTTATAGAAGGATTTGGGTTTTATCATGGGATAAAAAGAAATCAACTTTATTTACATCAAGCTGGAATATGTCAAAGAGCAGGATTTCTTGTATTTTCAGGCATGAATTTCACTGGATTCAGACTTTCTATCACTTAAATTGTTATTTCTAGTATTATATCTTGGGATTGTGAATATATAAAGTATTTTGTTTCTTTTAGTAATCATGATGTATACAGCTATTA
Organism: Edolisoma coerulescens; assembly: GCA_013397115.1. NCBI lineage: Eukaryota > Metazoa > Chordata > Aves > Passeriformes > Campephagidae > Edolisoma > Edolisoma coerulescens. Next base: position 496,463 of record VWZW01005522.1, read on the forward strand.
CTATATGACTATTTAAACTTTTTTTCATTATGGGAGTTAACCTTTAAATAGTGTGTATAAGTGTTTAAATTGTAAGTAAATTTTTTGTTTCTTACTACATGCACCATTCAAAGTTACTGCAGCAAGACCTGAAAATCAATGCCGTTTTGAAGACAACTAGTGTATTTTGACAAAAAAAATAAATCCAAGTACACCTATTTCAACATTTTCCCCTCTAAAGTGTTTTAAAACCCTCACTTTTTAAAATCTTGCTCTTCCATTAGTAAAATATGCTATTGAAAATCTTCAAATTATATATATTAGATTTCAGTCCGTAGTTCTGTGTAATGTGTACCTTTCTACATGCATGTACAAATGTGGTAATATAATTTTGTGCACAGAAAGCTGCTGTGCTGATTTGGGCACAGCCTAGTTTTTGGTAGTGGGGGAAGGCCACGGGTGAGGTTTCTGTGAGAAGATGCTGGAAGCTTCTACTATGTCCAGCAGAGTCAATCTCTGATGGCTCTGAAGATGGACATGCTGCTGGCCCAATTAGTGAAGTTGGTAATGCCTCTGTGATGACATATTTAAGAAGGAAATCAAAACAGAGCATTGGCAGTTTTTTTCACAGAGGTGGTGAGGCGCTGTGGCCGGGACCATCCCAGTACTGTGTGCGGCCATGCTGCTGCTGCGGCCGCAGCCGTCTCGGCATAGCCTGCGGTGAACTTTGCCTGCCTGGCTGCCCTTAGCCAGCCACGCTGCGGATGGAAAGGCAGGGATGGCAGCGGCGGCTTCTCCTTTTCAGTGCCCCACACGAAGAGAGGCATTGAATGGTGCTGGCGCCACAGCAGCTGGCACTGCCCGTGCGTTGGAGGCTGGGCCACGTGGCTGGCAGTGGAAATATGGCGAGTGATTCCCTGATGCAGATCCTAAACAAAATCAAGTTCCAAGTGCTGCAAGATCCTGCAGAAATCTTTGAATTGGTGGAATTTTTTGGCAACAGTACTTATGAGCAGCAGTTTTTTCCTTCTAGTCAGAGAAAGAGGAGGAAATGAGGACATGTGGAGCAAGACAACATGGCGGCACCAAGGTCAGTGGAAAGAAAGAGCGGGAGGAGGTGCTCCAAGCGTTGGAGTTGAGATTTCTCAGCAAGCCGTGGCGAGGACTATAATAAAACAAACTGTCTGCCTGTAATCCATGAAATCCATGGAGGGATGCAGAGATGCATTCAGAGCCTGTGGGAAAAAGTGCTCACTGCAGAGTGGGTGGATGCGACAAAAACCTGCAATCCAGTGGGAGACCCGAACAAAGAGAGAGGGCCCTTGCTTCCAGGGATAAAGAAAGAGGGCCCTTGCTTCCAAACTAGAGCAACTTATCCTTATAAGACTATACCCCATGGACTAGTGACCTATGCCATGGCAGTTTTGGGAAAACTGTTTTGCCTGTGGGAGGGACTGACTTTACAGCAGGTTGGGTGAGACTGCTACTCGTGAGATTAGAACCACACTGGAGAAGTTCACAGAGAACTGTCTCTCCTGGGAAAGACCCCACAGCACAGCAGAAGAGAGACTCCTCTCCCTAAGCAAACTGAAGAAAGGTCTCAAGTGACAAGCTAACCAAACACCCCCATGCCCTGTCTCCNTCAGCTATAGCAGAGGAGAGTGAATGAATGGTTTTTGTGGGTACCTGGAGTTTTAAACAGTGTCATAGCACAACAGCTGCACAGAACAACAGTTAGCCAAAAAATATTATTTGAAAAAAAGTATTCTGGAGGTAAACCACAATAACAGGTTTTTTGAACAAGGAAGGTGAAAACCAGATGCTGTTGCTAGCTTCTTACTGGCATTTGTGTAAACAATCATTTTAAAAGTTACTGTAAGGCTTTGCCAGTATATGAGTAAGAATAATAGTAGCTAATACTCCTGCAGGATGATAGTCTTCTAAGAGCCAGCATTACAAAGATCATAAAGGTTGTGCATTTGAAATGCACATCTTTGTATTATTAGAGTTCCTGGGAATGTTTATTGTATCTTTGAAAGTGAAAAGAATGGTTTATATATCATATTTGGGAATAAAAGTCTAAGAAACATTATATGCAACATGACTCCCTCTTTTTACATGTCTTGCAATTCATAAATTCTCAGGATTATCTCCTTTTCTTCATCTTAAAAGGAAAGAGCTTAAAGGTAGCTCATAGATCAGAAACAGTTGCTGTCCTGTTGTCATGCCCAAGAGGATGAGGGTTGGGGGACAGGTGGCTTTTATACAAAGTTAGTCTTAGCAACTTATTAAGTTAAGACAGCAGCAGGTGAATTTTGCAGTAGCCTTATAGGCAGCACAACTCTGGATGCTGGAGCTAATTTGTTCCTAACAGAGGAACAAAACTGCCTTCAGGCCATGGGTTGGCAAGGTGTGCTGTATGGCTCTGGAGCCTCTCAAACTCCAAGACTACAAAAGGAGCCAAAATTCAATTGTTAAGCTTAGCTAGAGCATCTCAGCTTCCGTGATCTCACCAAATTGACACATCCTGAAGTTACATAAGAGACTGGAGTGCCATCAGGTCTTCTTTTCACTGTGCAACTATAAGCTGCCACAGTTAAAGATATGCTGGAAACAGTGAAGCTTAGAAATCGTAGTCCTTGTAAGTATATGCCGTCTGATCAATGCAACCCTGTGTGAATATCTTTATTATAATTATAATTATCTGTAAATGTAGATCTTGATCATAGTATATTCAAGTGCTTAATTACCTTACTTTTCTCAGACTTACCAGTGTGACTATGATTGTGGTGTTTAGTTTTACTTAATAGGATTTTTCTCTACTCAAATTCAAACAACCTTTTAAAAGAAAGCGAACGTGTGGATGGTTGCACTGCATCAGGGCCTCAAATAATGAAACAAACAAATTTTGAAGTATCAATATTGCTGTGTCCTGGCATAACTTAGTTTACAAGACATGTTTTGTGATGTGCATTGAAGAGGGCTATTAAGATGGTACTTAGACTGGCCAGTTGCAAGATACAGTCACTATATTTTGGTGATACGTACAATTTATTGCAAGTGACCCAAACAAAATTTCTTCTTTCTGTTCCCTATTTTAACCTTCTTTCTATGAATAAAAAAGTTTAAGGTTACTTGTTTTCAAACTGACATATCAATTTTCAACTCCTAAATACCTTATATGGTGGCATATGGTTTTATATAGTCCTGACAAGAATTTGACCTTTTGTCATTTTAGGTCTGCTTCTTTTTCCTACAGATACTTTGTCAGTATCTCCATGTCCTCAAAGAAAATTACCATAAGAAAGAAGCTTCTGGTAGTCAGGAAACTTGTTTCTATTCAAACATTTTGTTTCCTTTGAAGCAATCTTTTTCCTTTCAAAAACAAACCATCTGAAGTAAACACACCTAGTGCGACAGATGCAGATGTTCATGTATCTATTCCTTTGAGATAGGTTTTGCACAATTAGCTTTGGCAGCAATGCTGAAAAAGTGCAGCTTAGTTGCTAGATATATAGAGTAATACAGTGTTCTTGGTCTCATTGGGTAGTGAGTATTTTCTATCTTTGACTCCACTCAACCTGAAACGAAGTAATCTTGTGGCTGTTTGGGAATGCAGGCAGAAGGCATGTACTGACCCACCAGCCAAGGTTCTTATTTTCGCTCTTGCCTTTACTGAGTTTCAAGGGTTTTTTTGATGTTCTGGTAATAGATAATTTAATTTTTTTTAAATCGTGGCTCATTTTATTGTTTTATACTAATCTTTGTGTATTCAAAACCTGTCCACTGAAGTGCTGCCCCACACAACTGGCTGTTCTCATGTGGCTTGTGCGAAGATGAGGGTAGAAGTAATTCCTGATAATATTCATGGGTTAGTTTTGAAATCTTAAGGGTAGCTAGCATGCAGTGTTTGAAGTAATCCTCAAATCCTCTGTCAAGCTTGTGAATTAACTAGTCAAATGTTTGACACATGTTGCCAAAAATAAATCCATTTACCTGTTCTCTACCTTGCTCTAAAGACATCATAACTTCAACTTATATGACTTAGAGCAGTATTTGGGAGATGACCGGTTCTGAAAGGGTAACTGCTAACAATAGCAGTAAATATCCAAAATACCTTGTTTATCTTGAAGGTAGGGGGAAGAAGCCTGCCTTCAGGAATGGAATTACTTTAGGTTGTTGTATGGAAGAGTGTGCTAATGATCTTATTGGTTCATAGCTAAAATAAGTTTTAAGAAGAGCTTCATGAATTTTAACATGGAAAATGCAAAATGCAGCCTGGTGGGAGGAATTGCTCTTTGCAACTGTATAGGCTAAGAACTGAATGTCTGTGGAGAAATTCTACCAGAAAGGACCTTGATGCCTTGGCAGACACAGGCTGAAAATGAACCAGCAGTGTGCCCTGGCAGCATCAGTGGTCAAAGGTATGCTGGGCTGCATTAAAAGGAACCAGCTTTCCTTTAAGTGGGGAAAGCAATTATTCCTCTCTACTTGGCGCTCAACAGACTCCATCCAGAACAATGTCCAGGTTTGGTGCTGCATCATAACAACTATATTATGAGGAAAATATTATGAATGATTAATGGCATAATATTATTGATATGAATAAACTAGAATTAGTTGATGAGGGAACAGGGCTGGAGCATGTGTTTGGGGCCTGGACCACTTGGTCTACAAGAGAGGTTGAGGGGCTGAGGCTAGTTCAGCCTGAGGGAGAGAAGATGGCAGTCATTAAGATGGAGCCACTGGTCCAACAAAGTTGCCAGTTTAGACACAATAACCAGTGCCTTCCAGTTTTAGTCTTGGTTGTAGCTAAACTGCTTTCTACAGCCACAAATATCAGTGTTAACCAAACAACATGTGCTCAGACTTCTGAGAAGAGAAGGAAAAGCAGTGGTAAGTAAGGAAACAACATGATGTTATTGTTTGATTTTATTTATTAATTCATCCATCAAGAAACTGATTAAATGGAACAGGAGTCAGAAGTAACTTGGGTTTAAAATTTACTTCCTCTGGAGCATTTGTGTAAAACCAGGGTTGATATTGAAAGTTCCATGGAAGATGTTTTATGAGGCAAGTTGTGCTAAAGATCTGTATTGCGAGATACTCAGCTACAAGTAGCAGGGATCAATATTTGAGGATAAATAAATTCTAGACTGAATTCTCTTCTTCTCTTTCACATTATTCCAACAACTCACTGAAAATGTAATCTTAAGCATACTTTTGCTTTCCCCAGAATGCAGCCGAGTTTGTCAGTGAGCGTTGTTTCATCTGAGTTGGAAATAGTAAAAGAGACAAGGACATACAACTACTCTCAAGGTATGTTATGGTAGAGTACCAAAGCTAAGTGGTACACAAATCTTAAAAAAAACTCCCCTTCAGTTAAGAGTTAGTCTGAAGGCATAAATTTGCTGGTGTGCCTTTTCTTTCTTAGTCTTTGCTAAATTCTCTTTTCAGTATCCAGCAAAATTAATATATGCTTTCAAAAGAAGCCATACTCTCTGCTTTCTGCAAGAATTTCCTTTGCTGAGCAGAAAAAGTTTGTCATCTCTCTTGCGTTTACAGCTCACCTCAGAGGAAAGAGGAATTCATTGTCCACGTGTTTCCAACAATCCTTTTTTCACCCAAAACTCTGAAATGTCATATTAAGTCCTCATTTAGAGTTTGGAGTTAGGACTAGGACTGCAGAAAGACTTTTTCTATGGTTTACACAGGGATCTTGGAGTTCGTGAGTGATTCAACTGGTGGAAGTATTCTGTATAAAATGAAGTTAAATTTATATAGTGCTTATCAGGGGTTTAAGTAGGCATCTTTCATGAGTATCTTTATTTAGTAATGCTGAGTCAGCTTTCAGAGCTAATTAAAGTTATAAACATGGCTACATAGGTAATCATAAATGTATTTGTTGATTACAAGCCCAGAGCAATGTTAATTTGCTTCCAAGCAGATTTCAAAGATCAGTGAATAAAACAGGGGTTTGTGTTTGAGTGTTCAATACCTCCAAGATTAGACAACTGACAACCTACAGCATGAATCAGATGCGAGATCCTTGTAACAGCTGAATACAGCCTCATACACTCATGTAGATAGAGTTCTGACAATTTCAATGACATAGACAGGCAACTCTTTTTATTAACTGAGTAAATTCATTGTTGAATCAGGAATTATCTACCTGTTCTTGATTTATAGTGTAAAAAACAGAAGGTCACATCTCACAATCAATGCACAACATATTCTTACATCTTCATTGTTCTTCTGAGCTTAATACCATACATTATTTTGCATTAAACGAGACTATTAGTGCTTATATTACTCTGTATTTTTTAGATGGATATGCTATTGTCATTAAATATTCTGTATTCTAGAAAAATTTATAGTGCCCACAAACTACAGAAAAACAATCCTGAGATACGATTCAGAGCTTATTCTAAATTACTTATTAATTTGATATTTTTAGTAATCTTCAGTCTTCAAAATGAGGCTTTGCCTAAGTAACTCTGAAAACTCTTGAGTCATGCCAAAGGGAGCTAATAATGCTTAGGGCTTTTTATTGCCAAATTGAGACAAAATACAGATAAAACCAGTGTTGTTTGCCTCCGAGTTGCACTATAGCTTAATCAATTTATTCTAGGCACCAAGGAAACAGACCTAGACTGAGAAAAAAACCGACATCAACAATAGGAAGGGGGATAGAGAGAGATAATATGAAAGCACTATTACTATACTACTCTATTGTATACACAACTCTCTATAGTTATGAGTAAAAGTATTGTTTTCTGTGACCCTAAAAACTCCTCCCTCTACTAGCTAAACTGTTATTGGTTCCTATGGAATAAGAACTTTGAAATCCTTCTCCAAGTCTTAAATTTAACCTAACAAAGTTCCCACTTTTAAAATATATTTGTGTTGTATAATACATATGCTATTGCACATGTTATGGCTACCGAACAGCAAATTTTATGTTGCCTTGTCAGCAACTTGGATTTGACCAGTTGAATCTGTAACTTTCTCATGTTCTTTGAAAGAATAATTTTTCTGTTTAATAGCAGTTTTCATTTAGTGTAAAACCTAAATCTTCTAGTCGAAGCAGTCTGGGTAGAGAGGGCTACCAACAGGCATCAGTGCTGTGAGGTCTTTCTTTGGAGAACCATGTCACTCCTGGTGACACTCCTCAGCCCTGGAGTTTGCTTGGGACCATATTTGCCTGTATTCTTATGACAATCTTCATCCTTCTGCCTGCAGAGAGCTGGCAGTGCTGTGTGCAGGATGCATCTGGCCCTGACTTGTTGGGAGCTAGTCGCAGAGGTGTCAGCAGTTGCTTGGTGGCCACCTGCCTGTGGCCTCCCTGAATTGGCTTTGCTCTGGAAGTGCCCCAGGGGCAACTGCTTTGTCCTCTTATTTAAATATTTGGTGAAAGGTGGAATTCTGCTACTGATTTTATGGTTCACTGATCTTTCTATAACTTAAATTAGATAATCCCTCAGCTGAATCTACAGAATAGGAATTAATTTATAACAAAAGTTTCATGCATTTTCTCTTGTTTTAGCCTTCCCCAGAAGAATATGACATAGTAGATTAAGTTTTAAAAACTGATATCAAGGTGAAAATTGTCAGAAACCTGAAATTTTTATGGCTTAGTTTACCAGACAAGGCAAGAATTTTTTAAACTTAGTTTAAGAAAAAAGTAATAAATATTAAAGGAAACTTGTTTCCACTTATTTTGAAATGTCTGGATATTTCTTAAATATCTTGTTTATCCCATTTGCTAATAATAAATTACAGGTAAAAAGTGGAGCAGGTTATTAAAGTGATATTTTTCCTGTAAAACTAACCTATAACAATGCCTCTGTCTAGAATTCCAGTGGTGAAGTAATAGAACTTAAAAAGTTGTGAAATCCTCTTAGTAATTATGAACCAAGTAAGTTTCTTGTCAGGCTTCTCAAATTCAACTATTTATTCTAATGAGTGAATTCTTCTGAAGTTGATATATCTGGAACTTGCCTTTTAGATGCAAAAATCACACTTCAGAAGTGTATCAGTAGGTATTTCAGCATGCAATGAGTTAAAATCATTCTACGTAATTTCAGTTAAGAGTTTAAGATGTCTTTCTCATCTGGCCATGTAAAATCTCAGAATTACTAAATTCTAGTACAATTTCTTACCTACAAGATCCCGTGTAAGGGATTCTTACCTTCTCTAGCTATATCTCAGTCACTCTTTAAAATAAACAATTTTCTTATTCTGTAAGCAAAACGAAAAGTAATTGTGTGCATTCACAGTGTAGACAATGTTTGAAATGTCTGTTTTAACAAAAAAAAAAAAACAACCCTGCCTTGCTGGTTTTCCAAGGAATCATAGTCATCCTAGCCAGTTAAAGCCAATTAAAGACACTGATCTTTCCTCTATGGTTACATCAAATAAAAATGGAAACTTATCTGTAGTGTAGCACTTGATGAGTGAATAACACTGGTTAAAGTTAATTCATAGCCACTAGTTAGAGCTGCTTTGTGTAATTACTTCGATTTCTTACAGTTTATGATATACAAGAAATTATGTCCTTAGATTTTTATTATGAAAATATCCATTCTTTAAAAACTCCTTAGTTAATGAGATTACTTTGTGTAGGCATTGTATTTTGAAATATTAATATTTTAAAATATAATTTAATTGTAGTATTTTCTCTCCTGTTATTTTTAACTTTTCTGGTTACTCTGCAAGCTAAGTAATTGAAGATGTTGAGTGTATAAATTGAAACCCATAAGATTGTTATGGTTTTCCTTAGTACATACACAAAAGTGATTATTTTTATCCTTCTCCCTGAAATTAGTGGTGTCAGGTTTATCAGGGTTCCTTGATCAAGGACCAGAAGAGGAAGAAGATACCTGGAACTCAGAAAGCCCCAAGGTCCACTAATAGGATGTTACTGTCACTTCAGACATCTGTTTGTGTATTCCTCGCTTCTTTATGTTGAAATGTTCATTTGTGTTTTTCATAATGCAAAGTAATGCAAGGTGTTTAAATACTTTAGCCATTTAATACAAATAGTCCAGTGAATATTGAATGCAACTGGATTCCGAACAAGTTGCCAAGTGTAAATACAGATTATAGTTCCTACCTTAAGGTCTAAGCAAGACTATTAGGCATCTACTGGGAGAAGTATACTTTTTCTTTAAAAGGTTTGATTTCTATTTGGTCTTTTTCTTTATTGGCTCTTTGCTGATTCTGAAAACTGAAGAACATTTCCACAAAGTACCAAAATGCTGAAGGTGGTTTGCTGATACTTTAGGGTTGTACCTAAAGGAGTTTTATGGCATACAATTGTTTATAATTCTTGTATTATCACAGAATGGGTCAAGTTGGATGGTGTTTGGGTTTTAGGAGTTACCCTTTTGTTTTCCTTTTCTCTTAAAGAATTTTTCCCATACAGGCAGCTAGGAGACAAATCACTGAGTACTTAAGAGAGACAAAAGGACCTGGCCACAGGAAGGGAGGGTCTGTGAGCTGCCTCTTTTTTACTTGGGGTGGGGTGCGGAGCCTGGCGCGGGGTTCTCTGGGTGTTTGAGGGGAGAGAGAGGCCACGCTTCTGGGGGAGAACCCACCACTGCGGAGTCCGGCTTTTCTCCGGCTTTTTTCCACCACCGTGCCTCAGAGAAAATCGCCGGGACCCCAACGCTGCTTTTCCCTGCCCAGCTGAAAGTTGGGCCGCGGCTGCCCTGCCTCGCCGCTCCTGGGCTGTGCTCCTGTGAGCCTTCGCTGCACGCCTGCTGTTCCCGAGGCTCTGGCTGGACATCGGAATCGGCTCTCCAGGGGTTTGTGAAGCTTTTCTTCCATCCTCCCCCGGACAGGAGAGCTGCCATCACCGCGTACTCCCCGAGCTCGCTCCGGAGCCCCCCTGCAGCCGAAAGAAACCATCGCACCCACCCTGCGCACCGGGAGCCACCGGCACCCCTGCCTGCTGTGACCGTCACTGCGCGGAAGGGGAAGGTGCCTGCGGCTGAGAGAAGCTGTCACTGAGTTACTGTTTCTGTTTTGTTGTTACTACCATAGTTATTGTTGTTGGTTGCCTTGTTGTTTATATATATATATATATTAGTAAAGAACTGTTATTCCTATTCCTCATATCCTTGCCTGAAAGCCCTTAATTCCAAAATTATAATAATTTGGAGGGAAAGGGGGTTTCATTCTCCATTCCAAGGGAGGCTCCTGCCTTCCTTAGCAGACACCTGTCTTTCAAACCGAGACAGATGGGACCACAGAGGGTCATTTGGTCCAACCTCTCTGCTCAAGCAGGGTCATCCTAGAGCACATGGCACTGGATTGCATCCAGATGGTTCTTGAATATCTCCAGTGAGACAGATTCCACAGCCCTTCTGGACAATCTGTTCCAGTGTTTGGTTACCTGCACAGTGAAGAAGTTCTTCCTCAAATTCAGGTGGAACTTCCTGTGCATCCATTTCTGCCCATTGCCTTTTGTCCTTTTGGTTGGCACCACTGAGAAGAGCCTCTTGACGCTGTTGCTTCAGATACTGACAGCCATTGATGAGGTCCCCTCTCAGTCATCTCCCATTGACGCTGAACAGGCCCAGTTCTCCCAGCTTCTCCTTGTGAGAGAGATGCTTCTGTGCCCTCATCATCTTTGTTGCCCTCCACTGGACTCATTACAGGGGCTCTATGTCTCTCTTTTACTGAGGAGCCCAGATCTGGACACAGCACTCCAGATGTGGCCTCACCAGGGCTGAGTAGAGGGGCAGGATCACTTCCCTCCACCTGCTGGCAATGCTCTTCCTAATGTACCCCAGGATGCCATAGGCCTTCTGCCACAAGGGCACAGTGCAGGGTCATGGAAAGCTTGTTGTCCACCAAGAACCCCAGGTCCTTCTCTGCAGTGCTGCTTTCCACCAGGTCAAAATTATATTTATAGTGTTCCGTGTTTTAACTGGGTGATAGACAGAAATACATGTATAGGTATAAACCTTTTCTTTGTTAGTGATTTTTGTTTCAGTTTGGTTTCAGTATTTGTCTCAGTTTAGTGAAATTAATTTTAATAGACTTGCATTTTTTAGGAGACTGTTGAGATAAATATATAGTCTTAAAAAGGAAGGAATGTATACAGATAATAGTGTGTTTTATTTTTAAAATGTTAACTTCACATTAAACTCAAAAGTATTTTAGCTAAGAATTTCAAGAGCATGAACCTAAAGCTATTTATCCTTCTTTTCTACCATGCACAACTCACTACATGATTGTGTCCTGCTCTGTTACATATAACCTTGTTAATGTTTGCTTTGAATAAACTTGCTCAAAGTAGCTCTGGTCACTTTGATATGCTACCATTTACTACTCCTCTGGCAACTAATCCTACCTTAAGCCTTGCAGTTTTGTGTACATGTCATCTGTGACTCAGAGGAACACTGGCACATTCCAGAGCAGAAGAATGATCCAGTTAAATTTCGGTGCTTTTCCATATTTCAAGATATTGCACAGATATTGAACTAGTGGTACTCATTTTCAGTTGTACTCTTAGCCTGCTTTCACTGAGAAAGAAAAGCTATGTAGTTGCTGTCATTTTCTGAGCTTATCTACATTTCATAATACTTCTTCAACTACGGGAAAGCAAAAGAAGGCAGAAATGCTTGTATTTTACCTTTAGACACCTTCCTCTGATGTATTTCAAGCTGCATGTGATGACCTACTTCAAGGTTTTTGTTTTCCTGGGGACTGCTGTGAGCAGGTCTGTATTTGTAGCTTTGAGACAGAGATTCTAAGTCTCTGCATTTATAAGAAAAGCAGGGACATCCATAAAAATTACAAATCTAAATGATACCTTTATCAGCTTTCTTTGAGGCACCTAAAAAACCCACAAACCCAAAACCAAAAAGACCCCAACGAAACACACACACAAACAAAACTTGTTAAATTTATCTTGTTTATTCAATTGGCAGATCCACTGCAAAAATCTGATTTCATTTAATGCTTGCACATTCCTTTAAAAGTAGTTGTCACATCTTATGACATGAGACATCATCTTGGACAATATTCTAACTCCAACACATTTTTTTCACTACTAGCCTTGATTATAGCCAGCTGCTTAAGGCTTTGCTTGAATAAAAATGGGATATTGCATACATGAGTAAAAGTAGGCTTGAGCAGGACTTCAAAGGATGTCTTGTGGGAGGAAGCACAAAGATAAAATGACATCAAAGTACAATTGTATGAATGATGGCTGACAGCAAATCTCATTGAAGTTGTTGCAGTCCCCAGTTGCTTGTTGCTGTTGGAAGTTAGGTTTTCAATTATATAAATGAGGAACTGCTTTGGTTTTCTTTCTGGCTTCTGACTGTCTTGGATGGTTGTGAAGCCAGTTAATACAGAGTTATGAAACAACTTGTACGAAAAGTGTCTTTGATTAATGGAGTTTTTCATATTGTAAAGCTTTTAAAAGAACTAACAAAGCTTAGCCCATCAGGTAGTACAGAAAACACTGTCATACAAAAGCTGGAAAGTTGATCAGCGCTCTGTTCCAGCAGGCCTAACAAGTCAGTCTTCATCTGAAAGAGTTTACAATGAGCATTGTCAAGCTCTCTCTGAAAAGACTGAGCCACTGAGGCACTTTAGATAAAATCTTAGTTACTGTAAGAAAAACTCACTTCCTTTGTTTCGTGCCTATAACAGTATGATTAAATGCTTGCTTGATACTTTTTTAGAAAATTAAGTTGTATATGTACTGCATCCCCATTTTCATGCAAGGTAATGGCCTGAGCAATTTATTAAAAAAAAAAGAAGAGGGGGTAAGGGAGAGACATCCTTAATACTCTAGGTTTTAACTTATTTATCCAGGTGAAGTTTAGTGAGCGTTATTCTGTCAGGCAGACTCTTTGTGAGTTAAATTACCTGAAAAAGATCATTGTATGTCAATTAGTTGGGTTAATCTTTCAGACTAGTATAGATATGGCCATGGAAGACATTGCTTATTGATCATTTTTAGGAAATGTCTGAGTGAAAACATTCAGTTTCTCAAAGTCATGTAACAAACTGTGCAAGGTTACTCTGGTAAATAGACACACATTATCTATAGAATTGAAAATAAATTTCTCCTGTTCTTAATATTTGGTTCTTTGGGGTTTTTTAAAGAAAAAGGCTGTTACAGAGATCTGGATTCTTCCTTTTGTATAGCCCCTGATGTACAGATTTGAAGGATGTTGCTGTTCATGAAATGTCTTTGGCAGCAACGTGAGCAGTGCAGCTGCAAATGAAGTCAACAGAAACTTCGTCAAAGAAATGTCTACTTTGATGACAGTCAATTATGATTCTAGTATTAGAAAGCATACTAGTCTCAGGTTGGGCATCCAAAATGGACTATATTCACTTTTTCTCTCTCAATGACACAATTTAATTTTTTTTTTTGTGGTATTTAATGATTCACTGTACAGAAATACCAATAAACCAAGCAATATTTATTATACTGGACTCCACAGATATTATACAAAGCTATATATCCTAGAATAAACAATGGAAAATTAAAGACTGAAATGAAATGGGAGCTGCCACTTCTAAGACTAGTTATATGTAAGTACAATGGGAAACAGAACATTGTAACAGATGGGGGTTGGAAAGCATGCCAAGTTAACCTAATCTTAATTCTGATACTTCCTAAGTGATGAATAAATCTAGAGAAAGCAATCTGAGAATGCATCTAATCAGAAAGATCTATATAATTTTCTTAGACTGGTGCACTTTTTTCTCCACAATTTTATGCTCTACAACATTTTAGGTTAAATTAGTTTCTCTATTTTTTGTTTATCTAGTCTAAGATAAAAGACCAATATGCAGGACTTCTAATGTTCATGCCATTTCCCATATGGCAAATGTCTTTAACTCCCCATATAAGGCACTTGTACACATAGTGACATAAATTTCTGCGTTGTTTGAAAAGCTCATTATTGCTCTGAATACTTCTGGATGTTGATGCATTTTTCAGAGGCATGTTTCTTCTAATTTCCTGTAGATTTTTGCAATTTCATTCCAAGGAATTAACTTTGTAAGTATAGCAGACTGTATTTTATTATAAACATGCTTATTGTAGCTATATTATATTTACAAGGTTAACATAAAATTTTAATTCATAACGTATTTCCTCTTTGACCCTACAAGGCTGCATTTTGATAAATGCTAGACTCTCTTGGTAGGTTAGTAGAGCTACAAACAAAAGAAGGAATGGAATTGCTGGCCAATTAAATACTGAACATAAAGAGCTAAAGTAGAATAATTCTGGAATTTTTAATAAATGAGTAATTTAAAATTGCAATATCACATTTTCTTGACAAATATTCTAATGAGAAGAGAAAATGGCTCAATATTAATCCTTTCTTGTGAGAGAGAGTAAGAAATGGGGAAAGAATATTAAATTAATCTTATTACAGGTTTAATACAAGTCTTTCCATTCTTATTACCTGATGTTCTCAGACCTCTAAATTTACAGAGACTTTGTTCATGTCCATTTAGCTTGTATCAAAAAGGGACATAGTATTTTTATTGTGTCCTTACCTCTGTTTTTCCTCATAGTAAGGCCCTTTACTGGGAGTTAAAATTAAGCTATCCTTTAGATATACAACTACTGTATAATACCTTAATCCCCAGTGTTCATGAGTCTCTTTTCCCTTAAATGTAGAAAATAACAGATTGCACCAGGAACAGATTCTCAGCAAAGTTTGCATCTGTTCTTCCAGGTTATTTCCCAGGAAGGTGGTACCACTCCTCACAAACTGGTGGGTGTCACAATTCTCAAAGTAGAAACAACTTTTATCTGCTTCTACAGCTTTTTGGCTTATTTAGTGCCACCAAATGTAGCCACAGATGTATGAGTTTCTTGGATTAAATTAATATATTATTCTTTGAACCATCCTGGTACTTCCAAGAATCTGACAGATTCAACAGAAGAAAAATAATCTAGAATAGGACAGCCAGTCACTGGTCCCCAGGTGTCACATTTTCTGATCATATCAGATAATAATGATAAATATTAAAATATGTGGAATAGGTTATTACCAAGAGCACTTTTCTGTAGTGAATTGTTAAATTATCTTCTGTACAACATTGAATAGCTTTACATCTTTCCTGCTGCTTCCCTAGAGAAACAAGTTTCTTCATGTATCTCTCTATCTGTCAAAACTCTTGGGCCATTTCTGCCAAATCACAAAGAAGTATAGCAGTCTCCAAATGTGGAACTTACATAAAAATTGAAGTGTCACTGACAGTTGCAGACAGGAAGGTAGGAGAAATAATTTATTACTAGTAAAGCAGTTGCATGGTCAAACTTAAGTATGTGTCCATAGAAAAAAGGCATTGGTAATCCCAGAGCTCACAGAATTACAGTTTCTGTACATCTGGGAAGAGGATGCTGAGGTTATATGATGACTTGATCAGACTGTCTCCAACAGATTACTGCCATAACTTCAAAGCTGCTCTTATAGAGAATTGCTTCAATGAGGACTTCTCCTGTAATGTAATGTTAGTTGGGAATACTCCGTCACTTTTTCCTCTCAAAAAAGACACCTTTGAAGTTGCTGTATCTTGAAAATTATCTCCCATTCAGGAGTCTTGTCACTCATATAGTAGGCTTAACTGCTCCTAAGTCCTCTATCTGCTGATGTCCTTCAAAAAAAAAAAAAAAAAAAGATATTCTCATATCACTAAGGCTATTTTTAATATGCTTAAATAAAAACTTTCTCCTTTAAAGCAGGGGAGGATAACACAGTTGATGAAGCCAGATCCATGCATGTTGTTTTGAAGGGCTCTTGGGAACACTTGTCTGTCACTCTGGAGCTATGGCAGTGGTACTGCTAAAATTTCCAAATTTGTCCTTCAGTGCATGAGGAATATCTGCATTTGTCTACCCTTTGATAAGCAGTCATTTCTTGGAGATCTCTGCTGAGTGTAAGGATGGCTGCCTTGGGAACTATCAAGCATTAAGTCTAACCTGTTTAGTTCTAGAAACTGCATAATATGCTCCATCAATCTAGCTATGCTTGCTTCCAGTACAAGTAGTTTATAACTGTTTTAAATAGGACAATCCCCTAACCTGTCTCAATGGATTCTTCAGTAGCTTGAAATTACACCTACCTTCCTTTTAGAATTTCCAGATCCACCTGATGAGGAGTAAGAAAATGTTTTTTGTTTAGATTAAGTGTAAAGAATGGAGGTGGGATCTGTTCCATATTGTCTCACACAACTACCACGGGATTTACCTGCCTTATATTTCTTACCTAGTCTTCTAGTAGGGCCAGTTTCAGCGGATGTATAAATTTGCATACAACTAATATTAAAAAATTCTACAGGGAAGCCCTCAGTAAGTAACTTTGGCATTGCTGGCCAAATAATTTTTACCTCTCATGCTCTTTTTTCATCATATTGTTGGGGTTTTTAGTGGTATTGTTTGGAGTTTTTTGGGTTTTGTTGTTGTTGGTTGGTTGTGGGTTTAGGGGTTTTTTTGGGGCGGGGGAGGTGTTTGTTGGGAGTGTTTTATTTGTTCTGTTTTTTTGTTGATGGTGATGTGTGTTTTACTGAAGAGCAATAAATCTAATCCAGAAGTGATATTCTTCTCTGCATGATGGAGAAATACCTTGTAGGTATGTTTGCTCTCATTTTTAAAAAGTTGATCCCTCCAATAATATTTGCTTAAAGAAATCAAAGAATTTATTAAAAGTGAGTAAAAGAGCAGTAAGTTTCCTAGGGGGGGGTTGTGAGCAACCCTTCCAAATGAGGGGGCCTGGGAGGTAATGGTAGTTAAGTCCTTTATGCATGTGTACTTGTTACAATAATACAAATCCTGTAATATTCCTGTCCCTTCTGCTTCATTGTGTAATGGTGGCATGCCAAATAATAAATGCTGAAAAGATCAGTTTTCTTCCTGAAATTGGATTACCCAGAATTCTTTGCTGTAGGAATACATAGGGTGAAATACAAGTTTTAATTAATGACTCAAGTTTTTTTTTCCCTGGAGCCTGGTATTCAGGATCAGCTCTACTCACATGCCTGCTGCCAGAAGGTCTACCCAGAAATACAAGGCGATACTGAAAAAATTAGGTAAAATACTCCATGGACACTTAATTTTAAATAATTTGATTGAAAAATTAGTATTTTTTTCTTGTAAATGTTTGTTTTCTTTGCAATGATGTAGACTACTTGGTCATGTAGATGGTCATATTGAGTGCATATTTTTGAGCCAGTACATAGAACTAAATTTTTTTTTCAGTTTCTGAATTAATTAATTGACAATAGTAATTCATAGAAAACACATCTTGACATTCTAGATTTCAGTATTAAATTTTAGCGTGAGTAAGATATTTCAAATTTATGGCACTGGAAACCTGTCTAGAACCATACATGGATTGGACAAACAGGCTTTGGGCCATAGTATGTACAATAATTCTCTGTATAGCAAAGCTGTAGAAGAAATCTGAGCACCAGTGGAAGGATGCGGAGACTTAAACTAAGGCAGATGAAGGAAAAGGAGTAAATGTTATGGTTAAAAAGCAATTTCTACTTAAGAAAAAAAACCCTTAATTTCTACTGACACTTGTGTGATTCAAATTTCCTTAAAAGAAAGTAAAGTGGAAGTGCCACTGGATGTCAAATGCAGTGGTGACTCAGAAATAAACCTTTTTTTTCCAAGGGGTTCAAATTTTAAGGGAATCAGATAGACTATACTGAAGTAAATTTTGAGCAATAAAATCTGTCATATACATTAGAGTGCCATGCCTGGTGATGCTGACGTCTGTGGTTCTGCCACTTAATTTACACAGTGTTGGCTACCACTAATGCTGTATGCTAGTTACACAAAAGCTCTTTTATAGAAAGGTTTTAATGTTGGAGGGATTTATGTGATCTGCTTATGACTAGTGTTAGGTTTTGCTAGAGCTGAATTGATCCACCTCTTCTGAGACAATCAAAAAGCTCTTCCTGAGAAGAAGAATGAGGGTGAAAAATTACTGTGAAGAACAGCTAACAAAACAAAATGAACAAACCAACAAAAACCCAAATGAGCAAACAAAAAAATCCGTCACCAAGGGATTAAGTGGTTAAAAGTGTAAGGAAGAGTGCCAGTGGAAAACACAGAGTGAAACACTCCTGGCAGCATGTGTTGCTGCCTGTAAGTAGCCAAGGAAGAACCAAATGCAAGAAATGTTTTTTCCAAAGATATGACAAACCAAGTGACTGTAAATAATCCTTCCTCCCATCCACACACCATCTCCTTCCCACGGTGCTCTGGACAGTTGGACTGGACAGGATCAGGATGCATCTAGCACGGGAATTCTGTGACTTTGGTAGGACACTGAGAGAGGAGTAAAATGAGGGGTATATGTACACACATGCACACAATACTGAATATGTTGTTTTTTTCCGTATCACAGAAGTTGTCTTCACCAAGAAAATGAATACCAACTTTCCAGGAATTGGACCCAGGCAGTGACAATGTCCAGACTGAGTCTGTCCTGGAGTATGTAGCTGTGCACACTGCTAGCCGCAGCTGTGTGAGCAGGTTCTCAGGGGAGGGCTTCCCAACACTCATGGGTGGCATTGTTCCACTCAGCTGACTTTGTCTCATCTTGGACTTCATCTGCCAGCCTTGCTGTGAGGGAGCAGCAATGGGCTAAGGCCAGCCTATAGTGATGGTGTGGAGAAAATCATGTGAAGGAAGGAAGTTCTGGGCCTGCACGTTGCATCTGACACTTTAGAAAATGCCTGACTCATGTTGCATGTGTTATCGTCAGAGTTAAAATTCTGAAGTGAGATGAATCACTCACCAGCGATGCTCTGACCTCTGCTCCTTTTCATGGACAAAGAGCATCAAAAGAAAATGCACTGACTATTCCCACTTAAATAATCACTAATTAAAGTCATAACTGGTAAAAAATGAAAATAATAAATGCAATAAAAAAAAAAATCTCCAGACCCATTTTCTCAGCATGGAACAACATAATAGTTTTGTGAGGTCTCTCCACCAAAACACTGTGTAGAAGAGAGTGAAGCCTTTGCACTCCTATGAGGAGGAGATGTTGGGCAAGAGTAACTGAGAGAAGATGAGATGGAGTGTGGATGGCCAGGGTTTGTCACTGATCTGTACTCCTTGGTGTCTCACAGAGACATAAGGTGAGCAAAAACATCCCATGCTAAGATCCCCTTCTGCATCGGTGCTGGACAGCAACCTTGGATCACTGGCCGTGGCTTGGAACTGTTTCATTTTTTCTTTACCATCTGCCCACTTTACATCATCTCTTCCCTACCACAACATTGTGGATGCTGAAAGAGCACAAAAGGATTTTAGAGGATACCCGTTTTCCTCTTCCCTTTAGTATCCGATCCTAGAGCCATTGTTTACAAATTCTGTTTGAAGTTGCCAGTAACATCTGCCTCCACAGCTTCCTGCAGCAACACTTTCCAGAATTTCACTACTTACTGTGTAAAGAAACACTTTCTTATGCATTTTAGATTCATTTCTTTGTGCTTCATAGCTTTCTAAAAACACACTGGCTTTTACAAAACAAATAAGTTATAATGAGTTTTAAATTCATCTAACTTATGGAAAACTTGAAAAAGAGAAAGATTAAGTAGCTTACGGTATTATAAACCAAATTATTAGTTACAGTTGTTATAGTTTTCATAAATATTATTTGGTTTATAAATCAACATTCTGATTTGCTGTCAGGATCCTACAAACCATACCAACATACCATTTCCCCTAGGTTCCTATACCTCAGGTAATTCATTCAAAATTACTGTAATGCCAGAAGGAAACACATAAAATGTTCACGCTACAAATTGTACTTCAATACACAGACAGAATTCCAAATGTCTAGGATGCAAAAATACAGTACAGTATAAGGGCTTGGGTTTTTAAATATCTGAAAAGTGAACTTTGTTTTCACTTTTTAAGCCAAGGCAAGCATGCAGCAAACATTAACAAATAAGGGCCAGATAAATTATTTCCAACACATGAATCAGTTTAAGGTAATATGGTACTTTATAATTTAAAAAAGCATCTTGATAAATATTACCCATAGGCTTGACCCTTACACACTCTATTGACTTAATAACCAAGACAAAACATCCTTATCAGTACAATGGTTGAAATATTAATTTACATTATTGTATTTTAGGATGTTATGATTCATTTGGTCCTATAATCGTAAGTTGAAGGAGTTATACGGACTCACAGAGAAACAGTACTAATCGCTACAAAGAAGTTCAGTTGCCTTGCAGTAGAAACCACTGATTTTTTTTCTGCCTGTGACTAGAAAGCCACTGTTTCAAAGAAATAGCTAGCTATCCTTCTTAAAATTTTTCTGCAAACGTCAGTAATATGAGCTTGTGTGGTTTGGCAAGTCAGGCTCTTAAGCAATTTGTTTGTTGGGGTGTTTTTTTATCGGTTTTGTTGATTTGGTTTGGCTGGTTTTGTTTCCAAAAAGCCCCAATATGGCTGAATATTTGTATGGTGAAATCATTAAGAGGGTGTTCATTACTTTTAGCGGACCAAAGAGTTCAGTTCAACTCTTAATCCAGAGTTTTGATACATTTCAAGAATAAAGTGGAAAAGAGTAAGAAGCAGTGAAAAAAAAAAAAAAAGAAACAATTGCCTTCACAGAAAACCATGGCTACCAGATTTTAAATTCAATAGAGATTAAACTAACCTCTTACAGTGAATAACAAATGCCTGTTAAAGAAACATGAAAGTTAACTAACCACAGACAAGCAGAAGCAGACCATTAAAGAACTCCACAGAGCAAATAATGGAAGGGAAATGGTGAATCACTGCTGGTGAACTATTGATATTCCCGTAATGGAGTGAAAATATTGATGGACAGAAGTTCTAAGACTCAATTCAAATTACACTTTCCTGAATTTAGGAACTGTTTAACATAGAATAAGTGATCTGTTGTCTGTCAGATTCGGTCATGTCATATACACAAATGAAATAAAACTATCTAATTACTTTCTACAGAGTTTCAAAACTTTCTATAAAAGTACACACGAGTAATTAATATCAGAGACCATTTAACTACCTTAGAAATAAAACATTTACCCTCATGCTGACTCATGATGCTGGAATGCTTGAGCAGAAATAGCTGCTTGCAGCAAGCACTAAGTGCAAATAGCTCATTTAGATATCACATATCCTCACAGTCACCTGCTAAGGCAAGCACAAGGCATTAAGTTTTTGCAGTCTTTTACAGCTGATAACTTTTTATTTTTATTTTTTACAGTGTTGGAATTGAGAGATTACCTCAAGTTAAACTACACCTGAAGAAAAAGAAACATATAGAGAGAAAAAGGAGAAGATGCAAATGTTAAAATGTTGATACAGTTGTGTATTGACATTTTAAGAAATCAATCATTCTGTTCTGTAGCAGTTTCCTGAAATATGACACAAAACTGAATAGTTCTAAGAACTAGCTCTACTGTTATTATGTGAACAGCACCCTTTTTAAAACCATAGATGAACATGATTTCCTGACCTGCTGAATTCAGATCTCATAGGTTTTTAAGTCAGTAAAAGGATGTTAACAAGAAATTGTGATGTCCAAATGTCTTTTTGAAAGGATTTTGCCAAGACTATGTGCTATACCTGTTCTGCCATTCATGTGGATTTAGCCAAGCTTTGGTTAAAAACAGATTGGGAGCTTCCTAAGCCTTTAGGAGTTCCCAAACAAAACCAAAATAAAGCAAAATAGGCTACTAGATTGTGATAATCTCAAAGTTGCCTCAGTTACACTTTCATTCTTACAAAAGTTCTTTAGCTGAAACTGTCTTTAAGAGGGAAAGAAGACATAAACAACCCAAGGAGAAGGGTGTGAAAAGCTGATTTAAAGTATCCCACTCATCTGCCATTTTGTAGCCCACGGCATATGAGATCCATTATCATCCCCTGAGGAACTCCACTCCTGATCAGCTGCCAGTTTGATTTTGAGCCATTAACCACCACTCCCTGGGCTTGACAATTTAGCCAGATACCCACCCATCTATGGTCCATCTGTCCAGATCTTACCAGCTTATCTGTGAGAAGGGTGTCATGGCAGACTGTGTCAAAAGCCTTGCTAAAATCAAGGCAAATGACATCCTCGGTTCCGAGCAAATAATTTCCTCATAGACAGCAACCAGATTGGTCAAATGGGATTTATCCGTGACAAATTGATGTTAGTTTTTTCCACTGACTTTCTTGTCCTTCACAACCTTCCACAAGTACCTGTTCTTGTTCTTTGTTTTATAGTTCAGGGTGCAAATTGCTTTCCCAGATGTTGAGCTCTCAGGGCTTTGTATTATTACAGTATTTTTGGGCACATATGAAAGTGATTAATCAGACTATTGCTGAATTCTCTAACATCATAACAAAATTAATTTATAGTTAAAAATTAATAGAATATATTAATGATTTTAACTGTAGTAAAATATATTAACTCTTCTATTAGAAACGTATTTAGTAAATTCATATTTTACATCCTTATGGTGGAATTTGAAGATAAGTTTTGGCCATTTTTCTTTTTAAAACTATGAAAAATAGAAAAAATTCTTGTGAAGAGAGTCCCTTTATTGTAACATACTTGCAGATACTTACAGCAAATCAATTTTCGAAGAAATATTGAGAGAGCTGCTTGCAAGAATTATGCATTTCTAGTTCTTAATCAGTATTCAAAATTTTCCTTTATCTTTTGTTGACTTCTTGAGATGTGGCTTTAAATAGTTTGAGTACAGGATGTATTTTGACGATCCCTTAAAGTCTTTGAACTTGCTTGGGAGCAGGGAAAGCTGAATGTCACTGCTCTGTCAAATGTAGGTGAGTGATGTTGCATTACGGTCAGTGGCTGTTTTGAGCCAGCGGGAGCAATAGACTGGTGAGATATATATATAGATAGATATAGATATATATGTATTTCCAAGGCATAGAAACAGGAAAATAAAGTAAAGAATGAAATTGCTATTAAAATTATGGAAGCATGATTCCCCTCCACTGCAAGTCAAAATGCTGACACTAACAATTTATTTCATCTCCGTGTGCCCCAGGGCCCTTTACTATCCCTTTTTATAGCTCTAGAAACTATTTCAAACCTTTACAGAACCAGGTTTTGAAATTTATGCATGTGAGTTTCGAATCTTAAAACGTGTGGCTTGACAGGAGAGAGTTTATAAAGTTCTACATTTGGGGCTTTTTGTTGCTGTTATTGTGCCAGTAAAACACTGATTTGGAGCACTTTCTATGTGTATAATTTTACATATGTAAGACATGAGGAGGGGGAAGGAAATCATGAACTCTTGAAATGCAATTGTCAGTCTCTATCTAATAAAGTGCAATTAACTGTAATCTATCTCATCAGGGTGTAGTCAGGGTTTCGGCAATAGCTGCAGAACATACATGTTTGTACACCCTGCCTAGGTGCTTCTCTTCCTGGTGACCACCCTTTTTTCTATGTGGTATGAACATACACCATGTATTGAATATTTTGCAACTTGTTCATGTTTAAAAATCTAGTAGCTTCTGTACTGCTTCCAAATAATAAATTTAAAAAGCTGATTATCTTTAGTGTGTAAATTTCTAGCATTCTGCTGGGTTAGTACTACAGTGGAGCTCAGACCTCTTTGTCCTAGGTGCCCCAAATTTCATAAGCATAGAATCATAGAACCATTTAAGTTAGAAAAGGTGTTTAAGGTCACCAAGTCCAACTGTAAACCCAGCACTGCCAAGTTGGCCACTGAACCATGTCTCCAAGTGGCATATCTACACATCTTTTAAATATCTCCAGGATGGTGACTCCACCACTCCCCTGGGCAGCCTGTTCCAATGCTTGGCAACTCCTTCTGTGAAGAAATTTTTCCTAATATCCAATCTAAACCTTCCCTGGCACAAGTTGAGGTCCTTCCTTCTTTTTAAACTGCTTGTTAGTTGGGAGAAGAGGCCAACCCCCACCCGGCTACACCCTTCTTTCAAGCAGCTGTAGAGAGTGATAAGGTCACTACTGAGCCTTCTTTTCTCCAGGCTAAACAACCCGAGCTCCCTCAGCTGCTCCTCATAAGACTTGTGCTCCACACCCTTTATCAGGTTCATTGCTCTTCTAATGAGTAGCACTATACTTTACTTTTCACTATTTAATTAAAATTCTGAAAGTATTTCTCTCAGTATCATTCCATTCATTTAAAATTCTCTAATACTGCCATGTGAAAAGGTAGTTTTTTATTAATAGGCCAACTTAATTGAAACACAACCGAATTAATATCTATATTTTTGAAAGATGAAATTGACATTAGGTGATGAAATAATTAAAGTACTATTAAATTCAGTGAATTTACCCCTATTAGCATTTTCTAAACTGACCTAAAATTAACAAAAAATACTACAATAATGTTATTTTTGGAAGAGCCAGATGTAAAAGAGTCACAGGAAATACTCAAGTTTAGAGATACCTGATTTTAGAGAGAAGAAGTTCCTAATGATTGATAACAAAATTCTAAATACATTTTTGTTCAAGACTCTGATGGTCCTTTTCAAAGGCCATCTTGAATATTTGCATCCTGGTGCTCAGCTGTGGTTTAATGTAAAGCTCTGCTTTGTTGTGAATGATGGAAACATCAGGCATGATTCTCTCAGGAGATGACAAGGCTTTTCATTTTGAGGTTTTTGGGTTAAACGTTAATTCTTGTAGGTATTCTTGTCTGTGTGGTAAGTCTCATGTTGATTCCCATTAATCCGTAGATTGTAGAAGCATAACAAGGTTGAGAGGTGTTTTCAAAATCTTTTAATGTATAAGGTACTCTGTCTAATAGCTTCTTGAGTACTGTCT
Organism: Edolisoma coerulescens; assembly: GCA_013397115.1. Classification (NCBI taxonomy): domain Eukaryota; kingdom Metazoa; phylum Chordata; class Aves; order Passeriformes; family Campephagidae; genus Edolisoma; species Edolisoma coerulescens. Next base: position 521,269 of record VWZW01005522.1, read on the forward strand.
GAGTGAAAAATCTATCAACACTTTAGCACACCCTTTAGCTTCATGTTTAAGACTGCGTTTGAAGGACATATGATTTTGTAGTATGTATCTGCGATGAGAATAAGCACATACCTGCCTGACTAAATAAAAACCAACACAGGAAAAGGAGTTTATTTTCAGTGAGTGACCATTATCCTGGATGTGGCATGAAACAACTGTGTTCTGGAAAATAAAGCAACTTACATGGAAGAGCTAAAGGACAAAGAGATTATCTGTTAGACTGACCCAAGGGCTACAAGCAAGGAAACTGCCAGCTAAACAGAAGTCCATGAATATACATCAGAGCAGTGCTGAGCTGAACCATGTCCCCAGTTCTTCTGCCCATAGACTCAAACAAGACAAGCAAGCAGGAGGGCAGAAACCAGCAGAGCAATTTTTCCTTTGCTGTGCCTCAGAATGCTGTATCAGAAAGAATCCCCTCTTTACTCTTAAGTGATCTAAAAGAATTTGAGACATTAGGCTGTCTTCCTTGGATAGAACATTAAAAAACAGAGCAGAAAAGGAACACCTGCTGTGAGTGACTACAGAGTCCTAGTTCAAAGTTTGTCTTTACATTAATGACATTTTTGCTCCACCTACTGGTAGGAAGGTTTGGAGACTTCTGAATTGCCATCTGGCACTTGCACCTCCTTCTGCAAAAAGTCCTCTTGTTGAGATTAGGTTAAATTTCAGTGTGCAGAAAAAAGAGGAAAAAAATGTTGATAACTCTTTCTAAAATTTGGGAGTGGGAGAGAAATTTTAATTTTAAGGGAGAAATAAACATCATGGCTCAAAATGTACAAACAGAGAAGTGTTACCTGCGGTGAAAATGGCTGGTGCTCATAATTTTGGGGGGTAAAACAAACGACAAAAAAACCCCCAAAAATAAACAAATTCCCTCTCCAAAACATTCTACAACTTTATACCTTAATATTGTAGGTGTTTATTGGTTTATTGTCTAAAATCCATCTGGCTATGACAAAGCACAAAACTGTCCTTATATCATCTTCTTTTCTTGCCTTATTGGCATAAGGGAGCTGACAGTCATTCTGAAATGCTGGTTTGATAGCAGTGTGCATGTCTCAGTTCTGATTGCTCATTTTGCCACATTTCTTGATTACTGTGTGATGTCAATGAAAATAGGACTTCTGAGTTTACTTGCACAGCTGTTGTGATTAGTTGTGTTTGGTTTTCAGCCAGGAGGTTCTCAAAGGTTTACTCTGCTGTTTTTGAAGTTGTCAGTTTACTGCCTCTGTCTTTTTAGAATGATATCCAAACACATTTGTTGGATGTATTGTTTCATTCTTATTCACTGGACTGAAGTCAATGAATAAGCTTCTTTGAGAATTACTGATTCAACAGCTGTAGATTTCTCTCCTAATTGCAAGCTGAGGTCTTCATGAGGACACTGTGCAGTAATATAATGGCAATTCTTTAACAAGGCTAATGTGGTGAAGTTGATAGCACTATACAAACCAGATTGTAGTTTTTCAAATGGGAAAAAAACCCTCAAGCTCACTAGTAGCCAAGGTTTCATTGACATTTTCTAGATACTTCTGTTTGCAGTAGGTACAACGCCTGCTCTGTTTGGACCAGCATATCTGAGTTCATATTAAACCAGGCCCTGCTAATCACACACAAAATCACAGAACAGGTAAAGTTGGTAGGGATGCTTGGAGCCTAGACTGATACCCTTACTGAGGTAGGATTAGCTAGACCCGGTTGCTCACGGATGTGTCCAGTTGGGTTTTGAATATCCCCAAGGACGGAGACTTCACAGCCTCTCTGAGGAACCTTTTGCAATGTTTCATCCCTCTCACCACAAAGAAGCTTTTTAGGCAATCAAATTTGAGCCCACAACAAGCTATGTTAGAACATCATCATATGGATATCACAGTGAGATACAAAGTGAAGTACTTCTGACCTCTGCGGGACTGGGTCATTGTGACCAAATCCATAAGAAGAATTGGGCTGTCTAGCATAGGGCTGGAGATGGAAGTCATATCCATGAGTCTGCAAACAGAATCGGAAAACACCATTATGCTTTTGTCCCACTCTTATTCAGTGAAGAAACTCTCCCTACACTCACACCCCTGGCTGTAGCTGCCTGTCTCTTTGATTTTGCAGGCTCCCTCAGCTGTGTTTCCAAGTCTGTCCATGGTTCCACAAGTGTAACAGCAGAGTTTCTGAACTATTCAGAAGCTAAACAAAGAATCAGCCAGACTATTATTCTCTAGACATATTGCAGAAGAAAAGGGTAAGTACTTTACAGCAATTTTAACAGGAATAAATACCTGCTCTTACAGCCATCAATGCTCTGTAAATTATTTCCTGCATCCTGAAAATCTGTAAATTCCAGAAAATATGTGAAATTCTGATGCTGCTGAAAAAAAATCCTGTCAGCTGTTTTTAGTTATTAAACTTTTAGGTATTAAATTCCTATCAACTACATTTAGAGATTGGAGGAGAATGTATCAAGACTAGCCCTGGGGACAAAACTTGGAAACGTTTGTGGATGAAAAGCTCAACATGATTAAGTAACGTGCACTCACAGCCCCATAAAGCCAACTGGGCTGCATCCAAAGCAGCGTGGCCAGAAGGGTGAGGGAAGGGATTCTGCCTCTCTGCTCCTGTGCCCTGGTGAGACCCCACCTGCAGTGCTGCATCCAGCTCTGGGGGCCCCAGCACAGGAAGGACAAGGACCTGTTGGAATAAGTCCAGAGGAGGGCCACAAAGTTGATCAGAAGGCTGGAGCACCTCTCCTATGAAGACAGGCTAAGAGAATTGGGGCTGTTCAGTCTGGAGAAGGCTCCAGGAAGACCTTAGAGCACCTTCCAGTAGGCAAACAGGGATTACAAGAAGGGTGGAGAGGGTGATATGGCCTTGAGAGGGCAAGGGGGAATGGCCTTGAGCTGAAGTAGGGTAGGTTTAGATTAGATGTAAGGAAGAATGTTTTTACTGTGAAAGTGATGAAGAATTGGAACAGGTTGCCCAGAGAGGTTGTGGACTTCTCATTACTGGAGGTGTTCAAGGCCAGACTGGATGGGGCCCTGAGCAACCTGGTCTAGTGGAAGGTGTTCCTGCCCATGGCAGGGGGTTAGGAACGGGGTGATCTTTAAGGTCTCTTCCAATCCACACCATTCTGTGACTCTATGATTCTATGAGTCTATGATTCTATAAACTGACTACAGTCTGATTAGTACTGTCTTGTTTTGACTTCTTTTTTACAGTTTCCTTTAAGCTATTAACTATATATATCTATCTAAAAACAGATGCTGTGCCTCCTTCAGTAAAGATGGGCTCACATGAATAATTATATGCCAAATCTAAGGAAGCTGGTGAATTTTTAGGGGTGTTCATCAGAGAAAACGCCTTTTTTTAATGGGTAAACTGACCATTCCAACAAATAGCTATGTTATGTCTGAATTTACTCGGACTTGGTGCTGCAGTATTGGACACTTTGTTTGGCTATGATAGAGCAGGAAATACACATGTACAGATATGTACACACATTTACACACATGTACACACCTATACACGTGAGAAAAAAACACACTGCATTTTAAAGTTGCAATCTACTAATCCCAGTTGCATAACAAAAAGTAATTATTGAGTTGCAGAAGTAAAATATGGTGAATGGAAAAACAAGAAGTGGTGTTTTCTCTCTCAAAAAGGGGAGAGAGACCTGCTGAATCTTAAGTAGTGACATTGATCAGGTGCAAATTAGTGACATAATACTGTAGAATTTTTTTTCTCCATTCTTCCTTTTTTGTGCTTCTTGTAGGGGTTATGATGGTTTTTGTATCTTCTCAATGGTAGGGTCTAATTCCTCTAAGGTGATGGGGATTTCAAAGACTAAGGACTAGTTACTTCTAGCTCTGTTGTACACTTTCTGTTCTGGTGTTTGGCTTAATGCCAGCATTTCTGCTATACATACCTAGCACAAGTAAGAAAAAAAAAAGATTTCAACAAGCAGTAAAAAGATTTTCTGGGGATGGGTGTCATTTTCCCTCAGTTCCTAATTACGTATTTTGTATTTTCACTCTATAAGGATTGTTATGCATGCCAGATACATGGATTTTATTCTTTTCCTGTTGCCTAAAAACTGATCATCGCAGCTCTCGAGATCACATTCAACCAAAAGTACTACTGACTTTTTTCTTTTTGTTGATATTTATAGCCTTGGGGATCTCTGTTATCACCCATATTCTCAAACTCTTACTATCTTCTTGTGTTCATTTCTTGGTGGCCACTGTTACCTAACGTGTGGTTATTCTGTGACTGTTCTGTCAACCACTAGTTACACAAGGAAAGGCTTGTAAGAAACAGGCTGATGCCTTATTTTTTTTCTGAAAAGTCATCTGTTATGATGTAAGGCTTTTATACACACACATTGAAATACACTCATAAAACTATCAGCCTTTTCAGAACATCAGAATCTTACCATTGCAATTAAGACAATTGAGATCTGACAAGAACATCAGTAGCATTAGCAGAGCTCAGGAGACTTGAAAAAACTGATTAGAATTACAATAATAGATTTCTACTCTTTTGAGTATTATGATATCACTGGAATGAATTTGAACATGCATCTCAATGCTATTATATCTATTCTGTTACAATGAAGAAGTTTTCTTAGCAATCCGACATGCTATGGAAAAATGCCTCAGTGAAAACTTGGGTAGTCTTAAGGCTATACCTTTTTTTCTCTTTTGTGCAGAAAAATGGATGATTTGGACACCTAAAAATAGTGTGTATTTGAAAATGAAACATAAGCATATAAAATAATTAAAGGCTTATTTAATTTTGACTAATTGGGGATATTTGAGGTCATGTGAAAGATTTCAGGAATATAGATTTTTTTCTGCCAAGAATTTTAACAAGATAACATCAAAAGTACCAAGTATGAATATCTTGGGCTGGCATAAGATAGAAGAGCAGTATTGATGCAGTAATGGACATAGTTAACATTTTGGTTTTCTGAAGACTGATCAGGGTAAGAAGATATTTTTAAAATCTAAGAACAGTAGTTAAAAAAACTGAAAAAATAGTGCTCTGGAATGTAAAAGAAGAGTAAAAAGAGCAAAGCAGTGATCCAGACAGAACCTTGAAGAAGAATTTATGACTGGTAATACAGGAGTAGAACAGAATTTATACATGAACATGAAGAATTTTTAAACTCTTTTACTATGGCTAGAGGTATGGATAGAGCAGGCAGTAGATTTAGAGAGTATGTGTATGAGTTTGGATCCAGAAATGGAATGAAGGATACCAGTGCTCCTACAAGGTAATTGATGCTCAGATTCATCATCTCAGTATGAAGTTCTTTAACCCTATTTTCCATGTTTCAATGGAGTGCAATCCAACATGAGCATAGTTTTTTAAAACCTCTACTTACTGACATGAATTTTTACATGAATTATGTCAAAAATTTCCGATCTTATAAGAATTGCAAATTTTGTGGTTAAGAGTATTTTAATTGCCTAGAATTCCTTCTCTCAGTTCCCAGGGTCTGCAATACTTTTGAAAAATTATTGAAAAACCCCTGTTCATAACTGCTGCTCCTTATTCTTAAAGAATAAGGCTACTATTCCCTCTGTGTTTTATTCCTCCCCGAAAAAAAAAAAAAAAAGCCTTACTCTTGTTTTTTTCTTCGTTTTAGCAGAAACAAGAAATACAGCTTTGGCATAGTTTTTTATATTCTCTTTCAAGTTATAACCAATTAATATTCCATTTCCCCATTTTCTTGTTGAACTGAGGTAGTTTTCTAGAGGCTTACCAAAGTAGGCAATCTTTATGTAATAAATTGCTTTAGAGTAATTGTAACTGCCTTACCCTCATGTAAAATTCTACTGAAGTTAAAGGAACTGTTCTGGCAGAAAGAAGTAAAGCATCTTATTCACACTGTGTACTCTTAGCCGAGAATTTTATCTCTTCAAGCAACTCTCAGGGAGGAGGAAGGCAGGTTCAAACCTTATGAAGTGGCATGTGTTAATTTTCTCCAGTTAAAAACTGTATTACATTTTGATTGGCGTGTACCTTAGAGCTTACAACTTCTTTTTTCTGCAGATGCTCTATTAAAAACCAATTAACTTTCAGTGTAATCAGGTATTTAACTTATCAGTTGTGCAGTGAAAAATGTTGGGGGTGATAGCAATGACAAACAGGCTTACTAACTAATCAGCTGTCTAATTAATTTGAAAGTCTTTCATGTTTGATAAAAATTATGCATAATATGAACTGGTTTAAATCCTGGGGATAAATATACCTGTAGAAAAGCCTTTGGGAAGGTTTGTCTTGAGATATATTTAGAAGGCAGCTGAAAGATGCAAAGGTGTTGTGGTACAAAACATTTTGGTTTCTTCTTTCTTATGTTACCTTCCTCAGATGTTAATAGAAAAATCTAGAAAGAGAAAATGATTTAACTAAGGTTAATTAATAAACAACCTTTTCAATGATGTCAAAACTGATGTTCCAGGACAGATCTGCATCTATAATCAGGGAATGTTTAATTTTCTGAAAATTTCAGGGCAGATTATTACTTCTCTCCAGTTATTTATAAACATGATGGACTTTTCATCCCCAACAGTAACCAGGCAAGAAAATGCAGGAGACATAGAGAAGAAGACATTGATGGGAATGCTGCTAGAAAAAAGCTCTTGAAAGGGAATGATCCATGCTGGAGAAGGTCTGAGGACTGCAAGAGCCCTAAAGGACTACACAGCATGGAGAACCCTAAGGCACTGCAGGCTATGGTGGAGCCAGCTGCTGAAAACTGTGGGAATGGTGACTAGAAAAGAGCAAGGAGAAGTGCTGAACTGAAGCTGAGCCTATGAGGCCAGGAGCAAAGCTGTTACCCTGTGTGTCTGTATAATTGCATGTGTTTTTTTCTTCAGTACCTGAACCAATAATTAAAAATTTTGTTAATCGTCAATAAGTCAAATGAAGTTAAAAATCTCCTGGTCAAGATTGTTTTGCCCATGAAGGTAGTGGAAACAGAAATGTAACTTAACCTCATATATTTCTTTAATTAAATTTAATTTTTTCTTTTTGTGTACTAGCTAAAATAAATTCAATTAGAAAAATTTCTTTAGACACATTCATTTATTATGGCAGTGCTGTTGAAGCAGTTTGGACTCATAATGGCTTCTGAACATTTATTTTTAAATTATTTTTTCTGTGTTTTGACAGTGCAAGAATTTCGGGTAGATACCTGTATGTTAATAGTTATATCTAGTGGAAGATTTGAACACACATTGCTCAACTTGAATGTTTCTTGCATACTCTGGAGTCCAGAACTATACTCTGGGTGACCTGACTGTCTAAAAAGTGCATTAAGAATGCAATACTTTGAGGTGCAAATGCAAGTCAGACAACAGAAGCAGGCAACATTATCCTGATCTGTCAATCCAGCCATTCTTTAGGTTGCCTCTTTCAGAGGTTGAATAGTTAACTAAACCGCAAAATATTCACTACTTTCAATTTTGCTTTACTTCCACAGCTAATAAAAGGAACTGCAGGAGATTTTTAGAATACCTAAGCAGAGATAGGGAATAGTGGTAATTTAGCTACAGGCTCAGTTTACCATCAAGTGTGGATATGGCTCAGAAGTTGCTGCTGTAATGACAGCAGGTTTGTGGAGAAGGAAGGGTGGTTTAAAGATTAGCTGGGAGTACTGCAGCTTTCCTCATGTCTTACACTTACCTGTGAGTCATTCTTTATTTCAGAAAAGGATCTGAACCCAACACTAGACTACAGAGAAAGGTGCCTACAGCTAACCACTGGGAAATGTAATTATGGATCACTGAAAATTTTCCAGCTGCTCTAGTTATAAAGAATGGTTTCAGATATCTACAGTATAATAAAAGTGCTGCTGTCAGATTATTGAGATAAATTAAACGACAGGGGTGTCTCTGTTTTGAAGGATTTTAACATGAGGCTTTTGTTTTTCAAGGGACTCTTTCTCAGTTCATACTTTATAAAAAATTCAAAGCTCACTAATGAGGACTGGAGCATAACTTTGTTGAGATACTCAGATGGGAAAGAGGTTTTCACTTTTCTTTTTATTCCTAGAAATTTGTACACTTCTCTGTAACATGAAGCACATAAAAGAAAAAGGTTTCTCTCCAGCCTGCAGAGGTATACCAGAACTAAAAAAAACCTTGCAAAGATTGCTTACATTAAAAATACAACCATTTTTTAGACCATGATATACAAGATTTTATGCCTAAACATATCTGCACACAAGCACATACATCTCCTCTCCAGGGACAGTTTTCTCTCATACTGCTGTTGGTGATTTGGTTCAGCAGGCTCCTCATCGAGCTGTGCTCTCTGTGCCCTAGGGAGGCCTGGCAATCCTGACACTCTCAGTGCAGCTTTTGATCTTCTCTACTGGGATCCTCTCTGCACCACTGCTTTGCTCTATTCCTGGGCCTTTCCGAAGACAAATATGAGCCCTTTGGATTACAGGCATGTTTCTAGGTGGACACTTGGTCGTTTCAATGCCATTCTTTCACTGTTTCTTGGTCATGTCTCCCCATCTTAGTTTAAACAGTCAACTCTTTATCATTCAGTCTCACTGCTCTGTTTATAACCTCATTTCCATGCGAGAGCACGAGAACTTCCCCACTTCTATCATTAGGAAATTTTTGTCTTTGATTTTGCACCAATCTGGACATCACAACCTATGGGAAGTATACAATAAAGAGCAAGCATCCAAGAGTTTGTAGGTTTAGGCACCACTTGGCAAGGGATTTTCAGGAAGCACTTTTGAATCTGACAATCTCAGTTAATTCTAAATCTTGCACTGGCAATCTATCTGTAGGTCATCTAGTTCTTAATGTTTTTTATAATACTGATGACTTGAGAAACTCTTACCAGGCCCCATTTGCTGTAACTTAGAGATACATAATAAAATTGTTCAGAGTATTTTAGTCTGAATAAACGTGACAGATTAAGTGTAACAACTTGTTAGAAACGTCTGATGAATTGCTAAAGGTATAGAATTATATCTTCTAATGTACTCCCATGCTGCGGGTGGAAGTTGCTTCTGTTCATTTCAGTGAATACAAAAAATATCTTTTAAGTTTATTTTAATATTCATGACTGTATACTTAATATTCATTGGAGATTTTAGGGAGCTAGCAAAAATGTGATGTAATCCTTCTTTTGCTATACATACTGAGTCTATTTGGATGGATGTGGAGAACAACTTTTTGTACCTGAATTTGACTGGAAATTATGCTGTCCAGCCAAAATCTCACTTGATGGAGGAATATAAACCTAGCAGGTTTTGAAAAGGCACAAAACTAACAGGCAGCTTTCTGGTTTCGTCCCAGGGAAAGCAGGTCATATACACAGGAACAAGTTGCATAAGAGTTCTGACAGAACCTATGTTTACATTGTATGAGGACGTTTTAAAAGCTTCAAGAGAAAATAATCAAGCAACACCAAATTAGTTGTCTTGTTTAAAAAGCACTGAATTTAACAAGAGAAAAGTACAATAATAATTTAATGCTTCTTAAACTGTTTCAGTTCTAGGTCATGTGCTACACCAAAACCTCTCCAAGTCTGACAATGCAAAGTTGAAATAAGAATATTTTACTGCAAGTAATTTTGAAATGCTTCAGGCAACTCTTCACTAGTCATTAGCTTAAACACTTAAAGAAAATCCTATTAACAATATAATCTTTATTTTTATTCAAGAGAAAAATTTAAATTTGTATTTGGTTACTGTAACAGGAATAAATTCAGTGAGTATAATTGCCCTTTTCTATTAAAATTTATCTTTGTAGCTATATTAGGGAGGAGAAACAAAATCCATTTGCAATGTAATTTTCACATGTACTTATTTTCTTTACTTTTCTTTGGCTTTTTTGTCACAAACAAAAAAGCTTTTGTTGAGTAGAAGACTTAACCCCTTCCTCTCGCTGACAAAATGGGCTGGCATGAATCTTTCAGCTATGCCAAAAAAGGTGCTGGTTTTCTACTTGACTGCCCTAATTGATCTCTTTTCTGAGAAGTTTCTTCCAGTTCACCACACCTGCATTATACAGGTCAAAACTTCTCTTCTTAATGATAGAAACAGTGTGACTGAGTGCAAACTTGGTAAGCTTGTAGATTACACCAAGTTGAGTACGCAACTGATATGCTGGAGGGGTGGGATGCCATCCAGAGGGACCTTGACAGACTTGAGGAGTGAATGCTTGGGAACCTCATGCAGTTCAACAACATGGTCAGGGCAGTCACCAGTACGAAGAGAGCCTGTGGAAGGAAGGGATTAAGAGCAGCCCTGCAGGGGACTTGGGGATGAAAAATTGAACATGAGCCAGCAATGTGCCCTGGCAGCCTAGAAAGCCAGTTGTATCCTGAGCTGCATAAAATGAAGCATCAACAGCAGTTTTTGGGAGGTGATTCTTCCTGCTCTATTCTGTCCTTGTGACACTTCACCTGGAGTACTGCATTCAGTTCTGGAGTCCACTTCTGGGTACAAGAATGACATGGACCTGTTAGAGCTGGTCCAGAGGAGAGTCATGAAAATGGATGGTGGAACACCTCTCCAACAAAGACAGGCTGAGACACTCCATGTTTTTCAACCTGGGTAAGAGAAGGCTCCAGGGAGAGGTTATTGTGGCCCCTTATATACAAAATGGGGCTTATAAGAAAGATGGAGTGACATTTTACCAAGGCCTGTAGAAACAGGAGAAGGGACACTTATTTTAAACTCAAAGAGGGCAGATTTAGATTTGATATAGGCAATAAATTCCTTATTGTGAAAATGTGAGGCACTGGAACAGATTGTCATGAGAAGCTGTGGACAACCAATCCCTGGAAGTGTTCAAGGCCAGGCTGGATGGGGCTTGGAGCAATCTGGTCTAGTGGAAGCTGTTTCTGCCCATGGCAGCAAGGTTGAGATTAGATGATCTATAAAGTTCTTTCCAACTCAAAACATTCAATGATTCCATGCTTTTATGATTAGTTCTAGGATTTGTAGTTCAGCTTTTAAAATTTTAAATAGTTGCACATTTAAGTTCTTAATTTCTATTAGATCAAGACTGCAGTTTTTATAGTAACTAAACTGAAGTTGTTGCTGCAGACTAATATTATTGTGATTTTGTTCTGTACTGTATTACAACTTGCCAAAGTAGGTGTAGGGAAATAGAGAAATTGAAATAAATGTGTGATGTCAAGCATGTTTTACACATAAATCTTCTATAATGAAATTCAGACTTATATTTCTGTCATTAGTTTGTACATAATGCAACTGAAACTGACCAATGCTTATACTACTCTCATCGTGTTAGTCAGATTTCTAATCTAGAAACATCTTCGAATTTCATGCAAAAAATGTATATTTGTTCTGCTTATTCAGGCATATGTTAAAGTATTAAGAGGAAAACTACCTTCTCCTTCCACTGTATTCAATAAAACTTGTGACTTTCAGCTTTATGCTCAGATCAGTAATCAGTTCCCAGATCCTTTGATTTGACTGAAGTCAGCAGATAGATGGAGAAGCAGTGGCTATAATCAATAATGTATCTCTCTATGGGTTCCTAAAGAGAATCAACATATAAATATGCTCAGTCCCACTGAATGAAACACAAACTACATTTCTACACTACAAGATTGGAGTCCTAAAAAAATATAGCTGCTTAGATCCAAAGATTCAAGGATAGTATTTTCACTGTAGCTGGGGTTAAGAAATAAAATAATTTAAATTTTTCCTTTACTTGCTCAATATGCTTAGGCTGTGCTTTTCTGAAGTAAAATTCTGTATTTAGGCTTTGTATATATTTTATGAAAATTTGCAATGATAAATAGTGTACTATAGCAGCAGTGAGATTTCTTTTCCTAAGATACTAGAAAGAAAGATGCAGTCAGAGCAAATGCTACTCAATATGAGCATGTTTTCAAAATACCTGTCACCACTAATTGGCAATTCCATTGCTTGCTCAGGAAAAACTGTATGAGCATCTCAACCTGTTGATTAAGAAATCTTCTGAGTGTCTTGATTTAGATGGGTAGAGGAATTGATGTGGAGGGGATGGAATGAAGGGTCTGCCACACAGCCTGCCAAATTAAGTTCAGTTCTGATTATCATCAAGAATAAAAATGCACATATGTTATCTAATACTTGCTTAAAATACATGCTCTTATTTAAGTATAGAACCTTACTGCCTAGCACTTGTTTGCACTTCTAAATACCAGACATGATAAAATTATCTTAAAATGACCATCAAAAAAATCCAAATACCCCCTGAAAAATTTAGAATATTTAACTCAAATTTATCAGTCAGAACAGGTTTAAAAGTTGTTCCCACTGGTGTTCCTGAAAATTAAATATTTGGTTAATTTTTGTATGTTCACCTCTATGGATTTTCCAGTTATCAGTATCTTCGGGCTCTACAGAAGTGGCACAGGATGAATCCAAACTGTTATTGCTGTGTGTGATGGCAAAAAGACATTTGCAATGGCACAGCATCTTTAAGCAGTATGTGGAAGACGATTTAAAGGAATTGTTCGCTTTAAAACAATGCCTCCTTCACAGTTCAATGGAAGGCGCATTTGTCCCATTAAGTGGTGGTAGCTCTTGCTGTGCCTCTGCCATGTGAACAAGAACTGGGATGAAGCAATTGCAGACTTTGTATATTTGGACTGCTGGAAAATTCATTTTTCTGAGAGGTGGTAGGTCCTCAGATCAACAGTGACACTTGCTTCAAAGACTATAATTTATCAGCCTCAGGAAGGTCCAGAGAGGGTGAGGAGAAAAAAAGACAGCACTTAAGAATTTGAGGCAGTTACTTGTATTACTTTATAGAGCAGCAACCTCTGACATCAAGTCCTCTCAGACTTTTGTTCTAGGCTGCCTCATTTCTCAGGCTAATTATAAGACATGTCTCAATTTATTATGATAAGTGAATCGAAAGAAAACAGACAAATTTATGTCAAAGGTTTTTTACCTCTGTGTGTATGAATCAAAAAGTTCCCTGTAGCATAGTGTCATTTTTTTTTTTTCTGTGAAATTTAGCTACAGCCTGAAGAAAATCAAAGACTGGGATAAGTTCAGGTATTGGAGGAGGAATGAAAAAGCACTGGAGGAAGCAGTGAAAAAACAGCAGAATTACAGAATGACTGAGGTTGGAAAGGACCTCTTGAGGTCATCTGGACCAACTTCCCTGCTCAAGTAGGGGCAACTTGAGCAGATTGCTCAGTTCTGTGTCCAGTTTGGTTTTGAATATCTCTCAGTATCTCTACTACTTCTCTGGGAAGCTCATGCCTGTCTCTCACCACTCTCACAACATAACTGTTTTCTTGTGTTTAGATGCAATTTCCTGTATCTCACTTTGTGCCCATTGACTCTTGTCCTGCTACTGCACACCACCAAGAAGAATATGTCTGTCTCATCTTAATTCCCTCAAAAGCAGGTATTTGTATACATTGATAAGACCCCCCTTGAGCCTCCTCTTTTCCAGGCTGAAGTGTGACAGGTCTCTTAGCCCTTCCTCATAGGACAAATGCTCCAATCTCTCATCTTCTTTGTGTGTCTTTGTCAGGTTCACTCCAGAATGTTCTTATCTTTCTTGTGTGAGAAATCTAGGTATCTCCAAAGATAAATCAGTAAATGATTGAGGGAGAATATTATTTTAAATTGATGGCAGGTTATATTGGTTAAATTTTGTACATAAATACCTTTAAAATATTATATGACATGAACATAGAATGCAATTTTCCAGGAGTTACTGTAAATTTTACACAGAATTTATAGATGCTTTTGAAAGCAGGAATTTCAAGGTCACAATTGTCAAATGAGAAAAAAAAAGGAAAGTTACCTAGTATTAAAGACTTAATTCTTGTTGATTCAAAGAGCTTTTGCATATTATGTGAAACCGTATAATATCTTTAGGCTTTTCCTCACAAGAGATAATGAATGACATGTTTCTCTCCTGAACAGATAAGCTTAAAACGAAAATCCAGCACAGCCTTAAACCATGTGTATGTTCTGGTTTATGCATGGAGATTCTACTAGCAGAAGGGTGTTTTGCTGTTATGTTTTTGGGGATTTTTTTTGTGTGTTTGTAGTGTAGGGAAAGAACCAACTTTCATCAGCAAGGTTGGGATCAAAACCATAAAGTGCGAAAGTTCTATAAAATTGTTTTATTAGCTGCACAGCATGCTTCAGAAAAGTTGTCTGGTTTTGGAGTAATAACTTTAAGAAATAGTGAGATAGCCTAGATGGAGTTGGTTTTTTAAGGTCAGGACATTTCTCTATTTTTACCGTTCACATAAGTACGTAAGTGACCTTTGTTCTGTGACCTTTTTTACCTACTGATCACACCACACTTGTGGTTTCTGATTAGTAGTGTATTCTGAGGAGGACTAAAATATCAACTGGAAGTTCCAATGCACTAGAAGATCAAAGACACTTATTTAAAATTACTAATTTCTTAATGATAACTAATACAACCTCTTGGATGAATAGATTAATAAGTAACTAGTGATGTGATTTCATTGAACCTTCAGAATGAACCCCATATGGACAGAAACTAAGGTAAAAAGATAAACTTTTCACTACTGAGTTATCTTTTTGATTATTCAGATTGTAGCTATTCAAACATTAACTATGCAGTGGCAAGACTTTCATATCTGCACTGGACCTGGCTTGGATGGAGTCAATCCATAAAGTGATGAGTTTTGTATCTGTGACTAAAACAATGCTGATAACACACCAATGTTTTCAATATTAGCATACTAGTAGGAGAGAGAATTACTTGGTTAAAGTAAGAATCATTAAAAAAACATCTTTCATAAGAACACTTATGATGGAATGAAGAATTTGTAGTGTAGACCCCAAGCTTCAGATCTCTTAAGGTCTGCTGATGTGTTTATTCTCCCCAAACATAGAACTTCAATATGACCTAAACCTGTTCTGTGTTTCCGTAAGCCCTTTCTTCAAAAAAGTGGAAGATAGGTGGGGATATTTTCCAAATCTCACAGAAAAGTGGGAGAAAGCTTCTAGGTATTCAGGGCATATACATTCACATACATACAGGGAGTTAGACATAAATATGCGTATATGTTTATATTTAATAAACATATACCTATACTATATAATAATAGATATGTATATAACTATAAATATATGCCTATAAGATAAAAAAATATGATATGCATGACTTCAGACAGTATAACTGCTTGTTTAAACAACCTTTCTTTTCCCATTTAGCAGAGCTAATGAATAGAGGGTATTACATATTTGACCAGTAATGTTTTCTAATTCTGTTCAAAAGTGTTTCTCAAAGTGACATTTTTCAATGGACCTTTTTTCCCCGGTGTGTAAGCACTGCAAAAAAAAAAGGAAAAAAAAAACTAAAACGCTATGCCTTTTTCCTTTTATCTATTCCTAATCAGTGAATAGTGTGATGAGAATAAGACAAAATTTGGAACACTTTCTCCTAAGCCACATATTTTTTTTCCTGATTTTTCTTGTTGTCTACTTCGTAACACTGCGTCTTCAATACGGGAAAAGCTATGAAAGGTAATATTTTTAGCATGAGAAGCAGAGGAAAAAAGTCGAAGTTAGCTCCAGCATAGCTGTCAGTAAGTGTGGACCACAGTATTGTCTAAAAATCTGGAAACTTACAATTATTTGAAATTCAAAGTAAAACTCACCTATCTCATATGCTGAACCCTGTCTTCTAGGTTTACTCTTAGCCCATATATTTTGATCGAATCAACTTTGGACCCTTTTTTGCCTCCAGACATTTTTTTTGTCATTTGAATTACACAAAGATTGTGGTTTTTTTCTTTCACTAAAATTGCTGAATAAGTAGCTGTTTCAGACACTAAGGATTACTACAGACATATAGCTTATAGACAGCCTTAAATTTTTAATAGCAAAATATAATTTTTTATAGTTTGAAGACTAAAACTGCATTCAGAATATTCTGTATTGCTTGAAGTGTGTTAGAAAATGCTGAGTATTGGTTGTTTTCAGCAACTTTCTTAGAAGGCTGTTTGTTTCCCTTTGGAAATAAAAACTTGGGTCATTGACTGAAAATCTAAAAGGAAAATTAACTATTTCTAAGAGGACTATTTCATGTCAGTGGCTGATAATGGTAGTAGCCTAAGGAGTATTTTCCGGCCTGCTCCATTTAATGTGGTCCGAAAATGCTATCTTAGAAATCCTCCAACTTTTCAAAACTTAATAGTACATTTTCAGAGCACTTTTTCCATTCCATATACCATTTTAATGACAAGCTCAGTATAATGAAATATCATGATATAAAACAAAAGAGAAGTGAATTGCAGATGGAAAGACTCCATAAAATCATGGAATCTAGAAAAGACTTTTTTTTTTTCAATGAAAAAATGTGGGGTTTAGGGTTGCCAGATGCAGACAAAAGTTCAGGTAAAAACTATGTGATCTTAAGATGACTTCAGATTCAGTTTAGAATAAGTTAGTTTCCACATTGTAAAGTTCAGTTTAACAGAAGTTTGCTTTTCCTTGCACAATCAGTGTTCTTTTCTTTTCAGGTTATGAGGTAAATGTGCATTGGCCTCCTAGTACAAGGTGAAAATTTGACCACAATTGATTTCTACGATGCCTATGAAAAAGCAGGTGCCTGTCTTGTTTCCTCAGCTCTCAGTTTGCAAAGCTGAATGATCATGGCCTGGTTTGTTAGACTTAAAGCACAAGCCATTTCCTATACTTGGTATTTCTCACAGGTTTTTTTCTAATTTCTGCTAGTTCTGCTGCACCTCTTGCAATGTCAACCTGAACTGGACACAAACACTAGCATTGCATGGGCTCACGCAATAACAGAATGAAATTTCCCATTTGTCCTTATGCCTTTCCTCTTAATTACCATGTTTTTCTGGATGCGCTGTGACTTTTTGACAAAAAATGAACAACAGACAACATAACCTCAAGTCTGTTTGAGTTCTTATGGTCAGCTCACCTTTTGTCTGTGGCACATGTAATAACTTCTTCTGCTGTTTTGCTGCCTGGTTACTGAATAGAATTGGCATATCCCAATAGGTATTTGCAAAAAGACTTTAGATTTTAGGCTTCAATTTCCATGACCAAAGTGACAGACTCATATTCTCTTAGCAGAACTGACTCAGCTCTTACTTTATGGGAAGAGCATGATATTGCTATAAGTTATCGTAGATTTATATGTCTACTTATTATCTACTATATAGTCAGTGCACCCAGTGTAACATCTTCTAGCTCCATGTGTTATTTTTATTTTGAGTTGAGGAAATGACCACACAGAAAATTTTTGATGCATTCTTATCTAAATGTTCATATGAAACTTATTTAGAATAGCTAAATTACAAAAAAAGGCTGCAAAAGAAAGTTTGTTTGTCAGAAAAAAAAAAAGATACTAAGTTTTGAATGTCATAAAAACTGGAAAACGAAAGCTTCTGAGGGATAGAGAGGTTCTTGGAAGAAAAACAAAGCTTGTGTTGGTTCAATAAAAATTTTTCTTCTACTCAAAATGGAACATTTCCTTTTTGGACATCTACAATGCAGTCCAAGGAAAAGAAGAGCTTAAGCTACAAAATTGTTAATAGATATGCTCAAATCCCAACTTGGTAAGATACTTTTACAGCAGACTAGGACTTCACAGTTCAAATCCCCCATCTGTTTATCCAGAGACAGTAAGCTTCAGTCACATTATAGGTACTAAGCATCTTTTCTTCACCTAAATCTTCAGGATGGATGAACTTCTTCTAGAACCGATTGTGTTGGACCAAACCCTTATTTTTAGACAATGACTGTTTATGGCTGGGAACCTTAAGCTATTTGAGTACATGTTATACTTTCTGTTTTAAATATTGATGTCTAAATTCAAAGAACTAAATCTAGGCTAAGCACATAATAAATAGAGTGAGATATAACAGAAGTTATATTCCAGCAAACCTTACTGTACTTTTGTGAAATATTCCATGCTCCTGACAAAATTTTGTATTTATTTAGGTCTGCAATTGTGGCTTTTTTTGTTGAAGTTCTCTATACTTCCAGGTTTCCAACATTACAGTGTACACTCTGAATGCCCTTGAAATTCAGTCTGGAATTCAATTTACAGGGATCATTTTATTTCCCACCTGGAAAAAAAACCAGTGTACTTTCCTATTAGGGCTTTTTTTGAGTAGTACATCCAGTGTTTTTGAAAACATTCTCATTGCAGCCACAATTTTCCTGAACACAGAACATCAAAATAACACATAAAAGTCCTTTATGGATACCCAAAGCTAGAGAAATAATTTGAGCAAGATTATTCAGTATTTGTCTCATTAATATTTTATCCCTTTTCCATTTTTATAATTTCCACAATTATACCCCAGGCATCAAAAAGCAGTATTTATCTGCTTTAATCTAGAGAAGAAAAATGAAGTGATGATTTGAGCATCAATGTTGCAGCCACTGCTACATGTGCATAACTTTATAACCTAGCATGTAAGCAGTTTCCACTAAGGACATATAAATACCTACATAGTGTACCTAATGTATGTTTGTATTCTAAAACTACATTTTCAAAGCAAAGAGAGTTTCCGTAGAGAACGATCTCAATTATTATTCTAAAAGAGCCCCAAAAAGTAACAATTTACATTAAGAATCTCAAAACTTCTTCCTACTTTTAAGTATATCATTTTAATGAAGCAAAATATTTCTGAGAATAATTTTCTTTGTGAGCATTGTAGGATGAAATTATATACAGAGGAACAGAGGACCATGCAAAAGAAGGGATCAAGGTGCTTTGGACAGTAAAACATTTGGGAAAATAGAGGGATAAGGAGATAAAAAGAAAAATAGCCCTACTTCAAATAAGTATTGTTTATAGACTAAAAGACTGCATCTGTTATTTGTGTTTGCAGAGCAAAAAAAGAAGGAAAAATAATTTAAATATCTAGAAAAATGAAGAAAATCTCAATTATCTGCCTCATTTTTAAAATTGGTAAGACATCTACCTTTCTCTTCAATGAAAAAGCATTTTACTCTGTTAAGCTATTCTGGCCAACATTTGGATTTTCAGTCCCACTGTAAACAATTTTTGACCTGAAAAATTATAGATGCCACAGAAGGAGTTTTCAAAAGTTCCATAAATTACGAAATCTATTTGAAAACTCTCTTTTCCCATTTTTATTTTGTATTTCACTATGTAAAAGGAAATTATATTCTTAGCACATAATATGTTTTGTTCTTGTAGTTGTGTTTCATTATTTTATTTATTTATTTTTAATTAAAATGTTATTTCATCCCAGTAAGATTTCTTTTATTCTTATGAAAAAAAAATTCTTTGGAGAGTTATCTCCTAAAAGTCTGACGAGCACTTTAAAAAAAAACCCAATATTTTTCTATATGAACAAAGGGCTCGGAAATATACTTTCCCAGAAAACTTTCACAGACTTTTTATTATTTAATATATATTATTTAATCATTACTAATGGACATTATGAATGGCACTCTCACCAATCACCTCCTATACTCCATTATATGTTTTCTAGACCACAGGTCTCTTTTCTCAGCTCTCAGCTTTTTCCGAGAACTCAAAAATCTAAACAAAATAGCTCATTTGTCAAGAAATGTCTGAACAGTCTGATCGAGTGTCAGGTTTCTCAGACTATCTTAGACAGACAGAGATTTTAATTTTTCAAATGCAGCCATGCCTCCCTTAACTAATGCAAACTGTTAGAGCTAAGTGTTCTTGCTTCCAATATCCATACTATGGTGGTGATTTTACCTCGTATATATTTTTAAGGTATTATATGATTCAAGTCTTGCACCACTACGATACATAACTTTCTGTGGTACCATCACTTCAGAATTGCAGATTTCCTCAGAATAAATTGTCAGGATTTTATTTCAGGATACATCAAAGATATTTTTAAATTAAAAACTAAGGTGAAAAGTGTCAGTTCCTGAAGGCAAGTCCCTGAATAGACAAATCAGTTTTTAAGTTTGCAATCTGAAATAAAAAATACTCGTTAAATATTCTGTCACTGACTCGACAACTTAATGGAAAACAGACTAACAAAGAAGCACATATGTGAGCTACTAGAAAATAAAATAGTTGCATTTCTAAGTGTCTCTCTCAAACAACAAAAGTGTCTTTAATGCAATCAAGTACTGTATTTTGCTTTGTATTTCCCAAATGAATATGTCTATGTAGCCTTTGACTTAAATCGATCAGGATAACACTCTTCAGAGAGACTTGAAATGCAACTCTTTGGTGGCTTTTCATTTAGCAGAGTATCACAGAGAGCCATGGGAGATGCCAATAATAGGTTTTTGTTATTTTTTTTACCTTAAAATGGTGCTTTTTTGTCCACCACCATCTCTTGTACATTATTATAATCTACTAAAGCAAATCTGAATTAATCTAATACTAGCATTATTCTATTCCTGTTTAGCCAACTAAAAAATCCTGTAACTAACACTTTGTCTTAAACCACAGGAAACAGGAATATATTGTATTTACTTCTTCCCTTCTTCCAGAACAAATTTCAGTTTCTACCCAATGCTTCAATCCTAATTATTTCCTCTACTACTATTTCACACCAAATTTTAAATCTTTACACTACTAAAATAACTGGGATTACTTAAAATTGTGCTGCAGTCAGTAGAGTCTGCCAATGTAACCGTAATACAGTGACAGGCAATGGCACTCTTGCCATGTCTCAATAAGTAGTTCACTGTTACTGAAAATCTGGATGGGATGCTCGGTGCTCTTGATAATTTTTTTTAGGTGTTTTGATCCCTCTTTACTCTAAAACATTTGGAAAAGTAGTGAGAAGGCTGTTGTCCATCTTTCAGCTTCCAGTTGAGGAGTATTGACCAAACCTGTTTTATTTTATGGTATTTATTTTATGGTATTCTGGATAGGAGTGGAACTTGACGTAAAGAGACACCTCAGTGCTTCTAAATGGATGATGGTGTAGGGATTGGGTTGGTTTAAGGTTTTTTTTTGCAAGAGGTTTATGGAAATCTGTTCATAACCAGGAGTGGGAATGGGAATGAAAAGAATGGTATCTAACCTTGATGGTAACAGTAGAATTAGAGTTAATATTCTCTTCCAAAATCACTGTATATTTAGTTCAAAAAGAGGTGACCCGTAGAATTTTCATGTGGCACTGGTTTTTGATAACATTATAACTACAGATATATCAGTCTGATATATTTTTTAATCAGAAATTCCTTGCAACAAGAAATTGATACCTCAGAAGATTTAAAATTCATCCAGTGAGTTAAAATCCATTTCACACACTTTAAAAAAAAAAAAAGTATTAGTCAATTAGAACATGATAAGAAGTTTAAAAATTCCAAATCACATATTCTTACTGAATCAGTTTTGGTTTAAGAGGCCTAAATTACCTGGAAGGACAAATACTTTAATTTGGTTTGGTCTCTTTTTCTGTTCATATAATGAATTGACTTGATTCATATAATCAATACTATAAAACTCTGCCATATATTAATACATGCTGTGTAGTGCCACACTATATTTTGAAGGGGAATTAGAAATATGTAATCATCTATAGGCGATCAACTTCTTTTAAACATTTGTGTATTTAAAATAGTAAAAAAAAGTTACGATTCTGTATTGCGTCTGTCTTTCATAACATAAAATTGCAGCTCTGACATATTAACCTGTGGACAGCCTTGACTTCACATGCAAACTCTGGTTTAGAATGGTAGTCTCGCAGGTAGTCCTCACATACTTCCAGGTCTACTTTATGAATCAAAAAAAAACCCCCTTCTGATAATTGTTAAATTATATAGAATTTCTCCATAAATAAATATCTTGCTTTTTTTAACCAAGTTTATCTCCAAGACCAAGCGAAATATTCATTTTCCTATACTGAGAGAAGTAGACTCTTCTTTTGTGTCATTTAAACCAGAATGTGAACTTAAACAAGCCTGAATCTGCCAAAGTAAACAAATCTGAAAAGAAATCTACTTCTGCAACATTTCTGAATACTGTGCTAAACCACTTAGCAGAGAGCAAGCCAATGCAGATCACAATGAGCTACATACTGTAATGAATGGCTTTTCTATTCCTGGCACTTTCCTTATTGAGTGGTTTTATTCAGGAGACAAATCCATTAAGTACTGAAATAAAAATATTTTCTCATGATACTGTCATGGTGTCTCTATGGAGACAGTGAGCAGTAGTTTTGTCTTCTTCATACATTCTGAAAGACCGAGAGAGAAAAGAAAATGTAATTAGACAACATGCATAAACATGGATTTTTATGCCTTTTAATCATATCATACCATATCATAAAACAAAACATCCTTTGTTTTTAAATCAAATACTAAAATATGTAGCATAGCTAATTAACTGAACAGAGAGGTCAGATCAGAAAAATGTCTCTGCTACGTAGTTTTAGACTTTTGCCTAAAAGAACTGAACAATAATAATTAATAGGAAAAGCCAGATTTTTACTTGTATGATAGAGATGATTGGAAAAAATTTTAAGCACAGTGTTAATTTAATGACACTGAACACTGTTTCTAATAGTAATGTATGATTAGTACATTTCCGAATGTTTGGAGAAAAAAAATTAAATTGAAGGGCCATAATTTTTTTTCTTGAAGGGCAGGAGGCCGTGTTCAAAATAATAAATAAATGTGGAAATGTAAATCTTGATGGTTGATGTCAAATATTTTTATTCCAAGTTTATTCCTAGGTTTACTCCACCATACGTTCTGATGTTAAGCATAAGTTAATGTCATGAGCTAAGTGCTCATATTCTCTTTTAAGTGCAACAAGCTTTCATTCATAGCTTTTGTTTATAGAAGATAAAAACATGGAGTAAGTTGTCTGTTTAATTCCAGCCTGTCATTTTATTGAAAGTTCTTGTTGGCAATTGCTATATTTTCAATATCCGAACTTCCTGTAGATGGATTAATTTCTACAATTTCTTCTCATAAAAAATTTTTCTCAGCTTTTTCTCCTTAATTCCTTAACCTATTACTCCTTAAGCATTAGGCTGTTGGATTTTACAAGGTGCAACAATCTCTTTTTATTGTACCGAATGTATTTTTTCCCAAAAAACTTTAAGCAATTTTTAAGTTTCCTCTAAGAGTGATATGGGACAAATACTGTGAGAGAAAAGATTTCTGTACACTGCTGAGTACTCAAAGCTCAGAAAAGAATCAACAGACTGTTCAATAATATGGTACAGTACTTGATTGAACACAATAAGTTCAAATTGAACACAATAAGTCCAATTTAATACCAAGTATTTACTGACTGTCAGAGAGGAAAGATCAAACTGGAAAAACAATCAACTAAATGAAAAGTAACAAATACAGGTACTAATCTACCTGATTGATATCTTGAAACTTATCCTTTAATTCACATTAAACAGCTTACTTTTGGGTTACACAGCCCTTCAGGTGGGGAAACCAAAACTGTCTTCACACTACAGAAAAAAAACAAACCTAAAACCTGAAAATGTTATGAGGAGATCAGAGCTCTTTAACAAAGGTTCATATCGGAAGTTAATCAAATAACTTTAGGAGCACAGAGGTTACCTTGCCATCCCACTTTCAAATCTATTAATGTTATCGACAATTGTCAAGAGGTAACACTTGCCTTTTTGCCCTTATTGTCAGATTAGAGCGGTAACAGACCTCTTGATTAAGTGCTTTTTCATCTTACAAATTCACAGTAGAAAAATGATTGAAATTAAACCCACTAGTGTAAAACACATAATGTGCATTACCTTTGTAGAATGAGATACACAGAGAACAGAACAGGAAGTTGCTTAAATGTAGTGAAAAAAAATTCTGTTCTATTTTCTTTGTAATAAAGCACAATGGAACGTTTGCTGAGATTGTGTCATGAAACTGAGACTTCATGTGTGTTCATATACAAGCATATGCATGAACATATGTTGCATGTTCAACTAAAAGACTTGCTAAGATTTGGTTCTTTGGAGAAGTATTCTCGCTGTTATAGATAATTTATTTATAAAAATAAATATGTAACAGAATAGACACATGGGGAAACAATGTGCCCAGCTGTGCATAAGAGAGGACAGACAGTGAATTGCCTGGGATTCATTAAGATCTGACTGCATACCTATCTTTATAGTTCAGATTTTGTTAGCATTATACAGTAGTGTCCCTTGATATGACAGTGACTTCTGTTGATGCACAGGTTATGCTTTTTTCCTCCCACAACTCTACATTGCAGAAGGAAAAGAAGACTTTTTGATGTCCCTGGTCCTGTCAAAGTCTTTTTGGTTCTCAAGGCCATTTGGGTTCATCAGCCTTGTCACATATCCAGTGAGGAAATGTGTCATTTACAGAACAGATTCTATCTGCCATCTTGCTACATAAAGACTATCTTAAGTTCATTTCCTTGATAAAAATTTA
The DNA here is from genome assembly GCA_013397115.1 of Edolisoma coerulescens. Taxonomy (NCBI): domain Eukaryota; kingdom Metazoa; phylum Chordata; class Aves; order Passeriformes; family Campephagidae; genus Edolisoma; species Edolisoma coerulescens. Next base: position 545,684 of record VWZW01005522.1, read on the forward strand.
CTTGACAGAGAACACATTTCCAGAAAATGTAGAAAGGTAATATGACAATCCACTGCTGCTAAACGAGAAGTTTCAGTCAGCCTTTCTCCACCAACAGCTACGATTTGCCAGCTCCTTCATATCTTAGACCCTTTCAAGGCTACTTTAAATACTATTATGTAGCAGGAAATTTTCTGTTTCCTGTCAAGATAACGTTAAAAAAGCTTACAGAAGGGTCAGAAATGTGAAGAATATGGTTCAAGATGAAGATGAAGAAATGTGAGGAAGATTTCCTCACTATGATGACTCTGAGTTATTAGCCCACCTCTACTTCCTACAAAAAAACCAATCTTCGTCACACTGCAGTATTAGCAATCTGAGCTTGGTACAATGTCCCACTCATTCTAGCATGCTTGAAAGCTTCAAATGCTGAAGTAACACTTATCTTCGAGATGAAAGTCCCAAAGGTGCTACAGAAAAACAGCTTAGTACCTATGAGCAAGATCATAGGTGAAAATGGATTGCCCCTCAAATCTTTTGTCAACTAATACAGATAATAAAGCACAACAGAAGTCAATATACTAATACCTATTAATAAAATAGGATGATGTTAACAAGGGAGAGTTGAATCTGTTTAGGAGGAGAATACTATAAGCTTAAACACTAACTATTTCAGGGCATGGATGAAATTATGGCTCTGGGAAAAGGCAGTACTGAACATGGAATTAGACAGAATGACTGAGTAGAAAGAAGGTGAAACAACACCTGGAAAAAAACAAACCCGGAATATACTGCTCGGAGCCAGTTTTAGCTACTATTAACTGAGTTACTCCCCACTGAGGAGAAAGCCCTGCATAAATAACTAGTGAACCGAAAAGGAATAAAACATATAGTAGCTCCATTTTCTGTATCTGTAAAAGGAAAAAGAAGGAAAGCACCAGTAAAACTGATTTTATGCTTATGGTACCTCAGTTGGTCATAGCTAAATGTAGGAAACTATAAAAGGGATCAGTGAGAACTACTGGGAAAAATGGACAAGTAAGACCAAGCTTGTCCATTGCCTTATACAAAATCTGATACCTGTGTGAATATCTAGGCTGGTATGATTGAGAGCCTTTCATGTGCACAGGGACTAAAGAAATCTTTGCATGAGTCAAACATTTCACACATGCACAGAGGAAAATCTTGTAAGTTTGAACCTGCTACCCAGAGCAGATGGCTGTTTTGCTACCCTAACTGTGAAAGTTTCTCTGCTGTAGAAGTGGCTGTCATACTAGAATATTTAGTCCTGTGTTTACATGAGAGCTGTACTGGCCTTTCAGCCTAACTTTTTTTTCTTCTATATTTTTTAGTATTTGTCTACTATATTTGTTTTAGGTAAATTGTAGACTCAGAGAATATATCAATTTGGAAGACATCCATAAGAATCGTCAAGTCCGCCTTCCTGGTCTGTTGCAGTGCACATGGCTAAAGCCACATTGGAGACAGAGTGGTGGATAGGCATCGGAGGCAGTGCAGTCTAATCCCTACATTCAGTTATGGTGAGTTCCCAGGTTCCCAGTCACTTCTAGTTTACATGTTTTCAGACTATTGGTTGAAGTAGTTTCCACCCAGTTTTATGTATGACTCTATGTTTATGTATATCTACTTGTTAAATATGTATGTTTCCAGAATGTTCTTTCTTCTTCCATTCCCCATTGGTTGTTTCCTGGGTACCCCTCCCCTAAATTGTCCCCACTGGTCATTCCCCTGTTATCTCCTTCCATGTTCTCTTTCCCCATTGGTTGTTCCCCTTCTCTCCGCCCTTTTTTGCCCCTGTGTGAAACCCCTGGACACTCCATTGTCCCCTGTCTTCTGTTCCTGGACTCTCCACTGGAATAAACCTTCTAGAACCCATACAAATGACCCCTCTCTCCTTCTTTGCCTCTGCTGGCACTTGAGCACCACCGTTATTTAGGGCTTGCTTCTCGAGGAGGAGATAGCTATTCCGTGTGCTGCAGCAGTGGCCAGTGACATCTGGAGAAGGATGCTGTGGGTCTCAGGCAACCCTGACAGCGTCACTTGTCCTTGTAAAATGACCTACAACTAAAAAAACTAAGCCATAGGAATAAAATTATTTAGGTATTCTGGCAGGCTTGGCACAATGACCCCTTCTCTGGAGACCCTGTTCCTGTGGCTGATCACCCTCTCAGTGAAAAACTGTTTTCTAATATCCAGTTTCAACTTCTCGTGATACAGCTTCATTTAATTTCTTTGTGTCCTGTCACTAGTCATCAGAGATTGGAGATTAGCACCTTCCCCTCTGCTGCTTCCCTTGAGGAAGTTGTAGGCTGCGATGAGGTTGCCCTCAGCCTTCTCGAAGCTGAACAAACCAAGTGATTCCAGCTTCTCCTCATAAGTTTTGTCCTTGAGACCTTTCACCATCTTTGTGGTCCTCCCTTGGATGCTTTCTAAAACCTTCATATCCTTCACTTATTGTCGTGGCCAAAACTGCGCACAGGACTTGAGGTGAGGCGACAGAGCAGCAGAATTGGACAATCACCTCCTCCAATAAGTCATTAAACATCTCTGCTTTGTCTTTGTCCCTATTTTTAGATGGACTAACCGCATCAAGTACTAGATCAGTGTTACCTCTAATCTTCATTTTGCTGCTAAAATATGCCAAAAAACCTTTTTTTCTGGCCTTCACAGTACTAGCCAGGTTGGACTCTGCTCAAGCTACGGCCTCATGAATTTTCTTCCTAGAGTGGCAAACAGCATCTCTATAGTCCTCCTGTGTCACCTGTCCTGGCTTCCAAAGGCCATAGACTTTCCTTTTTGATCTAAGTTTTAGTCTGGTTTAAGAAAGCTTACAGCAGCCTGAACCTCTTTAAAGCAAGTAGAAGGCAGTGTGGTATTGAAAGTGAAAGTGGAAATCTAAGTTTGCAAGGGGACAGAATGCAAGCAGAGGAAAATCTTTAAGTACTGGATTAAAGTATCACCATTAAGTTATACTCTGCCATGTTCCATCATGATGGTTTTTATTTGTTTCATGCGTGGTCTCATTAGAATAATTTAATCTTCATGCATAGTAACTCACTGACTGCTACGGATAAACATAATGAAATCTAATTCTCAGAGAATGAGTGGCATAAACTGGCACTGTCTATGGAATGTTAAAACCATCCTAGTTAACAGAAAATGAATCATGTCAGTGTAGTATTCACTTAAGAGAAACATTTATTGTTTTAATAAGACAATAAAATTAATTAAACTAGACTTGTTCTTCAAATTTAACTATAAGTATATTGTCTTATTTAACAATTCGCCCCTCTCTTTGGACTATGTTTTCCATGCCTCCTCTTCATCCAGGCCACAAATAGGAAACATCTCAGATTGTTTTCCAACCCATCTAGATGGGCTTTCCAACCCATCTAAAAGAAGTCAAACCAGGAGAAAATGCTTATTATACATGCAGTGATAGGGATGTCTTCTGTCATAATTTTTCCTTGTTTAAAATAGTAAGATTGATAGTCCAACCTCATAGTATGTAAGAAAGGATGATAGTACTCAGGGAAGTTCCAAATGACAATATTCCATTTTCCCAGGCCAGAAAAAACTAGGATGGAATTTTTCAAGTGTCCCCTTAGAACTAAAAGAAGAGAGATGCCTTATCTTACTCCAGTGTGACCACAAGGACAATATCCATGGTGTAGTGTTTTTCGTGATTTTTGGATAGGTCTGGGAGAAGCTTTGTCCAGGAACAGTTGCCGTAGAAAATAAATGCATTTATTAAGCACAACTTTTTTTTCTTTTCTCAGATATGATCGTTCATTTATCTGTCTCTCCCCACCCCCTTCCCGCCATGACACACTTTCTGTGACCTTCAGAATTCAAACATGCAGCCCAGAGCATATATCAATATGTGAGGGAAACTCATATTCTTCTCCCTGGACTCTACTGCTCAAACAAGGGCCCATTGCATCTCTCTTTTGATTTAGTAGGTAATGTGTCAGGAATCCAAAATGCACAGTGCATTTTAGTGTCTCAGTTGGTTGATTTGTTATGTCATGGACTCCTTAACAGTTAGTTGCCTCATTTTGCCTTGAGACAGTGTGAAGTAAAATGCAACGAAATATTTGTTTATAACATCCTAAGTAGTCTCTGCTCCTACTATTATTTACAACAGATGTTGCTAAGGGTAAAAAATACTGTGCTTTACTTTTTAAGAGATATTTATGTATCTTTTCTAGACTAAGGATCATCCCTGTGTATGAACAGCTGGTAGACATCTGCTCTCACTGAAGGTAAAACTCCCTTATTCTAACCTCAATAGGAGGTTACAGTGCAAAATACGGTCTTACATTCTACAACCAATGTATGACAAACACACAGAATATTCTAAAGAAGACAAATACACATACTTATTTTCTGGTATTTGACTGTCACCAGACATAATACACATTAGTTTGTTTCAGATACTGACTCACAACTTCTTTCTCATTTATGTCCTAATGTAAGTAAATTTCGTCTCTATCCCAGATGCATTATTTGATTAATAACGTACTGCTAGTTTTATTATTAACTTACTTCAATATTTTACTTCAAATGCATAAACAGGAAATTATGTAACAATTTCTAGTGAAAACAAATTCTTAATGATAACTGTAATTTACCGGTGGACTCGACAGTCTTAAAGGTCCTCTCCAACTTAAACGATTCCATGATTCTATGATTCCTGTTAAAAACATAAAGCCCTAGTGGCTGGAGTTAAATTCTTCAATAACTTTTGAAAATATGCAACTCTTTTGGCTTTGGCTTATATGGACCACAGTTCCCAGAGAGAAAATTTGTCCATATTTCACAGCACATTTTTAGTATGCCTGTTGAAGAGCAATTTCCAGTCATGCTGTTGCTGCTCAAGTTATTTCATTTTCTGTGGTGTCTCTCAGTATGACAACTTACTGCAACTCTCAGTGAGATTGATTCTGAGAAAGAGAGAGATGGTTGGCTTCCAGTCACTGAAGTTATTTTCTTCTTCTACCTTTCCAAGCCAACTGTTCTGTTAGCAGAATTCTCTCTCAGCAGGCAGCTGCCAGTGCTGTTGCTTAAGTGTTTTTGCTGGTGTGTGCTCTCATTGAGCCATTGCCAATAAATTTCATGATGCTTCCTGTTTGGATATTTTGGCCTTCCAACGCCACTGCATAGCAAAATACCTAAAAGCCGACCTTTCTTTTTTTACAGAGATTGTAGTATTTTTTCCAGAGAGACTGCAGTATCCCAGACTTGTGTACAGAAATGGCAAAAACTCTCCATTAATTTCCCGCTGTTCACTCTTTTTTAACTCCATAGAATTTGTAGTCTTTGTAGATTCTGGATTTAATGTAGCACTTCTGTCTGCCACTTAATCACCAAGCATACAGACTTGCATATTTCTCATGTCTCTTTTAAAGAAGCAGCCCTTCCTTCTTCTGAAGTCTTAAATTCAGAAATTAACATGGAAGAAATAGTAAAGTTTTCAGTAGAAAGAAAATTAGAATAAGTGGCCAGACTGTGGGCTGGTATATATATATGAGATGACTAGTGTGATGAAGAGCTTTTAAATGATATTCTAGTCCTGTGCTGAGCTCAAACTATTTCTCCGTTTTACATGAAGTAAAATCTCAGTCTTTTTTCAAGTTCCTGGTATACTGGCTTTCTCAGTTGCATTTACTTTTACCTGATAAAGATTGTTTTGTGTTCTTTTCTACGAAATGGAAAGAACTTTCAACGCATGTCTGCCGTCATATTTTTTATAAACATGGGTTGCCATTTTCTAGTAATTATAATCATAAAACCTGCTCTTTAACTGGAAGGAAAAAAAAACCCAAAACCTGACTGAATGAAAAAAATCCATCAAAACTTTAGATAACTTTTTTTTTTTTTTTCATTTGAGAAGCTTACCCTGTCCAAATTTTGAAAAGTAGAAATACACAATTTTGGTCCTGTTCAAGAATACAATGCCTATTGAGATTTGAAATGTTAAGACATTTTGAAAAGTATGAGTTGGAACTAGATTCTTTGCCTTATAAAGTCAAAAGTGATTTTTTTTCCTGAAATTCAGTTGTATTTTATAGCATCTACTGTAAACCAAGTAATGTGGTGATAATATGAATACAGCTGGTTATTCATTGTACTTTTTGTCTTTGATATTTAGAAATATGAAAAGGTTGCTATTTTTTCTGAAGATTTGTCTGTTTCTCTTATACAAAGTAAAATGAGAGTGTTGATTTAATGATTCAAGTTGTCCCGTGCAGATGTAAATGTGTTTCATTTACAGCTCTGACTAGAGTAACTCCAATGTTGTTGAAATGTTGGTGAAAATTATTCTAAAGTATTTTTTTGGATGTTATTAGGACTTTTTTTTACGGGACACCAGTATATTGTCATCATTTAAAATAATTCCTGGTCATTTGTTCATCTGGGAATTTCCTAAATCATCCCTTTGTCCTCGTAACTAAGGCATTAGATTCAATGTTACTCATTCCTTAGACCAGGCTCCGGGATTTTTACTATACTTAATGTTTAGCAAATCAAAGTCCCTCTTTTAGGAACTCTGACCAAATATTCTATAGCAACTTCACAGTCTTTCTGAAACATAATTACAGTGAATTAAAAGACCTTCAAGGATTGTTCTTAAATATCATGTCTATCCTAGCTAAATTCCCCACTCCAATGTTTGTCTGCACAAATCTAACTTTTTCAGATATTTCAGAAAAGCATTTTGGCAATTCTTTTATTGAATAGTACTAAAAAATTAGCTTTGCCAGGGTAAGAGTTAGGGTCACCTGTTATCCCCTGAGAGTTCCTGCATTCCTAAGCATATGGCACTGTCAACGCACTTCTGTGAGCTCCAGAGGATGCCAAACCAGATATTACGGTGTCACTGACAGTGCCATTTCCTTAAGTACTTGCTACTGTGCAGCTAATCACAGGTTTTTCTGCAATCTCCTGATGAAACCCACCAAAGACATGCAAAGGAACAATGTTTAACTAGAGTGGCCATGCATTAATTAGCAGCTTGATGTAAAGAGTTTTGTAAATTTCACGTATTAATTTAAATGAATATCTTTTGTGTATCTTATTTGTATCAATTTTGCTGACAATATATACACCATAAATCTCCATTATATTGCATCATAATATTATGAGGATTCATAATTTTAAAAAGAAATTGTAAGTTTCTTCATTGAAGAATGTTAGAAAAGTTGACATTCTTTTTCCTGAAAACAAGACAGCTTTATACTTCAAGCAATATCCTGGCAAGAAACTGTCATGTCAATCCGTGCTGTATGTGAGAGGTGAAGATAGGACTCAATAGGGAAAATTTAGTAATCAATGACAAGTCAAATACAGAACAAAAATAATCTAATTCTTCATGACATAAACTTATTTCCTGCCAACTCACATCTGGATTCATCCTGGATCAACTTCATTCATCTCTAACAGAGCTATCGCAATTCAGAAATAAAATAAAAATTGCATAGATGATGTGTCTAGTGAAATGCGGAGGCTACAGGATTAGCCATTTAGTGACAGCTTTGAAATATATATTCTGTTGAATACCCTATGTTTTGAATGCTTTTAGTTGAACTACATTTATGAAGGTTTTCTGGTAAAATCATTTAAGTGTGTGCAAAATATTCATGGAAAAAAATATTTGGGATTAACTTTAAAATTCAGGTAACACCTATCATTGTGAGAAGGACTCACAGCAGGAAATGAGCCATTTTCCATACACTCACATAAACAATAATCACTATAAATGGAACACTTAAATGACAAGGCTATTTTTGTAGTTACCAGGACAACAAAACTGAAGTTACAGATTCAGACAATGAAGTTAGTTTAATTCACAATAGTAAGATTTTTATTCTTTATAATTGAGGTCACAAGGGTAGAAGCAACTTTTTATAAATTGTGACATACTATGCTGAAGGGCATGGGATCCGTGATCTGTTCTTGCTCAGCTGCAGTGGTATTTTTCTGAGGCTGTTCAAATACTAAAACTTACGCCAGTTGACATAAATAAAGATGGTTTTTATTGGTTATAAAAAGTCCATGGCAGGAAATATGAATTATAAAAAACAGTATTTTGAAATTAGATTGAAACTCTGGTACCTGTACCTGCCAGGAAATGTTTGTTTAACATTTAAATTCTGTTACAAACCATGTGCTTTAATTTGAATTTAAGTTGCTTTCAGTCCAGTCTATTATCTTTCATAAACTACATCCTGAAGTTGTAGGTTATTTGTGACTGTTCAGTTTCCAAATATTCACTCTACAAGCTACACATTTTTAATCCAAAGAAACAGTAATGTAAATTTAACCTGAACTAAGTCATAAAGAAAATACTTCAATTTTAAATGAGTTTGATAAGAGACTATTCAATGTACTGGGTCTCAGTGATATGTCTGGTATTGACATATATGCATATAATTATCTAAACCTCTATCAGCAAGAATGTACCTATTTTTTCGAGAAAATTTTATGACTTTTCCTCTGATTTTACTGATGGAAAAATCTGACCAGAAATACTGATGTGAGAAATGGCGTTTCATATTTTTTCACTTTGATAATTAAGAGAAGGTGTTACTCCATGTAAAATAGTGTAAATATTATTTTCATGTTGATAAAAGGATATGAGTGTATGTCCCAACGAAAAAAATTCCATCCTTCTTCTATTTAATTCTTAAACTTCATGTAGATTCAAGGGCTTTTTAAACATTATTTCAAAGATTTTTCACAATTTTACTATGAGGGCATTCAAGTGGAAAACTGTTTTTGTTTTGGGTTTTTTTTTAGTTCTGTTCACATTTCCTCCTTTTAAGATTTTCAGTGTAACTAACATTGAACTATGATTCACAAAATCTTATAATGGTACTGGTTTTTCCAAAGAAATTTTGTGAAACCCTGACATTTTCTTCCTTCCTCCATTCTTTTTCCGTTCTTTCCCACTTTGCATGATCCATGTAAAATGGGTTAATATTAAAGAAAGTCATGAAAATGAAAAGTTCTTTTGACTGCCAGTGGTAGCTGATGAGACAAAATTTTTTTGTCTACGTATTTTTTCATGTTTAAGACCATAAGAACTGCAGGAAATATTGTCATCCTGCTCCCTATTCAGGTCTCTACTCTGTGTCTGCAAGTGGAACTGGTACCGTAGCATTGCCTAGATATATATTTTACGGAATTTTAATGATGGATCATCCCTGCTCTCCACAGTTTTCCTCCTGTTTCTTCCAACAGCATGAAGCTTCAGATTTCTCAGACTAAAGGGTGCTTTTTACATATATAGTGCTCATATAGTACCCAAATCTGAAAATAAATGTTTGTAGTTGTAGCTTTCCACTGTTGCAGTGTAACTCACATCCAATACCAGAAAGTATTTTATCCGACACCAGAAATTATTATTTTTCTCTTTTTTTCTTCTTGTTTTCTTTTTTTTCAAGACAACGGAACATAGTTATGGAATGATTTATAATCATTTCTTATGAAGATGTGATGTCTATGGTTCTTGCTGTCTTTGAAGTCATTGATTAGACAAAAAACCTTGAAACTCTTACACAAAAAGTGTCCTTTCTTGCAGATTCTCCACTCTTATATTTACCTTTCTTCTTAATTTTCCAGTTTCACGCTTAGTTGTTTTTCTTTTCTTAATGTGTTTAGGAATAGAATGAGATAGAATGGGAATGTGATATTAGATGGAAAAAAACACTTTCCTGTTTTTCTTAAGTCAGCAAACCTGAGTGTGACAGTGGTCAAGCTTAACAAGAATAAACTTGGATAAAATTGAGCTCTTTCAAAGTAATCCTTTTTTTTTTTTTCCTTTCTATGTGATAAGCTCTAACTCAGACTCCTAAGTAGAAGGCAGTGAGAGCAAATAGGAATAGGACAGATAAAGATGCCCTCCTATCTCAGCAGAAACTTGCTGATGAGGCATGCCTTGTATCTTCTAGCTACTGGATTTGTATGTATATTTATACTTGTGCATCATCTTATTTCTACAGCATGCTGTCAACTTTGTCACATGAAATGAAAAGGAGGTTAGCATACACATTGTTTAGTCCCATGCAAAATAGTTGGTCATAGTTAGCCTCGTGCTGAAGAATGCCGAGAAACTGCAGAAAATATATTCTGATTGTTAAATTGTTTAAGACAGAAACTGTCTTTCAGAGTATGTAGATACTATATATTGGAAGCCTTGGGGAAGATATAGAGCAAGTAGGAAAAAACCCCAAAACAACCCACAGCAGGAACATGTGGACCTTCATGTTAAATATGTATATGTATATATTTGTATTATTTATTACTTGCTTGTGGCGGTGTGGCTGGCGTCAAGGCTGTAAGCTCTTCAGAGTTGGGATTGCATTTCATATGGCTTGTATATTATAAAATCTATAATCCTGGTAAATAATGAAAAGTGATGTAACTACTAATAATCTCTTTAGCACTCTGGTTAGATAGTTTTTCAGCAGTTCATTAGGAAATATCATGTACCACACTCCAGAAGTGTTTACAATTTTGCTGATTTCTTAAAAATAGCTCTAATTAAAAGTGTTTATCTGGTTTTCTCTGAAAATGAACAAGCAATTCTTTTCAAACTGTGCCTGTTTTAAATCAGACTCGCTAGCACTGAAACTTTTATGAAGACACCTTTGAAGACACCACATCTTTGCCTTTTCACTGCTTGAAAAACAGAAGTACCATTGTCCTGAGTTTAGCTGTGAAAGTTAATTTTCTTCCTAGCAGCTGGTACAGTTCTGTGTTTTTGATTTAGGACGATAATAATGTTGGTAACACACTGATGTTTTAGTTGTTGCTGAGCAGCGCTTGCCGTAAGTCAAGGACTTTTCAGTTTCCCTTGCTCTGACAGTGAGCAGGTGCAAAAAAACCTGGGAGAGAGCATGGCCAGGACAGATGACCCAAACTGTCCAAAGTGATATTCCACACTATAAAACATCATGTCCAATATATAAACTGGGGGCAGTTGGCCAGGAGGGGCCATTCACTTCTCAGGGACAGGCTGGGCATCCGTCAGCAGGTGGTGAACAATGGTATTGTGCATCACTTGTCTTGGGTTTTACTACTCTCTTTTTGTTATCTCTCTTTTGATCTTCATCATTATTATTATTTCTCTGGTTGTTATTATTATTATTACTACTCTATTTTTCTTTATTTCAACTATTAAACTGTTTTTATCTCAACCCACGGGTTTTACCTTTTTCTGATTCTCCTTCCTATCCCACTGGGAGAGGAGAGAGCGGAGGGGAGGAGTGAAGGAGTGAGCAATCAGCTGTGTGGTGATTAGTTGGTAGCTGTGGTTATACCAAAGCACCTAGAAGGCCAAGACTGAAAAGTATCTTGCAACTGACAAATCTTACCCTTTTTGATTAAATGAGTAGTGATATTAAATAAGTAGTAATGAATACTCAGCTCTTTCTGAGTGGTGCAAAAATTACAGTTGACAAAGACTGTTTTGATATGAACATCTGTAGGTACCTCTCTTGGTAATGGCTGTAAATTTGTTGTAAAACTTTCCTTTAAACAGCACAATAAAGCCTTTGATAGACATTTTGTCCCTAGAAATTTTGCTTTCCAGATTCAATTCCAAAAATTCAACACTTGTATTTCTACAAAAGTTTTAATATGAGAGACATTTGTTTTCAAAGCTTAAAAACCCTGAGTTTGGTTAATTTGTGTTTTGCATACAAGATGAAAAACTGGATTTAGATTATTTTCTGTTCCTTCACCATTAGGGTAAAAGGTCTTTTGCTTGAACATTTGACAAACATTTCTGAGTGGATCATCTGAAATTTTTTAATCAAACCTTTGTTTCTTTATCTGCTCTTACCTAAAGTGATGTCTCCAGCTTAAATTTACAAATAGATCCTAAATTCAACCTTTGTGTCAGCAAACACTCTGCAAGAGACTAAAATGTTTTCATCTAAATTTTATCTGACTGAATTTTTGAGTTTTCTAGATTTTTTGCTGTATCTAAGGCTTGTGATAATTCTGTTGCTTTTTTGGAATGAAGCAAATCTCCCCTGTTTATTTTAAGAATGATTCTATTTTAGCATATTGCTAATTTCACAAGAAGGTCTTCAGAGTTCGTTTTATAGCACTTTCCAAGTGCATGGTATACCCTAGCTCTTTTTAATTCTGTCACATTTGATATCTGTTACAGAAAAATGTCACTCATTCTTTTATGAAAGTAGAGTTGGCTAGTGCTGCTTGCCATCAATTTGTAGAGGTCTCCAAATATGTTGTGCATGTCTTGTGAACTTTTTTTTCATATTTTTCAAGTTAGCCAAAGGTCTCTTACTCTTCTGACCTTTGAAATGGAAGCAAAATGGAAACTGTGCCTTTTGTTTCCTTATATTGTCAGAGATGGCCTCAAATATGTAACACTGAAACTTCCAAAATATTCTGCGTGTTGTTTTTCTTTTTCCATTAGAAATGTCCCATCATAATGTGCTGGTCTATGCATAAAAGGACACTTTTGAGAAACTGAAGTCCATTTGTATCATAATGAAATCTAAGTAGTTTCTTTCTAGCATTCAATTTGAATGTTCAGAAGTGTGATTTTCTTCAGACCTTTGTTTTCCTTGTTTAATCCTGGTTTGCATCCAAATACAAACAAAACAGGGAAAATAGATATATGAAAAATTTAGAAATCTCCAGGGTTTATGTTCTAAAAAACCCTCTGTTTAATTTTTCAATATAAAAAATGTTCTACTATAGTTATTCATTATTTTGGACACATTTCATTCTTTTACAAGAAGATGGATATACTAATTTATTTCGTTTTATAACTGGGTAGGCAATGTCAGTCTGATAATTTGGCTAGAAGATGCCAGTGGGAACTGAGGCGCCTTTTATTCTCAAAGAAACAATGTCAGCTGCTTCCCAGACTATTATTTTTATGCGGCTGCTGGCTTTACTTTCCTGTGTATTTTCTATCAAGTGGTAATGCCAGGACTGGCAGCTAAATTTCTTCTGGACTTCTCTAAAATGAATAAAATGAAAAAATGAATGTTATTCACCTTCCAATCCTCTGTTATCACGGCACTACTGGAACAGAGTTTTATGCAGAAATTCTTGGACTCACAATTCTGGAGAAAAGCCCAGTCTTTCTATCTTTTTCCTACTTCTGGATGAAACCAGACTAAAGGAGGTGGTGCTGTGATGATACTAACTGAAACAGAGCAGGGTAATACTTCACCTCAGTGCCAAAGGAGAATTGTGAGGAAGGGAGCTGGAAGGTACAAAGAGCTAAGAGCAAGAAAACCTGAGCACTAGTGGGATGAGGAAAGGAACTGGTCGGTGGTGTCTCCTCGATGATTCTGACCACTGCTAATGGGTGGTTTGAGGTGTAGGAGCTTTTCAATCAAAAATGGTTTATTTGTTATTCTGCATCACATTCAGGCAGATAATGGAAATAAATACAGAGCAAGGAAACGGAGGGTTCTTCAGCAGTCAGATCAGTCCAGGTTTTCCTTACTGCATTTCAATGTTGTTTTTTCCATCACAATGCTGTTCTTCGTGATCAGAGCCAACATTCAATACTCTATGTTTCTTAGATATCTTCTTTTCTTTTTTTCTTCATCTTATATTGATTATTTATGCAATTAATGCTCTTTTCTTACAGATATTTTATCTACTATAACTTCAGCTTAACATTTAACTGTTGTTAAAAGAAACATTTCTTTCATTGCTTGGAGCCTACTGTGGACATCTTGGAGTTAGATATTTTAGTGAATACTGCTGTTCTGCAGAAGAAATTCAATGTTTGTATTCAAAAGCCTTTGTCTTAGCATCTTTTAGAAAGCTATTTTAAAATATAACTGCTGAGAAAAACTTTACCTAAAGGCTCAACCTAAGTTGAAGAGCACTCAGAGATTCTTTGTGAAAGGTACTACAGGATTGTACTGTAGTGTTGCTGTAACTCAGTTGGACTTCTGAATGTCCTTTGCAAGTCCCATTGCAGAATGAAATTATGATTTTTCTTCTTTTCTTTTACTTTCTTTTACTTTCTAGTACTTAGACATTTCAGCTTGTATTTCCGTAGAGACTTCAAGCTGCTATGTGTACTTATGTAACAAAAGCAGGTAAATTGTGTATTTTTATGACCAAAGAAGTATATCTGTAGAAGTGCAAAAACAAGTTTATTTTAAAAGAGACAGAAGACACTACCTACCGTTCATCAAGATGTAAGTTTCAATTATCTTTTCCTAATTCAAAACTCTCTGAAATTGAGCATTTGCTTATTTATTTTCTTGAAGCTGTTATCAGGTAAAAATTCTTCCATCATCTATTTCAAAAATAATGCTTTCTGCTTATTCTGTCAATCTCCTGTCTAAAACATCAAAATTTTTTATATTTATGTGCAATTTAGATGTGTGCCTATCCACTTCTTGAACATAGTAAGCTACAGACAAACACACCGGGATGATTTGCCTTTCAATCTTCATTTTAGGAGATAAATTTACTTCTTGCAGCTTCTCAGTGGACATGTGATTTTTTTTTTTTTATCCTGCACAAATAATACTGAAATTAAATCATAAAGGACCATCACTGTTTAAGTATATATATGTATATATACACAGGATTAAAAAGATATGTATTTATTGATAAATTTTGGAAATGAAGGGAAATCTATAATGCTGTTTTATTTTGAAGGACTTATTAGTGATCTGAGATAAAACCTGGGACATTGTAGGCATTGATATGAAGGTTTTTGCATTCTAATAAAGATCACAGAGAGGAGCTAGATTTAACAGCACTGGAACAAAGCATTGCCATATTTGTTTCAAGGTATTGAGTAAGATCTCTTTCAGCTGAGCTCATTTTTTTTTTTTCATCTTGAGCTCCACTGTAAATATTTGGATTAGTTCTACTACATAATTGTTATCTAAGTTTTGAAAAATAATTGTATTGTGTTCTAAGAAATGAGCCATCGTGACTTTCAAGATATCTAGATAGGACATATCACTTAGTAGCCGTCTGTATAATGACACTTCTCACAGTATGTTATCACTGACATATTCTGGTATTTCATACCAAAGTAATTTTAATTTAGCAGTTAAAAGCTGAGGCTAACAAAATACAAGGTATCTGTCCTTTGCATACCAGTGTTGATATCTGTAGAATGCTAGATATCTGGAGAACTGCTTTATCTTGTGATTTTACTGATCTACCATTAATAATTCAAATTAAATCAGCATATTTAAATTATAAAAATTATGTCCAAAATAGTATCAAGAGATTCATCTGAAGACCCATAAACAGAGGAAAGAACATTGTTTCAGTGGTATGAAGTCCTGCAAAATGGAAAATTGCTGTGTCCAACCTGTGATCTGTGAAACTGAAGCATAAGAGAATTGACATGTGAACTTTACAAATAAGGTGTCTTCAGAAATCAATCTCTATTTATAATCTGATTGTGTATGGAATCCTTGCCTGAGTGAGTGAACAAAGACTGAATGGAAAATTTTGGAGTCTCTTTCACTATCCAATACAAAGCATTTCTATTTTGGGCACCTGAATTTCCATTCCAGCACAAAATGCTCTTGCAAATTCTCATACCGAACATGTAGTTTCACTATTTATACCACCCTGTGTTTAGCCTTTAACTTAAACAATTCCTTTCAAATCTCCATTACCCAGGGTTGCCTTTTCTTCGGCCTGATCTCTTTCGAATGCCCTTTACCCACTAGGTTCAGCAGCCAGCTCTGTCAGCCCTGCCACCTCCAACTGCAGAGACTCAGCTGCAGTGCTTTGTGGAAGCTTCTTCTCCCACCTGCAACAGTCAGCAGGAAATGCTGCTGAAAAGGATTGTGAAGACTCACTCATTTTGCATGTATAACCTGAAGAGGGATTCCTACTGCTCAGAAAAAAAGGTGTTTGTTGTTTTTATTTCAACAATATCATCTTCTCTGAGGTCTCCTGGATAATCTGAACTATTGCACTGTATACAAGGTTAAAAAGAATGAATGGTGGTGTGGTGACAGTGTTTAGTTATGAGTTCGGAGTTTGTGTGGGGTTGTTTTGAAAAAGAAAAGAATTTTCCTTTCCAGTTTCAGTAAGTATCCAAATTCAAGGATAACTGCAATCACATGAGAACTTCCAGATCTCAGTTTTCTTATGTGACTACAGGTGCTTGGGTTTGTCTGTTTGGGTCTTGATTTGCTGTACAAATTCACAGAATTGTAGAATTGTTTAGGTTGGAAAAGACCTTCATGATTATTGAGTCCAACTGTTAACCCAGCACAACCAAGTCCAGCACTAAACCAAATTCCAAGCGTCACATCTACGTCTTTTAAATATTTCCAGAGATGGTGACTCCACCACTCTCCTGGACAGCCTGTTCCAATGCTTGACAACCCTTTTGGTGAAGCAATTTTTTGTGATATCCAAACCAAACCTTCCCTTGTGCAACTTGAGGCCATTCCCTCTTGCTTGTCAGTGAGGAGAAGAGACACTTCATTATAATCTTGTTTCACATAGTTGTTGAGAGTGATAAGGTCTCCTTGATTCTCTTTTTCTTCAGGCTAAACAACCTCAGAGCTTTAGCCACACCTCCTGAGTCTTGTGCTCCAGACCCTTCCTCAGCTTTGTTGCCCTTCTCAGGACACACTCCAACACCTCAATGTCTCTTCTATAGTGAGGAGCCCAGAACTGAACACACGATTCGAGGTGTGGCCTCACCAGTGCCGAGTACAGGGGGACAATCACTGCCCTGGTCCTGCCGGCCACACTATTGCTGATACAGACCAGGCTGCCCTTGGCTTTTTTGGCCACCTGGACACACGGTGGCAATGTTCAGCCAGCTGTCAACCAGCATCCCCAGGTCCTTTTCCACTGAGCCACTTTCCAGCCACTCTGGCCCCAGCCTGTAGCACTGCCTGGGGTTGTTGCGACCCAGGTGCAGGACCCAGAACTTGGCCTTTTGAACCTCAAATGACTGGCCTTGGCCCATTGATCCAGCCTGTCCAGATCTCTCTGCAGAGCCTTCCTACCCTCCAGCAGGTCAATGCTCCTGCCCAACTTGGTATCATCTGCAAACTGATAGAGGGTACACTCCATCCGCTCATCCAGGTCATTGATAAAGATTTTTAATCTTGATTGGCCCCAACACTGAGCTCTAGTGAAAACCACTTTCAACAGGCCACCAACTGGATTTAACTCCATTTACCACCATTCTCCAAGCCTGGCAATCCAGTCAGTTTTTCGTCTTACAAACAGTACCCTTGTCCAAGCCATGAGCAGCCACTTTTTCCAGGAAAACGCTATGGCATACAGTATCAAAGATTTTACTATAGTCCTGGTGGACAGCATCCTTAGCCTTTTCCTCATCCACTAAGGAGTTCACCTTCCTATAGATGGGGGGGTCAGGTTGGTCAAACAAGACCTGCCTTTCATAAACTCATCTTGGCTGAGCCTGATCCCCTGGTTCTCCTGCATGTGCTGTGTGATGGCACTCGAAATGATCTGCTCTTCCCCAGCACCAAAGGTCAGACTGACAGGACTGTTCTTCCCTAGATCCTCTGTCCAGCTCTTTTGGATGGGTGTCACATTTGTGAACTTCCAGTCAGCTGGTACCTCCTCAGTTAGACAGGACTGCTGGTAAATGATGAAAAATGTCTTGGTGACCACTTCTGCCAGCTCCCTCAGCACCTCAGGGTAAATCCTGTCTGGTCCCAATGACTAAGTGTTGTTAGCAGGTCACTGATCGTTTGCCCTTGGATTATGGGGGCTTCATTCTGCTCCCTGTCTGCCAGCTTAGGGGGCTACTACCCAGAGAACAACTGGTCTTGCTATTAAAGACTGAGGCAAAGAAGGCATTAAGCACCTCAACCTTTTCCTCATCATTTGCCATTATGTTTCTCCCTCCATCCAAAAAAGGATGGAGATTTTCCTTATTCCTCCTTTTGTTGCTCATGTATCTATATAAACATTTTTATTGTCTTTTACCACAGTAGCCAGATTAATTTCTGGTTGAGGTTTTGGCTTTCTAATTTTTTTTCCCTGAATAACCTAATCAATCCTAGTAGTCCTCCTGAGTTGCCATCCAATTTTTCCAAAGGTTAAAAACTCTCCTATTTTTTCAGAGTTCCAGCCAAAGCGCTCTGTTCAGCCAGGATGCTTTTCCTCACCATTGGCTCATGTTTCAGTACATGGGGATGCCCTGCTTTGTGCTTTTTATATTACTTACATGAAGAATGCCCAGCCTTACTGGACCCCTCAGCCCTTCAGGACTGCCTCCCAAGGGACTCTCCCAACCAGTCAGCCAAAGTCTGCTCTTCCAAAGGCCAAGGTGCCAGATCTGCTGACGCCTCTACTTACTTCTCTGAGAATCAAAAACTATCATCTCATTATCACAATGCCCAAGATGGCCTCCAGCCATCACATCACCCATCAGTCTTTCCCTGTTCAAAGACAGTCCAGTGGGTACCTCCCCTAGCTACCTCCCTTACCAGCTGGGTCAGGAAGTTATCTCCCAAGCATTCCAGGAAGCTCTTAAACTGTTTCCTCTCTGCTGTACCTTATTTCCAGCTGACATCTCATCCCATAAGTTGAAGCCCTCCATGGTGAGGCTTCTCCCGACTGCTTATAGAACATTTCATCTGTTTCTTCATCATTGTTGGGTGGTCTATAACAGAATCCCACCAGGATATCTGTCTAATTGTCCATCCCCTGATTCTTACCCTAAAACTCTCAACTCTGTGCACAAGTTATCCCACCATATTTCTGTGATGGTAGCTATGTCATGGTCTTCCTGCTGCACAATGGTTTCCAGCTCCTCCTGTCTGTTGCCCATATATATGTATCAGTGTAGATGCATTTCAGCTGTTAATCCTGCCACCTTCTTTGTGGGGGAACCCTGTAATTCCTGGATGGAATTTCCTAATGATGGAAAACACTTTTGCTACAGAATAATTGTTTGCTCCTAAGGTTTAATTTAAATGGCACAGTGCACAGATTTTATACTTATCTCCAACTATGTGCCTCTACTTCAAAGGAAAATAGTTCACAGGAGCTGAAACCTGACAATCTGACAACATATTGAGAAAGTTCTGTAGATGAGTAATCTAGAAGGCAGCAGCTGGGCTTATTCAATCAGCACTGTCATCTCTGATCTCATACCTCACAAACCACTTTCATCTGACAAAATTTCAGTTCTTTTCCTGTTGTGATTTCCTGTGAATACTGTTGTTGTGAAATAGTTGTACAGTGCTTAAGCATCTTGATCTTAGTGCAAGAAAGCCTTGTATTTGATCACCGGAAGATTTTAGTTTTAGTTCCTTGTGATCAATTGTAGGCACTTTGAACTTGTGTGTTCTGTTCTGTACCTAAATGGCCTCTTTTTTCTCCGAGTGATGCATATGATTATGTTCTGCTGCAAATATGGAATTTATTCTTTGCTTTACTGTTAATCAATGTAGAGTAACATAAATCTTTCACAATACACCATTTGGAACATTTATAGGATTTAGAATCTTAATGTTTTCTTCAAAATACCATTTCTCTTGTACCTATAGATGATATGTGTTGGGGCTCTCTTTGACTGCTTCCCTTTGAAATCAGTATCAGTAGGAGTGGCATAATGAGGACCATCATTATCTAGATTTCTCTCCATAGCCTGCTGTCTGATTATGGATAATAGAAGTAAACATCCACTTAATTACCAAGTATATTGCAGTTAAAGCTGTCTGGTAACTATAGTTATAAATAGATTCTACCATATAATTTCATTCCTATTCATGACCCCTTTTGTTTGCTTATTGATAAACTCTTGGTTGTATTAAACTTATTTGCAAGCACGTTTGTGATATGTACAAATGTTGCACATGGAACCTAAATAAATATTTGCAAGACATGAGACGTCAGAAAAGAGCTTTCATGACCACTTAAGATTCACCTCTTTCTCCTCAATCAACTTCTATTTCTTTTTATGCTGTAAAATACTGGTGCTGAGGTAACTTAATTGTTATTATGCACACATCTTTCAGGTCAAAAATGTAGCTCTAAAACTGTCACCGCTCTCCCCCTCCTCTTCTAATTCTTCTTTCTCTATCTCCCTTACCTACTTCAAACAACCTTAAGAAATTTTATTATAAGTCAGAAAACAAAAAACAAATATCTGGTTTGCAAAAAGCATGTGATTGCCTTTTGTTTTTTAATCCACAATCTAAAAATTAAGGGTCATGCTGCCTAAAAATGTCTTTGAGAAAATCATATGTTATGGATTAATTAACTAAACAGTACAACCAAACTAAAAAAAACCTACAGTGTGGTTACACTCATCGTCACAGATGCAATTTCTCAAGAATTCAAGGTCATAAGAATATTGCAACTCTTACACATTTCTTGTTCAATATGAATTCTTTAGAGTTTGTCTACTTGGAAAATTTACTGCCATAGTTTTTACTGCTATAGTTACATTGATCTAATTCTTCCTGCAAATGCTTATTTTAGAATAGGTACCATGAGAGGGAGCTATAAATATAGTGGTATGGTTACGATAGTATTGTTCCCCATAGATCTTTTTTCTGGGTTAATCTTTGATGCAGAACATAATTTCTATAACCATTTCACAAAGACACAGAGGTTGTGATTTACCAGAATAAAACTAGCACGGCTGGGAAACAGAACCAAAGTGCTAGTTTAATCATCATTGTCTCTGCATATACCTAAGGACCACAGCTATGTTCTTAATTTACATTGGCTGAGAAAATTCCCCATAAGTAGAACAAGTTTATCTATGCAAGTAGGTTGTTAGAGATGTTACTTGCGTCAGCTTGGCCCATGCTAACTACCATTCTTCCCAAATAATTCCCATCTACATTTCAGCAGTTAAAATGTCTCTTGGGACATGTTTCTGCCCTTCAACAATATCCAAGTAGGCATTGTGACTCCACAACACTGTAAATCCATACACTCCTTCATGCTGTTGTGTTGTTCTACAGTTGCACTGCATGGGCACTTAGAGGATCATTCCATGTGTTTCCACCCTTAGGAATGCAGAGCAGGCTTCTGTTCTCACAGCCAGGTGGAGCTGCAGGGAAAGGGAGCCTCAGATCCAAGGAAAGCACATTGAAATTCCAGTCTATGGGATTTGTTATGAGCAGACTGGTCTGGATGGACAGTTCATACTTGAATCTTTGCAAGCTTTTATTCTCCTCCTGTCTCTTCCCTAAGTTCATGGTTTGGGTGTTGTGATTTGAGTGTTGTGATTTGGGTGTTGTGATTTGGTATGTTGTGATTGGATATGTTGGGTAGCAGACGGACGCGATAGAGGTCAATGTGGTAAACTGGGGAGAGACAGAATTTTCCTAAAACCATTGTATCACAATGATAGGAAAGCAAACATTGCATAAGAATGCCCATCTATCTATCATGCAGATAGAGGAGAACAGCACTTAAGACTCCTAATATAGAGATGCAAGCGAAGTCTAACTCAACACCTACAAGCTCTAAGTGTGTAGTACAGACAGGTTGAAACAGTGGAATCTAGAAACTGTTTAGGTGAGCGTAGGTGGTGGGTGCCCAGGGCTCATCCAGAAAGTCTGTGTGAGAATACAGGGAAGGTAGGTGGAGAGCATGCTAGAACAGCTGGGAAGGGGCCGTGGTTTAGCAGAACGAATGTTGCACCTCATCAGATGATCTGTGTTCCAAGCAGATGGTGTGGCAATGGAGAGAGGGGTGGTTGGAATTAAATGGTCCATGTTATATGATTGGATCTAGAGGGAGTACCCGTTATAGATTTTTGGGTTGGTTAGTTTGTCTGTTTCTTCTGGCATTTGATTTTGTTGTGGTTTTGGTTTTTTAAGTCAAAAGAACTGATGTACAGAAAGAAAATGTGTTAGTGTCACATAGAGCGTGGGACAGAACCCAGATCTATTTTTAAAACCTGCTTTGTGGTATGTGGCTGATGGAATACTGCTGCAATCCTCATGAATATTTTGATAAAAAAGCCCTTAACTAGATGGGGGCAGTGAAGTCAGGCAAGATTTACATGAGATAAAGGACCCAATCCTGCAGTGAATCCTTCTTTTGAAATAGTTTGCCTGCATTCTCAGGCAGATGACTAAGATGCTCCAGGTAGATGTTTTGCACAACACTGAGCATGCTGATGTCCATCCTGTCCGTCCTAGTTTTCTGTTTCAAAATCAGCAGGTCAAACACTGCAGTGAGATTCTACAGGACCCCAGGTCTTAATCCAAACACATTGCAATTGTTGGAATGGCTACAAGTTTTGGGTGGAACCAACTGGAGTATGTGTGGTTTTTCACTGATAGTCTAACAACACCCTTCAGGATGTGTGACTGGAAGACCTTTCAGTTGCTGTAGGAATTGTGCAGGGGCCTATGGCTGCAAAGAAGGAGGGAAAGGGGATGTCTTTTCAGTGGGTTTAGCAGTGGTTTAATCTTTGTGCAGCTGGATTGTGCAGTGCCTTCACCCTGGGTTTGCTTGGCCTTGCTGATACTGTGGACATGCACCAATTATGGGTAGATAAACTGTATGATGGTCTCTGTGCCATCTGACATAATCCTGCCTGCTATGGACTTTCTGACCCCAAACTGATTACATGTTGACTGGGACAAGTAACAGGAGTTTATTTCATTTTTGTGACAGAGATGCAGGATACTTGAAAAGTTCACACATACTAACAAAGCATGGTTTCCACAGTAGTCCTTTCCCATTTAAGCCTTTGCATTCACAAGAGAAAATCCTAATTTTTTTAATGAATTCAAACGGCAAGATGTTGAAGAACAGAAGAAAGGGGATGACTTTTGAGGTAGTATTAGAGTAAGAAGAGTTAGTTTAAAGTATTAGCTAATTAAGAAGGTCATATACTGTAGGAACATTGTCCTTAAAATTAATGGACACTCCAAATGCTGATGAAATATTTCTTACACAAGGTCAGCATGAAGAAGAAACCATAGTGCATGATTCCATGTTGTGGTTTGCTTTGTGGGCAGGCTTCAGCAGCATGTGGTTTGTCACTAATAGAAGCTGAAACTCTATGGATATCCTTTGAAAACACTGTGTCTGGCCACCTTCTAAGCAAGTACTTTATTTATTTCTATCAAAGTACAGCCTGATGTTAGAGATGTGGGCCTTTTTCTCTCAGCAATAATTCTGTAGATTTTGATTAGCATTTTTAATCAGAATGTTCTTCTGCACAACCTTGAATACAAGTTTTGTGTTCCGTGTCTGCATGCACAATATGTCAGGTGACAATTTAAACTGTTAAATGAGATTATAAGGGAAACACTGTAAATCAAAACTAGAAAGTATTAGTTTTATTAAAAATAAATTATTTTTATATCTGGTCTTGTGAAGGATTAAAAAATGTTTTTTCTAATGTAGATTATTCCTGGAAATCAATCGTAGACATCAGATATATGTGCACTTTGTTAATGCGACTCCTTTTTTTTTGAGAAAAAGGAAAGATTGATGACTGCTTCTGAAAAAGAAATTAACTCAGATTGTTGCCTGGTAGCTCCCTCTATTCTATCTGAGATGTCGTCATTGAAATGTTATTATTTGAAACTGAGAAATATTGAGGAGACCACTGCCTAAGGCAGTGAGGAAGGAGAATGAAGGCTGTTTAATTGAACCTGCTAACACTAACATTGACTATTCATGTGAAACAGAGGTGCATAATCAGAGGAACTGGGAGAGAGGGAATATATTAATTCTCAGTCCTGGTATGAATGAGAAGCTTCAGATACAGTCACTGGTTTTTGGTTTGTTTTTTTTTAATGGCACATTATTTTTCACTGTATGGAGAAATTGGGCTACTAGATACGCACAGTGGAGCAAATTTCTGCTTGAGATTTCTGCAGAAACAAAAAGTGTTTTTCTTTGAAAAGTATAAAGTAACAGGTCTCAGTGATGTGCAGTGTCTTCCATCCATCCATCCATCCATCCATCCATCCATCCATCCATCCATCCATCCATCCATCCATTCGTCCGTTCATCCATCCGTCCATCCGTCCATCCATCTATCCTCTAGCCAGTGTGGCTGCTCAATACACCTGTAGGTGATAATCCTGCAGGAAATCCTGCAAGTATAGACAGGGTCCATCAAGCATCAAACCATGTCTAAAGGTTCTCTTTGTAGAGGATGTGGGAGTGCTCACACCCATGAGTGTAGTGTAATGTGAGTAAACTTACTCAGCCCAATCATGCACAATCTCAGACTAGTATTGCGAAGCAAGAAAGCTGAAGTAGCATCTCAGCTCCTGCAAACCAAAAAGCATTAAGGTAGACTGAGACTGTGCCAGCAAGTATAACAACCCCTGAATTCTTACTGATCCTTCTCTTTGGTGGCACACAGGAGTTTCATGTACAGGTGCCTTGCCTTTCATTCCAAAAGCTAGTAGCTCATGGTGGCTGGTTCTCAGCTTTTTCACCCCTGCTCATTTAATGGAAAGGAAGTAAGTGGTACCTGAGGACTGCTCCCCAGTGTGATGTGATATACACTGTACAGTACATGACTAACTTCTGTGTTTCTTAAGTTTTACCAGACTAAATTAGCCCTTCATAACCTCCTGCAGACACTGCCTTGCAAAGCAAAGGATTGTCAGTAGTCAGCCATCTTGATGCACAGGCTGGACATTAATATTGTGGTTGTCATGGCAACAACACCGTATTTGAAACAAAAATGTGTTTGCAGAATGTGCAAAGACAATACATTTCAAGATTAAAAGGAATCAATGGAATTCTCAGTAATAAAAAGTTAACTTAGTTAACCCTGTTTAATTTGGTTTCACGCAGAAGTTACGTAAGTCCGAAACACCGTATTAAAAACCCCACACGAACTAGACCAATTTTAGATACCACTGAAAATTAAAAAGTTCTGCCTTATGATGGCATGTAGTGGAAATGGGGTAGCAGTTTGTAACTGGTCCATAGTTTCCGTCTGAAATATTGCAGCGGTATTGAAAAGTAGACAATTTGTCCATGGTTAAATATTTGAAGTTGATATTCACTGACAAAGGTGTATAAACACAGTCCACTGAATCCAAATTAACGTCTCAACCTGAGTCAGGAAATTACAGCTTAATGTAATTTTCAAGAAGTTGAAATTTTCAATTAAGGAAAGAATGTCTAAGAGATGATTTCTTCTTGGTTCTTAACTAGCAACCTTGGGAATTTCCAACCAAATCCTTTTGGAAGTGATTACTCTTTACTAATCCACATTATTAAATATAAGAGGTTTTTCTTTCCCTGGTGAAATTTGACCTCCCCAAATTATAGCAATGAGATGTAGCACATCCCACATAACTATTTAAGTACTCCAGTGTTTAGTTTACTGTGCTACAGCTATCAGGACCCTGTTGCTGACTCTTGCATTTTTTCGTCTACATAAAATTGGACATACATTTGTTTTCTAGTAAAATACTGCACACCAATAAGGAAAGTAACTCTTCTAGTAATATCAATACATTACTGAGGCTTGACCTTCTTACATTGAGAACCTGAAAACAGGAGAGGAAAAAATATAACTAGAAGCCTTTGGGGTTTATGAGAACTACAGAAGAACAGAAAAAAAATAGAGGAAATATCCACAGCCTAATAAAGCAAACTTCAGGGAACCTCTTTAACTTGTACTGATAAAAGCATCCAGGAGATGTTTAAAAGCTTTCTGTTGTTTAAATATAAAGCAGGAGAATATTGCATGATAAATCATATATTATTCAAGTGTCAGTCCTTAGCAGCCCTTTTTATAAGTGGGGACAGTGCAGGCTCTGAATCAGATTGATTTACTGGGATTAAAAACGTAAAGGAAAAAAACCCAGTTAACTTCAAAGCCAAACTGAAATAATACCAGCTGGATACTTTCATGTATTTTACTGCAAAGCATGGTAAAATGAATACCATATTGATCTAATTCAGAAGAAGATAAATGACTATTTTCAAAAAGGATTTATCTCAAAAATAATTGTTCAAACTGTGACTGTACATATATTTTGACTCAACTCCATTTAACTGTTGAAGCTTTTGATGTCCTGTAGGATAATTGTATATTTAATCATATAAGCAACTGCACATAGTGCATGGTATACAGACTTCAAAATCTCATTAAGTCACAAAAATATATTTGAAAACAGATGAAGCTATTGCAAATATATATATATATTCTCTTCAATCATGAAAAAACCATATGTATACAAATGTGAAGGACTGACGTAAGATTTAAAACATCACAGAGTAAACCCTTCCCGAAAGGATATCAGATAAAATGAGACCTTGACTACACTACTCAGCTCTATGTCATCAGGTGATGTTCATATGTGCTGGGAAAAGAAAGGGAACCCAGATAATTAAGGGCAGATGTGTCACATTCCTCTGGATTGCATCTCCCCTTCTGTCATGGTTTAAGCCCAGCCAGTAACCAAGCCCCACACTGTTGTGGTGACCCAGCCCGCCTTTTCCTTTAATAAAGATGAATTGGGTGGATTTCCCCGCCAGGGACAGTGTCTCGGAGGATGAGCCAGATGCTGTCACCCTGGGTGGGGTTGAAGGCGATGCTGGGGTCTGACCGCAACCCCGAGTCTCCTTGTGTGTGGGAGCCTCCTCCTCCGAGTTTCCACCCCATTTCGGTACATGGAGTTGTGTTCTGGAATGTTCTTCGGTTCTGTTACCCTCATTGGTTTGTTTGTATTTGTCCCTCCCTAAGCCTTTTGCCAGTGGTCCCCTGTCATGTCCAGTCATTCCCCTATTGGTTTATTCCCTGGTTTCTCCCCTTTTTCTGTGTCCCATTTAAGCCCATGTAACGGTCATTTGGGGCTCTTTGTCGGCATTCCCTGGGGAAATAAACCTGGACTGCTGCTGCCACAAAGCGCCCTTCCCTCATCCTTTGCCTCCACAGGTTGCCACACTTACAACGGCTGCTGCCAGCTCCTCTGCGAGCCTCCCAGCAAAGTGCTCCAGCTGCAGCTTGCAAAAGGCTGCGACCCACCAGCCTGGGGGAACTCCTCGACATGTCGCTTGCTTGGCCGCCGGGCGGTAGAGTGGCCAAGCGACCCCACGACACTGCACAGCTGCTTGCCCACTCCCTCACCTGTGGGATAGGGGAAAGAATCAAAAAGGCAAAAAGTAAAAAAATTGCGGGTTGAGATGAAGACAGTTTAAAAGGAAAAGCAAAAGCCACACACACAAGCAAAGCAAAGCAAAGCAAGGATTTAATTCACTTCTTCCCATGGTTGGACAGGTGCTCAGCCATCTCCAGGAAAGCAGCACCCCGTCAGGTATAACAGTGACTTGGGAAGACAAACACCACCACTGCAAGTATTCTCCCCCTTCTTTCTTCTTCCTCCCACTTTATATACGGAGTATGATGTCATATGGTCTGGAATATCCCTTTGGTCAGTTCGGATCACCTCTCCGGGTTGTGTCTCCTCCTCCCAACCTCCGAAGCACCCCGAGTTTCCTTGCCAGTGTGGCAGTGCAAAAAGCAGGAAAGGCCTTGACTCTGTGCAAACACTGCTCAACAGCAACTAAAACATCTCTACATTATCAACCCNGCAAGTATTCTCCCCCTTCTTTCTTCTTCCTCCCACTTTATATACGGAGTATGATGTCATATGGTCTGGAATATCCCTTTGGTCAGTTCGGATCACCTCTCCGGGTTGTGTCTCCTCCTCCCAACCTCTGAAGCACCCCGAGTTTCCTTGCCAGTGTGGCAGTGCAAAAAGCAGGAAAGGCCTTGACTCTGTGCAAACACTGCTCAACAGCAACTAAAACATCTCTACATTATCAACCCTGTATTCAGGACAAATCCAAAATATAGCCCCATAGCCACTGTGAAGAAAATCAACTCTACTGCAGCCAAAGCCACAACAGCTGTTCTGATATTTTAAGTATGAGTGGAAAAGAAACTAAACATCACTGTTTCACATCCCTTTAACAGAAGTGCCCCAGGAGACTGTGCTAACTGGCTCTAGATACAGTGAAATTCAGAGATTAGCCTGGGTAATTTAACCAGCAAGGCCACTAGCTGCTTCTGGGACTTTTTTTTCTGACTTTTTGCTAAGTCAGAAAAAACCAAATAATAAACCAACTAAGCTCTCAGTAGAGGATATGTTATCCAACTATATGGTAAAGCTATGGTAGAACAGAGAATCATGGGAATATGCTGTCCTGCCTAAGACTATGACTTGAGTTTCACCATAGACAAGTGAAAAAACCCAAGAATTTTATATAGAATTGTATATAATTGTGGCAGAAATCAATAAGGAAAAGTTGATATTTTTGCAAGGTTACTCAGAATTTTTAGTCCTTGAGTCTCGCGGTTTTATTTTATGTATTTATATTTTCAACAACCCTCTATTTTCTTTGCAGTAGGTACTTGACAAATTTGGTTGAGGAAAAAAGATTGCAAAGTGGATTTTGCTGTTGTAATCTGAAGCCCCATATGCCAGGATAAATCTCTTTTCTCTACATATATCTGATATATTACATACCAGTATTGTATCTGTTGACTTAAAACATTTTTTCGGCAGACACTGAAAGAAGAGAGAACATTTGCTTTACAATGTTTTAATTAAGTGTTAGTCTCATGAGTTTTACTGGATTGTCTAAAACCATAAACCCTTCATTACTTCTACTATCAGTGTCGCTAATAACATTATGAACCTAAACCTTCTCATCCTGCTTTCTGTCTGCTGAAATGTTCCATAATTACTGTTGATTCTGTTAATAATTGCATAGCCTAACTATTAAGAGAAAAGAAATTGACAATGGCAGTGTATTTAATCTATATGAAACCGATTAAAAAAGCAAGAAGAACAGAAAAGTAGAGAAATTCTCTCATCTATGTAGTATTTTCAGTGCAAAATCAGAAAAAGAACTCTAGATTAAAACTACATGAGGGCAAGCAACAGAGCAATAAGCATTAAATATGACCCATAGGAATCTCATAATATTATAATTAACAGCATAATCAGAGCTGCAATTCTGGTCCATCCAACAGCTCAGGTGTTTCCAGCTTTCTCCTTCCACAATTTTTGAACGAGTAGGAATAGGAAAGGGAGATCTTTCTACACTATAAATACTCCCAAACAAACAACAAAAACCTGAAAAGTGCTGTCTACTGGAACTTTCATAGTCTGCTGGGATATTTTTATCTTTAAACAATGCTTCTTGCTTGAAGATTTCCCTTTCAAAAACAAATGGATAATTGGTTTTTGTGTGTGTTTTTCTTGAGCCATTTATTATTTCCCATACTTTAATTCCCTGTTTGTATACCTCATTCTATCTGTGTTATTCTCATAGCATTAGAGTTATGTTAAGGATTAAGGTGTCTGTAAATTTGCTGAACCCTTTATTCTCTAATAATCTAGGAAATAAACTGAGATGTGTGGGGTGTTTGTTAATTTGTTTAATTTCCCTATGGAAGTGCTGCACTGCATTAAAAAGGATTTAGATAGATTTAGGACTAGATATTCAGAAAGGTTTTGAAAAAATATCTAGTATCATATTAGCAATGAAAAACTTCATGAAATGGTAGAAACTAAATGCATGTCTAGAGAAGCCCTGGGATGTCAATAAAATATAGAACTAGGAATTCAGGTAATGAAATTATTACTTATGTAGGTATAAATGAGTTTGTGTGAATCCAAAGAGGTACATGATATATACATAAAGAAATAGTAAAATGCTGTGAGGAATTTTTTTGCTTTTAAAGCATGCACAATGGGACTTAGTTCCTGTATAATACTATCAGTTGCAATTCTGAGTTTCACTGTCATAACAAGGTCATGTAGAACTAAAGATTTTGTCTTTTTAGCATCAGGTCATGACTAAAGATATCAACTTGGAGTGATGTAGAAAATCTTATACTGGAAAATACTACATTAGTAATTAGTAGCACCCTGGGACTGGGATCTTCAGGGAGAACAGTGCTGGAAATAGAATAAAGGAAGGGGAGAGCTTTAAGAAATTTTTAGCATTTTTAACACAAGCTTAACAGTTTTATTTATTGTTCTACACCAGGAAGTGCTGGTTCTTTTTGGATCCCAGCAAGAAAGCCACATATTAATAGTAAAAAAAGGTGTTAGCAACCTGGAAAATATTACACCCCTGATGATGAAAACCTGGAATGACCACACAGGCCCCTCAAGTTAAGGAATGCCATTCTGCACAAAATTCCTGTTCATGGTGAGATTTGCTGCTATTGCTCTCTTTAGAGTTTTTTAGCATTTTCTTCAAGAGAAGAAACAACATTGGGAAGTGAAGTTATCCTTCCTCAAAGTATGTGTGTAGCACAGCACAGTCCTTGAGGCTAAGTAATATGTGTGGTACAACCCAGCACGGCCCAGCACCCACTAAAAACAGCTGTTGGTGGAGAACTAACTCCTCAATATACAATAGTCTCCCAATCAGGGCCACAACATTTATTAACAATATTTGGTGGCTATTTTACCTTTGTCTTACCTAGCTGCAACAGGAGCTCTGCTAGCAACCTGGTAGCCCCAGAAGCACAACTGAAACTGGATCAAACCTTAGTCTGCATTTTGTGGAAGATTCTAGAGAAAGGACTTGAGTTCAGCTATTTTGCCTGAGATACTGCAGCAGGGTATAAAAAGAGCCTAATAGTCACATGTAACCAATAGGGATATTACTGGTGAGTTTTGAAAGCTGTATTACATGATTAGCTACCAAAAACAATACTCTGCTGCCTGCTGCGTGGTGTGAGAACATGGCATGAACATATCTGAAACTTGATGCTGTGGATTGACCCTGGCTGGATTCCAGGTGCCCACCAAAGCTGCTCTATCACTCCCCTCCTCAGCTGGACAAGGGAGAGAAAATATAGCAAAAAGCTTCTGGGTTGAGATACAGGCCGGAAGAAATCACTCACCAATTACCATCACAGGCAAAAAAAACTTGACTTGGGGAAATTAATTCAATTTATTACTGATCAAATCAGAGTAATAAGAAATAATTTCTGGGGGTAATGACAAATCAAACTAAATCTTAGAACACCTTCTACACTTCCCTTCTTCCTGGACTCAACTTCATTCCCCATTTTCTCTGCCTTCTGGCCCCCACAGCCATGCAGGGGTACAGGGAAAGTGGGCTGTGGTCAGTTTGCCACATGTTGTCTCTCCTGCTCCCATTTCCTCAAGACTAGGACGCCTCACATTCTTCCCCTGCTCCAACATGGGATCCCTCCCACAGGAGACATCTCGAACATGAGTCCTTCACACATGTTGTACTCTGAATTGCGAGTTCTCACAGCCTCCCTGCAGCCCTGCCCTCAGNGGCCCCCACAGCCATGCAGGGGTACAGGGAAAGTGGGCTGTGGTCAGTTTGCCACATGTTGTCTCTCCTGCTCCCATTTCCTCAAGACTAGGACGCCTCACATTCTTCCCCTGCTCCAACATGGGATCCCTCCCACAGGAGACATCTCGAACATGAGTCCTTCACACATGTTGTACTCTGAATTGCGAGTTCTCACAGCCTCCCTGCAGCCCTGCCCTCAGTTCCCCATTGTTCATCTGTAATCCCTCCCCTGTTCCATCCTCACTGGCTGTTTCCCTGTTGATCCCTCCCATGTTCCCTTTCCCTATTGGATTATACCCTTCACCCCGCCTCCCTGTGTCCCAGTATAAAAATGCCTGTAACTTCCTAGTATGTCATCTCACTGCTCTTTCACCTTCAGAAGATTAAACTTCGTGGAATCCAAGCAGTCGATCGTTTCTCTCTCCTTTATCTCTGCTGGAGTGTCTCCCACCTGCGTGGGGGAAGCCCCTCGAGTAGGGAAGCTACGTTCTCGACCGCTTTTGTGTGTGTTCCTGCTGTGGTCAGGGCATAAGCGCAATACCCTGGGCCTTCTTCATCCAGGCCCAAGCAGCAGGCCTGGCAGAGCTGCTGACGGCATCCTGATATTGTGGCAGCACAGCCACACACACAGGCTGCAATTCTTCACAAACTGCTCCAGTGTAGGTCCCTTCCAGGGGGTGCAGTCCTTCAGGAACAAGCTGCTCCAGGGTTCTCTATGGGGTCATGGGTTCTGTCAGTAGCCTGCTCCAGCACAGGCTTCCCATAGGGTCAGAGGCTCCTTTGGGCATCCACCTGCTCTAGCTTTAGCTGCAGGTGGATCTGTGCTCCACCTTGGGGTGCAGGAGAACAGCTTCCCTCACCAGGTTCTTCCTCACAGGCTCCAGGGGAACCTCTACTCCGACATCTGGAGAACCACACCCTCCTCCTTCTTCACTGACCTTGGTGTCTGCAGATTTCTTTCTCCGCCGTATTCGCACTTCTCTCTCTGGCTTCAATTGATCCTGAGCAGGTTTTTTTCCCATCCTAAATGTTTTGCGAGTTTATGCTACCACCACTGCTGATGGGCTCAGCCTTGGCCAGCAGCAGATCCATCTTCGAGACAGCTGGCATTGGCTTTGTTGGACATGAGGGAACCTTCTGGCAGCTTCTCACAGAAGCCACTACTGTAGCCTCTCACTACCAAAAGCCTTGTCAGGCAAAGCCAGTACACTTGGCAAAAAACATTTTCAAATATATCTTTCACAGAATTTTCTTTTTGAAGCTTTTTAGAGAAAATGTGTGTCAAAATTTGAATAATGAAAGAGTTAATTCGAAAGTGTTAAGACATTCACTAGGATTGGCCTTTTTTCAAAGTTCAGTTTTTAAGATTGGCAGTGTCCTAAATATTTTTGATTTTGGTGATGGTGCCTTGATGGTAAATGAGTGTCTCTGTTTTTATGATCTCCAAGTCTAACTTTCATCTGTGCTGCACACAAATGAATTTTCGTATTTGAAAGTTCAACTTGGCCCTTAAAATCATTCTTAAATTTAGTGACCTGTTTTTACATATTATTGCGTACAGAAAAACACAAAAGAGCCTTCACTGGGTGGTAGTGAATAGGGATATGGTGAACTTAAGAAGTCAATTGTGTAGGCCCCACTGGATGCTGGGGCCCAGGGTTATATGCAAGACTTGGCATTTCCCTGAATTGAACTTCATGAGATTCCTCCCTGCCTAATTCTACAACTTCTCAAGGTCCCTCTGAATGACAACAACTTTCTGCTGGATCTGTCACTCCTTTCAGCTTGGTATTAATAGGTCATTAACAAAGTTTTTAAAAAGTATTTGACTCTGTGTCATCTCCTGGAACACATCACTAGTGATTGGCTTTCATCTGGAGTTCAGAAGCTCAGCCAGTTTTCAGTCCATTGCTGTTCATTCATCTGTCTCAGAGGATGCTGCAGGAGACAGTGTTGAGAGCCTTACTCTAATGGTATAACAACCACTCTCCTCCCCTCACCAACCACGTCAGTCACATCAGGTGGATTAAGAAAAATTAATTAAGAAAATTAAGAAAAATAGTAAATCCACGTTGCTGATTCCTGATGACATTCTTGTCCTTAATGTATTTGGAAAGGGTCTTCAGAAAGATTTGCTCTATCACATTCCCAAAGATCAACATGAGACCTAACAAGGTTATAGTTCACCACATCTTCCTGATAACAGGATTGATGCATCCTTCCTTCCAAATTTTGGAAGCTCTCCCTGCAAGCTGGAACCTCTCACTCCACTGCAAGTTATAAGTGATACGTGCAACCTTAATTGTTTTTCATCTTCAGTCGAATTTTCTGCTTCCATCTTCTGGTTTTTGTCTCAGTTTTCCTGTTGGATGCAAAATTAAATTTCTTTCATATTGGTTACTGCCTTTCACTTCCTTTTGATTCCACCTCTTCCCTTGCTTTTCTGTGCACCAGCATCTCACATTTGCAAAGCAAGTGCTCAGTGATTTCTATTTCCCAGTCATCGTCTGCTAGACAGGGTTTGTGTACCTAGACAACCGTCCCATGACCAAGTGCACATAGCGTAAAGGGTTTCAAAGAGGTAAAGAGGCTCCAGATCTACACTCCAGGCATCAAAAGGGCCCTCCTATAGAGGAAATACTTCCTTGTAACAGCGTGACTTCTCCACTGTGTTGCAACTCAGTCTGCTTTTTATTTACCTTACACAAGCCTGAACGAGTGACTTGATAGACAGTCTCATGCTTCTACTTTCAACAAAACTGATAACTTCTCACTGTGTAGTCAGCTTCTTGATATTCAGTGTCTATCTGCGTATATGCCTCTGGCCTTTAATACATTTGTTTTATTATTAATTATACTGAACTCTGATTTTGATATGCTAGAAAGTAAGGAAAAGTAGACATTGCAAATATTTAGATATAAGAATGGAATATATGCTTTCCAGGCCTTTGAAAAGAGCCCTGACTGCAGAGGTCTCCAGCAGTATCCCAGGCAATAGTCACAGGAACAGAGCTAGTACATGGAGAGAAGAGATTAAGCCCACCTGCCTGGCATTTGGGATGCCACAGCTAGGACTGTGGCCTCGCTTCCCCCACCTTCAGCCACGTGTTGCAGGAAGGACATACAGCAGAGGTCACTGTTGTTGCAGCACATGACCTTTGAGAAGAGGCTGAGGGACCAGATCAGGAGAAGAATTCAGGGAAACCTAATGGCAGCCTGTAAAACCTGCAGATGATAATCTTGTGGGAGTATAAGAGACAAGAAATGTGAGTTCAAACAAGAGAAGAGTTTCCCACTGGATAGAAGGAACACCTTTTTTATTCTGAGAGTAGTCAAGCAAAGGGGAAGCATGTAAATTATTCCCAAAGCAGAAATTGCATTACTTTAAGTGATGAAAACAGTTTACAACTGAAGCTCTCCAGCTTCACCAAAAATATATCCTTGTTGTCTGGTTATGTTTTTATTTTTAAAGTATTGCATAAAGGTCACTATTTACCTTTTCCACAGTGGGTAATTTGGGGCTTCTCTTTATTAAACTATTTTAAAGAATTTTTTCAAAATTAAAAGTATTTTTTCCAGTCAAGATTTCATCAGGCTCAAAGCAGGAGACGGATTAATATGCTTTAATATTCAAAGATTTTTTGTCCCTAGTGACTGTGGAGCTTGTGATTCCTGACTAAGTGTGGAATCATACATTTGTCCCTACGTAGTTTCAGCTGCTTTTTTAGAACAGTTCTCCATCTCTTTCTGTCCCGCCTTTTTGAACTCAGCTTCCGTCCTTGACAAAGGTGATGGTATGTTGAGCTATAGAAGCCTGGCTTTTTTTTAGGCAGAAAAGCAGTTTTGGGGTATTAGATTTAGTGGAACGGATCTCTTTTAAATCTAGCCTCTTGTTTCATGATTTATAGCCTTAAGACTAAATATTCAATAAATTAAGCACTAGTAAATGAGTCAACAGCTATGGACTCATTCACAGAGTAGTCACAGTTTAATTCTAATGTTTTTTATTTCTGAATATTTCCTAAGTAATGCAAACAACTGTTTTGCTCAAAAATTTACCATGTTAGAACTGTTTTGTGTTTTCAAGATTTTCAGATTTTGACAAACCAGATTCAGATATTTTTCAGTATCTACAGGCTAACACATTTTTGTTTCCAATCTGTATTTGAGTAACAGAAAAAGTTATGCAGGAATATAAGGGCATCCTGATCAGTAATGGATCTTGGTCTGGGTCTTAGGCTGATCTCTTTCTTGTATAACAAGCAGTGTGTGTATGTGACAGCGCTCACGCAAAAAAACCGACTCATAGGTTTTACTGGCTTTACCTTATGTGATGGCATACTTGATAAATACTTAATATTTTATTGTTTGATGGACTGTTACCTTCTTTTTTTACACAACTTTGGTGTATTAATTTATTAAAAGCATTCGTTCTTGGTAGCATAAAGTATTTCTCAGCTATTAATTAAAGAAGCATAAAAGCAATGGAACTGCTGACCTCTTTTGCCTTGCCTAGCGATGTTTTTGAAATTCTGATGTCTAAATACTACTCTTTGCCTTTCTTGAAGAGCTATGATAAATATTGGGTGTGCAAACCCTGAGAACTTCCTAAAGCAGTAGTATTTCTATTATCATTGAACTTCTGTCACATCCTACTGAGAAGGTTAATTTTGATTACTGCTTTTCAGGGAAATTACACAAGTGAGAATTTACTTCATGCATTGTGCTTTTTTCTTGCTAGTATTTGTAGATTTGAGTGCTGAAGTGAGTGCAGCTGCACCAAAGCTGGAGTGAAGTAATTGGATTTCTGGAAGATACAGTAGCACGGAGATAAGTGGTTATTTTTTACCTAAAGAACATGGACCAAATGTGAAATATTTACTTGGTAAGTTTTAAAGTTCCATATGACCAAAGGATATTTACAATAAACATAAATAATTCAATATTTGAAACTAAGGCAAGAAAATTACTGAAAGCTTTTGTATTATTTATTTTAAGTAAGGTAATTTTTTACATAGCCTTGCAAGAGCATCTTCTTTCCTTTGTTGTGAGAATAAACATGAGAACTATGCTATAATCACTCAGAGCAGTAGTGTCTTTAAATAAATGACTCAGTTAGTTTGATAATATGGCTCTACACTGCAATAGAATGGTAGGGAAATTAGTGAAGTAAAACCCAGTGCAGGACATTTATTTACAAATTCTTCAAGCAAGGGATTTTATGCATTCACACTCTCTCACTCACATATTTGTATGCAATATGAAAAGCATTAGTTCTTGACGGAAGATGACAAACAGGTTTCTGGACAATCCTCTTTCTCACCTTAGGAGTCATCAGATATCCCATCACAGAATCTTGCCGATTTATGCTTTCATAAATCTTTGAATAACTTGATGCCTATCTCATGCTTTTACTCACTTTTGGGTGCATAGTCTGTTCTTTTGAGCGAGGAGAAAAACAGGATGGTGTGTACTACATGCAGCAACCTAGTTTCCGTCTTCCTTGTGTAAGAGTAGTGGTCTTCAGCTAGGAAGTCATCTGTGCAGTGACCTTTTCAGAATGCAGGCATTTTCATCTTGTCATAAGCAACATCTTCCTCAGTGCTTCCCAAGAGAGCAGTGCCTGGGGAAGGGTGCCCTTTCCTTCCCAGTGCGGGCTACCTTTTAAAACCTTTTTGAGCTGTTCCTTCTGATGCTTAAATACATTTGTTTTGTTCATTCTGCATCCAAGCCATGCTCTTTCTGTTATAAATCTGGGGAAATTACGTGTGCAAATATTTACATTATCTCAAGCCTTGCTGCCTTAAAGCATTAGAAGAAACTAGAATTCTGCCTGTGCTTTCAATTACTGGTATTTGATGGTTGCTATTAGTCCATCCTAAGGTCTCACCAAATTCTGTGTTTGATTAGTGGTATGCAGAAGAACACCAAGAAGAGTGGGAATATTTGTGAAGAACAGTTGTTTTCAGCTTGAGACTTCAGTTAGAGCTTCCTTGAGGCTTCTCAGCTCTTATGGGTTCTCTGTGCCAATGAAGTAGATTAGCAATGCTCAGAAGGTTAGCAAATGCTCTAAATGCTCAGAGAACAACTTATTTGGGGACTTTAATAACCAAGGTTCTATATGATATGGCACAAGGGAAGTGTAAGAAAAGAAAAAAACCTGGTTGTTTTAACAGTTTTTTGAAGTACTGCAATCAGAATTATTCTTTACGTTCTATACTTAGCAGAGTGTAATAGAATGTATGTCAAAAACAACATCCATTGTTAATCAAGTTACCTATGGTGTCTGACCCGACTCATAGACAATCTACAATAAAAATTAACTTCAGATTTTACATCAAATGAAACATAGGGGAGCTCTTTTTTGACTGTAAATTTTGATCAAAATGATACTTTACTTAAGCAACAATGGTTATGCCAGTCTTGAGAATCCTTTCAAAACTCTGTGCATGATCAAACACACTGATGTGACTCTTCCCCACTGCATTCATTTAATGAAAATTAAACATGTTGTGTTGATGTTGGACTCCTGTGACTGTTAATGGTGTTTCTCTGTAGAGCAAGAAAATAGTGTGCTGTTGGCTTCCAGAAAGACCCTCAGTTCCGGCCATATTTCCAGTTTCCTTTCAAAAGCATTCTATTACTCAGGACTGTTAAAAGTTGGCCATGGTTGTCTGAGGTTGTAAGAAATGATAGAGACCTTGGATCGCAGCGTTGTAATATGGAGAAAGGCCCTTGTGCACAGGCAGGCACTGCTCCAGCAGCAGGGAATTGAGCATGAAGATAGGATGGGTTTACTTAGACTTAGGGCTGCTGTAAAGATTTTGGGAAGACTGTCAATGGATATTATTCAGCAGGAAGTGATCTGGCCAGGAGTTAGGAATTACAGCACTGAATGTCAAACCCGGTACTGCAGGACCAGTTTTTCAGGGAATGTGGCTTCAAGGGGAACTTGAGAAGTATTAGAGTGAGCTTCTGAAAAGCAGACAACCTGACGGTAAAATTAAGCTACACTGATCCGGGGAAGAATCAGTACTAACTTGGGAGCTCAATAGACTTTTGATCCTGTCTGATACAGATGAGAAATGATCGGAATCTTTTTTTTGCTATACAAGACCAGGGAGTTACAGTTAGGTGCTTTGAGTGCAGGAACTGGTTGAGTAAAGAAGAGATTGGTAGACTTTTGAGTGTATGTGAGATGCCAGTTTAGGTCTCACTCTCTATTGTCAGCAATACTTTTGTATTCACATGAAGTCCTGCTCTAATTTTGTCTCTTCCCCTTAAATTATTCAATCTTGCTCATTTGTATAAAAACAGGCATGCTCTTTCAAAGAGTAGATGAACAAATTGGCATCATTGTATCTGTCTGCTTCCATAGCTGGAACATTGGTTCAAATTTGACCTTTTTGCAGTAATCTACATACAACTCTAGTAATAATGAATCCAGGAATACTTGTTTTTCCTCACAGTTGGTTTTGGTTTTGGGGTTTTATTTTTGAGGCTTTTTTGTTTGGTTGTGGGTTTTTTGTTTGTTTTTATTTTTTGTAATGGCTATGATGTAAGCAGCAGTAAAAGGATTTTAATCTATCATTTTGATAAGTTAAATGGCAGCGTTATCAAATTCGAAATGTGATTAAATCTTGAAATCTTTTAAAAATATCTACCAGGTTGTTATGAATGTTTGCTGACTTACAAATAAATAGCACACAAATTTACCCTGAGCTGATTAATATTGTTTTCTATAATAAAGAACCCTGCTAAGATTTAGAATCTGCAGCTTTTCATTAACTATTTTTCAGAAGCTTCTTTTTTCTCCATGGGCATAATTAATTAAGATAATCTAAAGAAAACATACATATAAGCTTTGTTTGCCTAGCCAGATGATTGTGACTTGAAATCTGCCTTATCTAAAATATTTGTGTTAGAAGAAAATAGTGCAAATAAAACAAATCTATTAAAAGTTTTCAAATAATTTGTACCTAAGAGGTACCAATGAATTCTACCACTGAAGAGCTCCTAAATTTACTACCTTTAAAAGAAAATGAAATAAGATTTGTTTATTTGCAAAACCTAAAACCATGAAGTTTTTTATTTCCTACCTTCTATTTCATTCACAATAGTTTCAAAGCTTCCTTGAAATAGATGAGCAGCATTTTAAAAATAGAGCTTTCAACATCTTAATACATTTAGTCCCTCATAAACATTAAATAGAGTAGGTATCCACCCAGATGGGATCTGAAACTAACCTTGTGATTTTCTTATTTTCCACATTATAGATTGTGATTGTGCAGTCATCTGCACAATCTTCCAGAATTTATTTGCTTGACTGGAATGACTTCAAGATATTATGTTAGCTTTTCTTGATAAATAAGCTCCTGATAACTAAGTATTCTGTGTATATCTTACGTCCGCCCTCACAGATATAAAATGCAAATTAATATGGTAGACAGGGATACTTACCAAGAGTACAATATCACGGCTAACATCCACAATTTTGTGAATCCTTTTTGACTGAGATGTGTTTAAGTGAACAGCAGAAATTTCTGCCTGCTCAAAAAAATACTTAATTGGCTTACCCAGACAGAAATGTAATGCAAATTATTTCCCAATTTAGACCAATTCCAAAATATACTTACTTTGATTTTAAATGAGAATTAAAAAAAAAAAAAGTAATTTTTCAACATTATGAAATCAGACATTTGCAAGGGTTTATTTTCAAAATGGCTAGAATATTATTGATTTGATATTAGAGTAGTAATAGCAAGAGAAGAGAAGAGCTGAAAGCTAAAATTTCAAAATTTAAGGTTAGGAATAGAGGAGATTTTTTAGCAACATTTTTTCATCCATATAATTTTTTTTTCAGATTTGTTATATGTTTTATATTTGCTATTTCTTATATTTTGTTTTACTATATTTTATAACATTGAGGTCTTCTCTGTTTTTCACTCTGTTTCTCCAGACAAGTAGGCTGGGGCTTAGCAAGTAGAGGCGTGGGAGGAGGCACAGCCAGGGGAGCTGATACCAGCTGAGCAAAGCAATATCCAATACCATGTGACATCATGCTCAGCAACAGAAGTTTGGGAAAGAAAGATAAAGCAGAAGGACGAGTGCAAGTGTTTGTCTTCCAATTTTTTTATTCCATCACCATTACAAATGATGGGGCCCTGCTTTCC
Source organism: Edolisoma coerulescens (assembly GCA_013397115.1). Taxonomy (NCBI): domain Eukaryota; kingdom Metazoa; phylum Chordata; class Aves; order Passeriformes; family Campephagidae; genus Edolisoma; species Edolisoma coerulescens. The sequence continues at coordinate 586,162 of VWZW01005522.1, forward strand.
CGGGGGTGGCTGAACACTTCCTGCCCACGGAAAGTTGGCAATGAATTCCTTCCTTTGCTTTGCTTGCATGTGCAGATGTAACTTCACCTACTAAACTTTCTTAATTGCAACCCATGAGTTTTCTCACTCTTGCCCTTCCAATGAGCAAGTGGCTGTGTGGGGCTGGCTTGCTGACAGAGCAGAACTGCAACCATGGTCCAATTCAACTACAGAGAAAAAGAAAAAGGTAGTACTACAGGTTTTTACAAATCTGGCAAAGTTATTTACACTACAGTTCTAGCTATTCCTGATTCTTGTAAAGCTGACTATTTCTCACTAGTTATCAGATAACCTTTTTTTTTAATGTTCTAACATTTAGGTGGTGTTTTGTATAGTTTAATATTTATGGGTGATTATTAAGAAATATAAAATTAGCAGAATCCAAAAATGTTTAAAGAAATTTTAGAGAGATGTGAACTATAAGAAGAAGATATTGTGGTAAACATTTACAAATGTGTGTGTGTCTGCAGCTGTGGGCACAAACCCCGGTAGCTTGGGATGTGGCTAAAAATTACTTGTTCTATTTACCCACTATTTAAATCATTCAGAAGAAAATCCAAATAGCTTTCTGGAAATTCTTTAATTGTTCCTGTATCAGCTCTTTAAAAGAAAAAACAAAAATAGTTTCTCAAAGTATTTGAAAAACTGCTACAGCTATGGACATTTCAAATAAAAATTAAAAAAGAAGAATACAGCATGACCTCATTAACTATCCCATGGCCATCTACAAATCTAGAACCTGGGGAAAGAAGTGCAGTAATTTAAAGTACTTATATGATTGCTCTAGGAACTCAAGCTTAAACCAACTTCAATATTCTCATGAGTTGGTCTTCTTTGGGATTTATTCTAATTGCTTTTTATCGATACATTTTCCTTTCATTTCATTATTCCTTTTATAATTCACAAAGGATATCCCACTCATTAATGAGAATTAGCAAGTCATTATTAAGATCAAATGCCCTTTTTCTATTTTGCCCTTTGCTCAAGGGCAGCTACTAGAGATCTTTCTGATATCCTGGATAGGAGTGAAAGTAATTTAGTTCACGCTAAGTTATTCTTCAGTGCCAGAATTCCAATGTCATATGGGGCGCTCAGTGACAATCCTGTTCACAATATTACCAAGAGCATTTAACAGCACTCTTTTACCAAAGGATTTCTCTCCTGAAGGTTGAAATGTTTCATTGCTGGAAGTAGCACTACAGCTGGTCTATGAGATGAGAGAGATAACCCTGCTCTCTGTCCTGAAGACAATTAAATACAGCCCTGAAGGGCACAGCTTACTGAAAGTGGATTTTGATTTTGTATGTACAATTTCTGTCAAAACCAACAGGTGTTAATTCTATGTTGCCAAGGGCAGTACTTGGAATGTAGCTTGGTGTGTAAAATCTACTACTGCTTTCAAGGAACAAAGAAGATTCCACAGATTTTTTTTAATGACCATTGCTAGACTCCACTTTTGTCTGCTCACACTACAAAAAAAGTATTCAGGACGAAAAATAGAAGGAGTTCTTGCTTTAGACGTAAATTCAAATTGAAATAAATTATTCGGATTCACAGATCCAGCCATTTTTTCTAGATATTGATTTTGTTAATACTAAAAAGTAATAAGATACTACTCAATCCAATATGTTTTGTCTTAACAGTCTCTCAAGAAATTTAACTGTGGAGCTTCCCTATGTTGGGGTTTGTTTGTTGGGGAGTTCATATATTTAGTCCACCTAGCCATTTTCTCAGTAGTTACCTGGGACCAGCCCACAGTAGCCTTCCAAGGAGCTGAATTCACCTGTCTTTCTGGTTTGTGAGTGAACATCTGCAGTCTGCATACAAGTCCAGTAGGTTTGTTCTAGTGCAACTTAAATGCCACTCTTTCAAGCAGGTTAGGATACTCACTTTTCTGCATATCAACCATCTCAACAACACATTAATTAAGAGTGCAACATATCCTGAAGATCTCTTTTATGTGCTTTAATTTTCCTCTAATCAAATGTAAGGAAGGCAGCACACATTTATTTTTCCATCTGACAGCACCTCACACACAGTCATCTATTTCTGAATTTTTCTTTTCTGTGGTTCATTGAGTTCCATCTGCCATTAAGTTGTCATCACCTCACATGTTGGTATTTCAATTAAAAACGGCTTGCTAATATGACTTAATTTTTAATATGCACAGTGAATTTTCATTAATTATAGACTGGCCTTACTGGTGAGGGCCTAGGTACGCAGAACTAAAGTGGCCAGCTGAGTCAGTCAAAAACTAGAACATGGAAATTTGTGTTGAGACTTCTTACATGCCCGCACGACTGGATTCTTAAAAAGACCTTCTCATCTGAAAGTTGGAAATATTTGGAAAGAGTGAAATTGTGAGTGTCATGCAAATGGCAGAGGAGTCAAAGGAAGTGATGTGGATAAATCATCCATAGGCTGTAAAAGAGTTTGTTGGTTTCTCTAATTACATCTTATCTCCCACTGCATCACACTTAGTTAAACCAGCAAAAAAGATACCAGAGAGGTAATACAGATGAAATACTGGGCCCTCAGAGGTTCAGGATTTTTTCAGTCTAGGAGATCTGAAAAATGGCAAAGAGAAGTAAACAGTACTCTCACAGGAAAAGAATATTTTACTTGATAGTAATAAAATATTTTGGATTATGCTGAAAGATACAGAAAGAAAGCAGTATTTCAAACATGAGGATGTTAGCTTCTTAAACAATACAGTTGTCCTGTCTTCTGTCTTGTTTCTGAATGGAATCAAAATAGGACTAGGAGCCAAAAACTGAATTTTATTAGATGATTGTTGTCCTTTTGTATCAATAATTCTCAGGAGTTCTTTGTTGTTGTATTTAGAAACCTTCAGTTAATTAAGTACTTTTTCTAGAACACTGCTTTCCAACAGATGACTGAAAAGTCTGGGCAATCCTACTTAATTCCTGCTGCTCTTCTGCAAACTCTTATCTAATGTCATCAAACACTCCCTTTTTCAGCAAATGCCATATCCCCGAGGCTGCCCATTTTTTCCACTACTAAAAAAAATTATTCTCAAAATGAGAATCCTAGTGGACAAGGCAGAGGGTCCTTGTCACCCACAACAGACTTCTGGTGTCCAGAGATCATGATATGAAAACTTGTTTTAGGACATTAAGAGTTTTTGAGAAAACTCAAATGATGATAAAGCTCCAATCAGGTAAAACAGAAATACAAAGTTACAATATTCAAAAGTCCTTCTGAATGAATTTTTAGTGTAATAGGCAATAACAATCAGTAAATCACATGGTGAGGACCTCACTTTGTTACCCCTCTTGAATTAGGTTTCCACTTACATCCTTTGTCACTGCAAAGTGTTGAGCTGTCTAATAGATAAGATATTGCCCTAACCCATACCTTGGAATCACCAAATCTGTTGCCCTTAGACTTGCAGCTGCTCTTTTATCTTTACATCAAAATATTTGAACTAAGTTTTGGTTTGGTTTCAAAAGGAAGGAAAAATTGGTACCTAAATTGAAACTTTTCTCAACGTGCCCTAAATTTTGGTTAAACGCTGTCTGCTAGAATTGACCACCATTTCATATGGAAAAAAAAAATTATTTCTTACAAATGAGATGTGTGTTATTTCTTGTTTAAAAATGGGCAATATTGAATTCTCTGGCTGTAAATCATAGCAAATGCAGGTATTTCTGTCATGAGAGATTACATCAAGTAGTGTATTATGTGGTGTTATGTCCAGTGCAAAATTCAGCTTTGAAATTTTGAAGCTGAATGCTTCTTTGACCAATCTAACTCTGATGAAAAAAAAAGAAAAAAATTCTTCTATATCCTTAAGACAAGGTACTTCACTGTACACAGAACTTTGGAAATCATGCTTCTTATGATACCGCAATTTTAAAGTATCTGCAAAAAGTAAGCCAATTGCTTAGTAAGATTATCCAGTATGTCTTCTGATCCAATAAATAGAGAGTGCCAAATTAGAATAGCAGGCAAGAGGTTTGAAACAAGCTAGAGGTTGCTTTTCCTAAAATGGGACACTTAAACATCAGAATTGTGTCAGCTGGATATTTGAGACACTAAAATCAGCTGGACAGATGATTCAAGGAAGAGGAATATATCAAGCACTAAGTGTAAAAAAAATCAGCCTTGACTGATCAGTCATTACCCTTCTTAAATTCATATTCCCCTTTCAAATAATTACTGCCATTAATATATATTAATGATTTGGAAACTACTGTTTCTGTCTTGGCCATTTAATTGTCAGGAGGGATAATTTCAAATACCTGCCTTCCTGATGTCAGAGGGTGCTGTGGAAGCTTTATACTACTTTCCATCTAGTACTCAGTGTGTCTGTCAACAATAAAAAACCTGCACTAGCAGGGACTTTGGAAGTGAGCTAAAGCCATAAGACAAACCTTTAAGACATCCCTAACCTGATTAAAAATTACTCTGCAATAGCCTAGAGCGATATATGCTTATATTACTTCAATCATGTATCCTACTCAGCTGTGTCATCATTACAACATACCTAGATTATGAAGTTTCTCTCTATTAAAGCCAACTCAGGCTTTCTTTAGCAGAACCATTGATATAGAAGATACACAGAAAGGTCTTTTGACTTTGTCAGCTGGGAAGGAATGAGAAATCTGCATAATTTTCACCATTTCCAATAAGAAAATGCAGTTTCAGTTCTCAAGTGATGTTAGCAAGCATCTGTCAGGGTTTGAGAATACCAGTTGTCACAGAGCAATGAGTCATATGGTTCATAAGGCAGTGTGTTGATGTGCTGTGAAGAACATCCTCTTGGGCACAGGAATTAATGTGTCCCATCCTCACTTAGTGCTGCTGTTAATTGCAGTTATGACTGGGAAGGAAGGGCACTGGCAGATACCTCTGTTTAAATGCTTTGTGTGACTCTCACTATGGTTCCTTGGGACAATACAGAAATTGCAAAAAATTGAGTTGTCCTGTAATAAAATCGTACATACTAGATTAGGTTCATGTTGGTGTTAAAACTAGAGAAATTTCATTTGATAAAAATTTCCTGATAATGTGAAGCAAGCTGATGACCTTTAGATATCAGTATAAAAGGCATGAGAAAACAGACTGTGAAAAAAGACACAAGAAGAATAAATTTGCAGAAACAATCAGACTCTGGGTTATGCAGTCACTTTGTTTCAATATCAAAGGTTAGCTGGTAATATGGATGTGTAACATCCTTCTGAATGTGTAGGAAGTTAACATATGCTAAATCTCTGACCAAGCATATGGATTTTTTTATTGCTGTAAACATCCTTTACTCTGGGTGTTAAACTTTGTGTATCAGTACTTTCTGCTGTACTGACATTGAAACATGAGGTTAATTGCAACAGAACCCTGCTGTCAGGCCCACACAACCAAGCAACTGACACCTTTCCAGCCCAGTTACCAAAGCTATCAAATGAGATAAGGCATTCAGTATCAGAAAAGTTTTGGGTTTATACTGTAAGATTTGTCTAGGTTTGCCACACATATTTATTTATAAAATACATAAAAGTTAATCAATATAGAAAATGGCAACTGTTTTTTTGTTTACCTAGTCTGTAGCAATTCTTCCACACGAAGTGTTCAACTGCCTATTTGCATTTGTGCTGCTCTCTTCACATAACACTTTAGCATAGCTGGATTCCAGATATCTGACTAAATTGTAGAGGAAGGATTTAGCTAACTGTGGAAATTCTGTTCCTGATGAAATTCTGCATGGTATCTGAAGGAAAAGAAGTGAATGCCTGCCAGAGGTCTCTCAAACTCCTTCAACAGATGCTTTATCTAGGGAGTCAATTCCTTGTTCTTCCACTTGTGTTATTAACTTCCGATTTCCTGATGGTCAGTCTCCAGAGCATAACCACAAATTGCCTGCTTTCTATACGTGGACTAATTTCTTTTTCCTTTTCCAGCTTGACAGAGATGCATAAGTTTTCCTTAGTTTATCTGGTGCTGAAGTCTCTTCTGTGGTTCTGGTCGCTGTCTGGTATCTTATAATGGGTTCTGTCAAAGTTCTCTAGTTGTCTGTCTGAGTCATTAATTGAATATAGATAAGAAAATAATCAAATTATCCTTCTTCCATATGTAGTCTCTATTAAACATGTACTTTCTAATAGCATTATATTTCTGTTGAGGTGTTATAATCTTTAATCTTACTAGATATAATTTCATAACTTTTTCATCTTAACAAATATATTAGCATTTTTAGTTTCACATAACTTTCTGAATGTTTTAATATATTGAAGTTCTCATTCTCAAAGGGTGCTTTTGCTCCTATATAGGTGTCAGAGCCTTGCTTGAATAATTTCAAGACATTGAAACTATGTTTGTTGCTCCAGCTTTTGGGAATTCCATTTCCTCCCCCTGCCTCTCTGGATTAAAATAAAAATAATGTTTTCATTTCTGTAATCATGCTTTCTTGTAATATTAGTGAGTGATATTGAGTTCTTGAAGAAAGAATTCAACTGAATGCAAATATTGAATTTCCTGCAAAAACTAAACTTTCATTGCAGACAGGCTGCTCGTGGGGGCTCAATGGATTCATCTTCACAATTTTATGTGCAGTGTAAGGGAATATATGTAATCTCCCCATTATTTTACTGTTATGCAATTTGTGGCCATCAGCATATTCTTAAGCCTTGACCTCCACAGTTAGTGGGAAGCTGGCTGCAAAGTAGTTGTCCAGGTGCTGTGTGCATAAACACCAAATTGAAAAGCGATGTTTGCTGCACTGAGGCAAGGCTTTTATTTCTTCTAGGTAAATATGATTCTGCATCACACCAAAGTCTTCCAGTATACTGAATACTGCTGGACTTTTGCAGTTGTACAGAGTGACTGTGACAGCATACAGTCTACCTAGTGGAAAGTTAAGGTTAAGACCACATTTGATTTTTCCAACGGTAAAGAGATTAACGCAACATAGTGCATAAACATACCACTGAAAAAGATACTAATAATCTAGTTATTAAAAGTAATAGAAAACAATGTAGTTTTTATTTTGTACATTCATTTAGCAGCAGCATCATTAAATAACTTCTTTGTTTGCCACAGAGAAATTTGAAGCTTAGCAGTCTTTGGAAACAAGTATGAACCCTTTCAGTACATTATCTGCCTGTCTATATCCATAAATTTTGTCCCAAGTGAGTATAGACTGCCTTCACGCAGAATCTTACAGCTCCTCGACAGAATGGATTTACTTTATGAGCACCATTAAAAATATTTAGCTGCCCCTTTTGACTGTTTGGTTGTTTTCCAGGGCTGCTTATGCAGAGTTGCTGTTTCTGTCAGATGAAATATTCAGGCACGTTACCTTGTCTGACAGAAACAGTAAGCATCAAGGATTTCCTGGGAAGAAACATCAATATGCAGCATGTTAACTCTCATATTTCACAACACTACTAATTACATTATCACCTCAACATCGGCTTCTAATAAAGCTATAACTAAAATGTGTACAGCTGTTTATCTTCTTTAAAGAGAATTCATCTGACAGACTGCACAGCTCTTTTATCTCACCCATTGCCTTAAAGTGACTCAGTACCTATTCCAGATGAATCAATGGCAGTAATCCACCTTAATTCAACACTGGGAGGCTAGAACCACAGTGACAGAAAAAACTTCTTCTTCAGACATATAGTATGATGTGAGGAGATATTTGTATTTTTAAATTGTGCTCTTGGTTTGTTTTTGATTGGTTTTTTTTTTGTTTGTTTGTTTGTCTGTTTGTTTTTTTAATTTTTCTTTTGTGTTTGGTTTTGATTGGTTTTTTGTTTTGTTTGTTTGTTTGTCTGTTTGTTTTTTTAATTTTTCTTTTTTTTCTTTTCAGTTTTAAATTAGGTATAAATGCAACCTGACTACAAAGATAACTAGGGCAGCTGTCAGGAAAAGTGTTATTTATTGCACTGAAAAGATTCCATGTTAAACCTAATCTTACTTATCCATTCAGATCCTTTTTTTTTTTTTAATTGCATCTGATATGTATCTTGTTTGTTTCTTAGAAGGGAAAGTAGTACCTAATCAGAGGGCAGAAATATATGGTAAACAAAACAGAGAAACCATTTTGTGGAAGAATATGAAAGAGAGAAACTTGTTCTGCTTACAAAGGCATGATGTATATATATGACTCTTATATGCATGTATGTTCTTCAAAATATGTAATTAATTCAGGAAGTCACTAAAGGAACAAATGCAGCCAAGTTCAGCCCAGTGTTTCTAGGATACTTTGAAGACATCCAAAGGTTCATGAAGTAGATATACACGGTGGTTCATAACAAGTGGCATGAGTGTTCAACAAACAACCTGAATGAAGTCATCTGTGTTGAAAAGTCTAGATAAGATAGATAAGATAAAAATATTATCAGTGGGAATAAATACAAAAGGATGGATGCTGAACATACTGAGGAAGAACTATAAAAACTAAAGCTAACTTGTCTGTAGTTTGAAAAATTTTTTTTCACAGCTGGAAAAGCAGACAGCTAAATGTATAGCAAATACAAAGGTTTTTTTATTAAAACCTACTGTTAAAATATCTAAGAGAAGCCAGAATGCAACTGAAAATTTAGTAGGGAAAGAAATTGGATATATTAAGGATGAGGGTTATGCTGGAAACTGACCTTAGTCATTGAAGGCATGGCAGCACAGAAACCTCTGCACGAGTGGGGCAGAGAGAAGTAAACGTAAATAAAATTTTGGGGTCTTGTGGAAGGATATGACAAGAGCTAGTGAAGTAAGACTGAGGTAACAGGAAAACCACTGGAGCACAAAACCCTGAAAGCCCAAGGAAGAAATAGATAAGCCATAAATAATTTAGAGTGTCTGAAAACACTTCAGTGATCAAAGGGGGAGGAGAGCAGAGAGAATATCCTTGAGTATAGCCAGCTGCAGTTTATTAGTAAACTTTAAAAAAAGGAGTTCATAAGAATTTGAGAGGGTGAAAACACCAGACTGCTTATTTTCCCTGCCATTATTGAGAATTAAAGTGAAGAATATGAATTGAGAGCTTGGATGACAACTGTCAAGTATATAAAAACCAGAACTGTAATAAAGCTTCTGAATTCAGTTAGCAGTCAGTCATGTTTGGAAAGCCCTTAAACCTTGAAATTCTGCACTAGATGCAGAATTAAAGAAAGTAATTTCTCATGCAATTGTTCACCTTCTGCTCCTTTCTTTAAGTACCAACAGAATTGACACCAAACTCTCAATGCCTCTCACTGATCACTTCATATCACAGCTCTTCCAACTTCACCCTATAGAAATCTTGCTAAATAACCAGTTGTGACCCAGTAACTTCTTTGTGCTAAGCAATCATTAGTCATTATGTTCTAATGCTTCACAATGTGTAGTTTGCAAACTCAATAAGGCTGTAAACACAAGTTAAAATCAAAGGTGTGCAGCACTCATGTTTCCTACCTCTTCCTGAATGAGTATTTATCATGTCGAACAGATCTATGTCTTTCAGCATAAAAATTTTTTAAGGCTCTTCTGCCCCCAGTTTCTTCCATATTTTCTATAATTGCATAACAACAGGGATTATATATCATGTAATATATAATGTGTGTTTTTTTAACAAAATTCATATAGAATATATTTATATAGGCATGCCAGCTATCAGTGCAACAACAAAACCAAGGGAAGGATTAGAAATGTACTAACATCTCAGGGATACTCTTGAGAAGGAGAGAAACTGCAGTTGCCATACTGTGATGCAGAAGTCTACTACCATAGTGATTTTTGTAGCTTCCTCGTAAAAAAAGCAGAGTTGGAGTCTATCAAATATGACACAGACTTAGAAACATCTCAAGCTTGTCCACCCTGTATAATAATTTTACAGTAAATGTTACAATGCTTAGACTGCACTAGGATTTTGGAGAGGTTATTAAAATTTATTACTACTGTTGGAATATAAAAAAACTGAAACAATATCTTGAAATTATTGAGCCATCTGTTTTAGCTTTCTTTCCACAGTCAGCTTGTTGGTGCTGTGGTTAATTGCCCTTTCCTAGTGATTAAGGGTAGCATAAATATACTAATATGTGTGTGTATATACATACATATATACATGTATATATGCACTCTGTTGTTTACCTATTGTTCAACAAATTAACTAACTAAATGTTGTTGGAAGGATTGACATTAGTTCAGTTTCTCAAAACAGCCAGAAAGCCCCATGATATTTAAGGTTATCAACACATTTGGAAAAGAAGCAGGAGTTCCTTTAGTGGTAGTTTTTTTGGTTTTAGAGTATGTTGTCTTTTTTGTGTGCCTTTTAGATTCTGTTGCCTTTTTTTCTCTTCCCCTTGAAACTAAACATATGTTTCTGGTTTAGAAACAAATGAAAGAGGTTTGACTGATCAGAACCCCTTATAGTAATTGCAAAGAATGACTATTTTAGATGCACAAACAGAACAGTGAAGGTAAGCCTCTTGAAATATTCCATAAGAACAAAATGGAAAAAAAACCATCTTGGACCCACTACAATAAAAAATTTCATTGAGGAGAATTGACTTTAGATGACTTGGGTTTTCAGGGGAATGCAAAGGAAGATTTATGTCTTTTGGTTTGGCAGAACACAGAGCTGCTTAAAGTACCAAAGGAAATAAATGGAGTATATGCATTTTTTTTATATCACCCTTAAGGCTTATCTCTATATTGTCTGTTATATTCCAATGATTTTCATGAAGACTAAGTTAAGACTTTCAGTTCGGGTCACTAAAGATTTGATGTTGTGCCAGGTAGTAAAAATAGATTCTGGAGATCGTATGTTCAGTTTTGTCCTCTATTACCAGCTACCACTTCTTTTTCTTCTCTTCCCCCCACCCNGTCTATAATATGTTCCAAGGGCAGAGGAAATGGGAAAGATCAAACAGGGAGGACCACACAAGGACTCCTGTTTTAGGAAAACCAAGATCTGTTTGATGAAGTCCTACCTAAATGCAGGCTCACAGACTCACCTTCTGCCTTGTCCTTACTTGGTTATTAGAAAGTTTGAGATGTGAGAAGAAGGAGCAGTCTCCTACAGGATAAATCATGGATATGTCTTAAAGCCTTTCATTGCTATAGATTACTGGAATTTGGATAAGATTGTCTTCAAAGGTCTGGTCGGCTTCAGCCTGTGTCCTGTCTCAGTCCTAAATGCTTGAAATAGCCCTGAGGTTTCCAATGCCAAATCTGCTGAGTGAAATCAATGTGGTTGAATGGCATATATATTTACAGCCTGTAGCTGAATAATAATAAAGTTCTTGCCTAGCTGTGGTTAGTACAACCTTCACTAAACTACATAATGTTAGTTGCAATCACGGTGTAGAATATATTCTGCTCACAGGTTATACAACAACATTGCAGCCAGCTTCTGTTGGTTAATGGGTCACCTGAGCAAAATTACTGGGAAGATTATGGCTGAACTCCCATTTGACAAATGTCTTAATCATAAAACGTAATAAAAATTGTCACTTCCTCCTGTGCTGCCATGACTTGGAGAATGGTGGCCTTGTCACATCAAGGTTAAATTACATAGGTAAGTAGAAAAGAAATTAGTGGTGACTTACAGACACCCACCATAATTATCATTGCCACTTGTGGTCCCACAGTTTCTGATTATAGTAGTGCAGTACTTTTTCACAGCATTAAAATTCAGTCTACACTCTACTGTGAATAAACTCATGTCAAATGCATCAGTACTGTCTGATATACAGGGAAAATTTTTAAGGTATTCCCACAGACTTAGTGGAAATGTTAATATTGCATTTCTTAAGTTGCTGTGGAAGAAGTTAAATAGTTGAAATGCAAAACAAAGAGGGGAAAGAAGAAACTAAAATATTCAGCATCAAATCCAATGAAAGTTTTTGCAAGCCATCTTAAAATTGTGGTAAAATTTAACACTTTTAAGCAGTCTGGATTTTCAATCATATAACTTAATGGGATTTGAGTTTTCCTTGTTGATAAGACTAAATTGCTAGAATTTGCACATATATTTATGTAAATATACTGAAAAACACTGAAGCCCTGTCAGTTTCTAAAATGATATACAGCAAGCAAAAAGTCTTGATGTGAGAATTTTCTAATGTTACTCTTTTTATTTTTCACATATAGCCATCAAGGTTTGCTTACAACAGACCTTGCTGAGGGTAAATTCCTACCCATGATGTGATACAAACTGTGAAAATGGCATGTGAAACTATTTTTTCACTGGTGGTCATATATTACAGCTATTTACCATAGATGCAACATCTTTAGAGACTGGCAGCTTTGTCTAGTGCCTAAGACACGTGTAGTGTCATGACAGAAACAAATACACATTTAACACCTTGAATGAATGATATCAACACAACTTTTTGGTTACAGAGATAAAAAAAAATTGTAGTATCTTTGAAAATAAAAAGAAACTTATTTTTCAATAGCTGACTACTGTATACTTTGTCTTGTCAAGAATATAATTAAGTTGAAAGACTAAGTGTTTTTTTTTTTTTCTGATAAAAGCATCAAATAATACTCAGCAAAACACAAGAGCCTACACTGTTCCATCTAACATGAGCTATATAGTGAAGGTGCATTACATTCTAAGGAGTAATTGGAGATATTGTTTATCCCTTCAAAAGATAACAACCAGATAACTTCTCTTCATTTAAATAGTCTTTTGTAAATAGGCTCACAGTTTGAAAAACAATGAGTATTTAAGTCTGCAAATACTCCTGCAACCAACTTTCATTTGGAAAAACAAGGCTTTATTCATGGATGGTCTTTAAAAGAAGTCAAGTTTTCATCTTAAATAAGATGAAGATACGATTTTTTTTCTCCTCTCTCACATCCTTCTGCCTACAGGCTATGTTTTCTCCATGTTACCTAAAAAGGCCTTCCTAATTTTTTTTCCATGTTTTTTGAGCACAAAGCTATGAGGTGCATCACCTCACAATTCCAGTAGATTTGCAGTCACTTTTCAGAAATCTGAAGATCAACTGGAGCAAACCAGAAGAAATGAGGACATAAACTTGACTATATGGGCCTAAGCCTTCGCAAAAAGAATGAAATTGCAGAATATTAGTAGTGGCAATAGCAGTACTTTTATTTTGGTATAAAAATAGGCACCATAAATGATAAAAAAACTTTGATGGTCACAGCAGGTGCAACTGTTGCCTTATTCTTTCCATTTAATTTTTTCTGTTCCAGTCACAAAGAAGTGTTAAAGGGGAGATTGATGATGAGAGTAGGAAAGTGCTGCTAAAACTTCAATTTTAATAGAACTTATATACTTTTTGTGAGGGTTTTTGTGGGTTTTCTTTGTTGTTTTTATTGTTTGTTTGGTTTTTTTTCATTGTGTTTTTATCGTTTTGCTATTGGGATTTTTTTATAAAATGGTTTGCATTTCCACCAAACATAGTGAAGTTCTGGGTCTTAGCAAGACAGCTTCCTCATAAGGAAAATTGCTCACGTAAAGTGCCAAAATATTTCACTTGATATGCAGCAATTCTGAGAGTGATGATCAATCAAACAATAACTAATTGCCTCTTCCTTTTTGTTCCTCATTTAAATGTCAAGGCAGATGTCCTATGTGAAGAAACAAAAGTTATCTCAGGAAAGAAAGCAAAAACTTCTGGAAGTATTTCTTTCACTTCTTCAAAGTTTTATTTCTCTGTGGGGGCTTCTCAGTTATTCTGTGTGGAAGTTTCCTAATTGCATGAGCTTCCATGAAAAAAAGAAGTTGGCCAAACGAAGATGGAGAGCTACACGCCTTTGGGCACTGTGTACAGTAATGAAGGCTTTGTACAACTATTTAAGGGTTTCAAACAATGCAGCTCAGTAGTTGCGGAGTTTTCCTGATTACTGGGGTGACAGGGACGTTGTTAGTAAGTCCATCACTGACATTTACTGCTGTAAGTTTATTCATTCTCTGTCATTCAAAGTGGCTCTCGTGGTTAACTCCACTAGGCAGCTGAAGGCTGCGTGACAGAGCAACAGGGGAACATGCAAGACTGATTTTTTTTTATTATTATTATTATTCCAAGTAATTAGAAAAACTGTTGCAACCAAAACATTCCATACAGATGACAGGAAAGAAATAATTCTGTGAAAATTGTGATTCTGTGACCATCCTTCCAGAATGGTCTCAGAAACTTCTAAGCACCAGAAAAAATTGATCTTCTTGATACTACTTTGTAAGTTTGACTTACGTAGATTCAAGAAACAGATAAAATTATTCTTGGGGGTTAATCCTAACTTCAAGTATTGATTTTCCTACCCATGAGCATTGCTGGGTATTTAAGTAAAACATTGCCCTGAAAAGTCTTTTAAACCGCTTTTTTTTTTTTCTGCTTGAAGTCAGGGATGTTTTTTGGTTTTTTTTTACTTAAATTATCTCTTGATTTTTAATCCATGTAACATGATAAGAAATGGCAGAGGATATTACTTTACTAAATCAGAGATAGTATACCCTTTAATCTAGCAATACCAACAAAAAGCCCCCCAAAAAGCACCTTATGAAATTCCATCTAAAAACTTCATGTAAGAATAATTAGAAGTTATTTGGGCATCTCATATCATCACAGACTTCTAAAAATTAGAATGGAAACGTCTTCCTTTGTACACACAGAATTTGTACTCTGGAAGGATGAGTTAAGGAACCTGACCAACCTTGGCATTTTCTGATCCTCCAGAATGATAGACTAAGAATCCTCCTGTGGTCCATGAAAGATCAAGGTAAATCCCTGGAAAGCAAAGCAAAGCCTGAGGATATTTTTGTCTGAAGACTGAACAGTAAATAGAGGGATAAAGGAAGAAATGTTGTAGCCTTCTGTTTTCCAGCCCTGAAGACACTCCTGTCATGAATCTCTAGCCATGCGATTCTTTTCCCACCAACTGTCAGCCTGACCTTTGGTTTCACAAAGGCTATGTTTGTGATGGCACCATTGGGAATGTACTGCTTTAACTATTAAATATGTGGAATTCTGAGTTGATTTATTTTTTTCCTCACACTTTTTTCTCACAAAATACAGGGTACAGATTAGGGCAAACTCAATAAACTTGGAGAAAGAATGGAGATTAATACAATAGGTCCTGACTGAAATACTTCTGATTTCATTAACTTTCGCTGTAATGTTATGGCTTGCGGAGCTTGTGTTTGTTGAATTTGTAACTTTGTTGTTTGTCAAAAAGACTAGACTAGTTTTCCTCTGTGTGTTTGATGTCCTGGATGAACCATGTACGTGTTGCTGGTTCCTTATGATGTTCCTGTTACAGATCTGAGGTCTACATATTGTAATATTCAACCTATCCATAGTTCTTTGCCCCAGACTTTTAATAGGATCCTCTGACAGAGGTGATTTTTTTCTGCACTCCTCCTTTACTACATTGGTGAGAGACATCAGAGAGAACTGAAATGAAAATGCTGAGAAGGAGATGAAAAACACCCAGTTATTATTGCAAATTTTTTTTGAGGTAATTTCAACTTCTCTGTAGATTTTGCTTGAAGATTTAAATAGCACTCCTAATTAAATGGAAATTTTAATAAGGTAGGCTTGTTTTGCCTCATAATAAGGAAGACAGAATGGTTATTGCGGAAATCCTATTAATACCTAATAAGATGTTATGTTGGTTTATACTTTGTGGCCATACTTAACTAATGCAAGATTTGGTTTACTTGTATGTATTATTAAAACTCCAATTTAATATAGAAGTTTAATAAATATTTCTTCATTAAGCTTGTGCCTGTTAAAAAATGGTTATATGCCTCACTAAAAGATTGGTATCACATGAGGACACAAGGAAACAAAAACTTTTGCTTTATATGTATCCCTTGTTAGACTTCAAAGTTGTAGTGGAATTCAGTGTTCTAAAAGACTTTTGCTCTTTTCAGTGATTATGTTTGACTTTCTTGCCACCAGAATTTTTCAAAGGAAGATGAGCATGTTTCTACTTGTGACTAATTCAAATAGAGTACTCTGTAAACAACCATTTCTCATAATACCCTGAATTTGCTTTGAAGATTCCTATGCTCTATTTCATACCCTAACATACCATTAACACATGTATGTTTCTCATATTACTGTCTGTAAAAATATTGCTTTTCGCTTGTTTGTGACATTTCTAATTTAATTTATTCTGTAGCTTGTTCAATACTTCCAAGAAACAAAATGCTGGTGCATAGTGACTTTATTCTGCTTACAGAATCACAGAACAGTCCAGCTTGAAAGACCTTTAAAGATTATCTGGTACAATAAAGAATTTTTTTTTTTTAATTGTGCTTTTCTCTCAAGGTGTTTCAGTGCTACTGGTTGTCTTTGAGCAGGGTTCTCAAGCCTCTTCATTTCTTCATTTCTTCCGCGGTTCTGTTATGCTTTTCAATTCCACAATAGTGCCATAGTGAGGGAAGTCATCCTTATAAGGTCTTGATTTGCTTTGCTATACGTCTTAACAGGAGTCAATCCAGTACAGTGCCAAAATATTTGAAGATAATTTTCTGTAGTCAGCAGCTGTTCTTGTTTTGAAGAGGGTGTGATTTGGTCCAACAGATGGACCTTTATAGTATCTTACACTCTTCAGGGTCCTGATTTATCAGAGTAGCTCTTTGAGACCACTGAAGTTAAACAAGCATAACTTTGTTGTGACATAGTGATGAATTAGGTTTTCACTGTAGTTGTGCAGAGGAGTCCAGAAAACTCCAGAAATAACACAGTATCTTGTTCTCAGAATTTAGGAATCAATCTAAAGTTTTGTTCTGCAAGCTGCAGCATTATGGGCTAGGTTGGGCAGTTATACTGACGGTTTTTTGATGTCACAAAATAATGCAGTCTCAACAGTTTAAACAAAACCTTTCTACCCTTCTCTCTTTTTTAGTTACTAATAGTTATTAAATATATGTTTCTACAGAACCTTACCACAATTGTGCACTTGCATACAAGACAGAACATCTGGGGAGCTCACCCAGACAAAAGAGGATGGGGAGAAAGAATGAGCTGTGTTCCCATTTTGTACTTGTGGTCAGTTTATAACTCTACCAAAAATGAAAGAATACAAACTTCCTAAGAACACTGAGGGGCAGAGTTGTCAGTCTTACACAAAATATTTAACATCAGGTTGAATCTAACACATCTGGCTTTTTGGCAAAGGACAAACAGCACAAATTGCTTTAGTATGCCAGACAGCATCACTAGTCATCTGGTAAATCTATATAGCTTACAGCGGTGATGAATTGATATTCATGTCATTAATACTAAGAATAATAGTAAAAGTTTAAATATTTTTGATGGACTTATGATAGATTTATACATATGTGAAGTGTGTGGAATGTATGTGAAGAGTAAGTGGATATGGAAACTTAGCTTATAAATTTAAAGAGATAAAATGAAAGTTTTCGTAACACCATCTAAAGAATAGGGTAAATATAACTTTACTGAATACATATGTGAAACACAAATGCAAAGAAAATAATGGTGTTATGGTAGAACTTGGCATGCCTGTTCTGGTATAATCAAGTTAGCACGAGATAAAACAGGAGTGTTGCTTTACTGAGAAGACTCAGACAGGTGTTATTACACCCATAAATCTAGGCCTCCTACTCCTACTGTGGCTCCATCATGTGATGTGATGCCACTGCAGAATTCAAACTATATGCTGATACTCCCCTCAGAACTGCACTCATCTTTGATTACTTTTTTAAGACATTGTACAAGCTAGTTGTCTTGATCCAAGAAAATATTTTGCTGACACTCCTGGACTGAGATGGAGGGAAAAATCTGTGGTGGTAGTCAATATTCAGTTTTCAGTTTGGATAAAGTGGGGTATAACACTTCGTTGTGTCTCTTAGAGCATCCAAAGATGTCTTATATTCACAGATGTGAAGAAAACTTAGTTTTTAGGTTCATTGCAATGCAAATGGAGAAAGAACGAGACACCAGTCTTCAAATACAGGAAAACTGAATGCATAAAACTTTGCCCACTCATAGGGATAGTTTAAAATTTTTAAAAAATGAGATATTTCAGTTGGATGTTAGGAAGAAATTATTTATTCAGTAAGTAGTGAGCCACTAGAACAGGTTGCCCAGAGAAGCTGTGGATGGCCCATCCCTGGAAGTGCTCAAGGCCTGGTTGGATGGGGCCCTGGGCAACCTTATCTAGTGGGTGGCATCCCTACCCACGGCAGGGGGTTGGAACTAGATGATATTTAAGGTCCTTTCCAACCCAAGCTATTATATTTTATATGATTCTATGATAATTCTTATCATACTGCTAACCACAGCATGAAATAAATTCTGTCCACAATCATTTTGCTTCTTTACATCAAAGAGCATTTTGTACAACTGGAAAAGGAAACTGGAGGTATAGGTCTGTGGTTCTACTGCATCTGTCAGCTTAGCTTGCCCTTAAATTAGCCAATGATACACATAAAAAGCACAGACTATCCTGTATGTCTGTGACAAAATGTAAAATGTGCAAAAAGGTACACATGCAGGTGATTTTTCTACATCTGGAGCAATTTATATTTTATGTGAACAAGATGAAAAATGAGCAAGCTGCTATAAATTATTCACCTACAAAACCAAAACCAAAATAATAAAATAAACCCCCACACCAGTAGGTTAGTCAGCTGTACATTGTCCATCTGGGTTAAGCTATTCTGAATTGTCAGTCATGAAGGGAAAGAATTCCACTTCCTTAGGATACCTGAGCTTCAACTGATTTTTGTTCAAGGTTGTGAGGATTCAACACTTAAGACAATTAATTGTCCTGCTCAAAAAGACATTTGCAGTGAGTTGAGGAGATTTGAAAGACTTTGTGTGACTTGTCTTGGGTTCCAATTTCTCACCTAACATTCACTCAGTATGTGGGAGGCCTTCCTTGAGAGTTCATTGTAATGCAGGACTAAGGAGGATGTTCCTAGCAGTCCAAAGCTGGAATAAAAAGTTGTTCTGAGCCCTCAACTACTACAATCATCTTTCGACTTCTTTTATGCACCAGGTTAGTGGCTATTTTTGAACAGCTAGTGTCTGCATGAGCTTCTCTCCTCCTGCTTCTTTATTCCCTAAATTTCAGAGGACTTGGATCCACCAGGATATGTAATAAGAGAAATAAGGAAGCATTTCTTAAATGGTTCTCTTTAAAGCAAAAGCCTCATAAAAATGCTATTCTTCTAGAGCTCTGTTTCCATTTCTGTTATTTTTCAAAGTCTTATCCTCTTGCCTGTTTTGCTGTCATTCCTGGTTTTATTTTGAATTTTGCACAGTCTTGTTTAAAGCAAAGGCTTATGCAACCATGTTGTGGCTGTCTGTCTGCATGTGCTGTAATAAAAGACTGATGAGTCATGTCTAGTGGTTTTCTCCTTTTAGTGAACAAATAATTAGTCCACAAACCTCCAGATCTGTATGTGCAATTTCCGTGGCACGGCCAGTGTCTCTCCTATAAAGGAAAAGGTTTTTTTCAGGAAAATGCAACAATCGGTGCATTTGTCATACCACAGTTGCTAATGTAAATAGGAGTGACTAATATTCTTAAAACCTTAAACAGCAAAGGAAAAAACTTTATTTTCTCCACCAGAGGAACACTGTTACTGTAGCATTCTTTTAACTGTGCTGTTAACAGCAAGAATTACAGGTCTCGTTGCTGAGTAGGTATGCAAATACATCAAAGTAACAAGGGGGAAAAGTTGAGCTCAGACTGTAACAGCTTTCCTGCTCTTTGCAGGATGCTAGAGACATTTTTCTTCCTTTGTTTAAATAAAGAATTTTGCAAATAAGAATTTGTACTTTGATTCTGAATGATTTTGAATTTTACCTGCTCCTCACTATCTGCTATCACCTACATCCCAGAAGAGAACTCTGTTGTCCCTGTTACATCATCAATTGTTCTTACATTTACTGACCCTGTGAATTTATTTATACTGAAATACTCTATCACTGCGCAGGAAGTATGAAATTTTTTTGAAATAATAATGTTCATTATTTCTATTATTGAATAGAAATATATTATTCTATATTATCTATTACTGCTTCTCAGAAATCTCTTTTTGGTTACCCTGGGAATTATATGGTGTCAGCTTTCTGTGGAGCATTTAGTTTCTATTAAATTTGCAGAAAGACCGGCTCATAGAGGGCATTAATTAAAAAAATTCTATTCTTTCTAGTAATTTTTCATGTTATGATTTTCATGGATAGCAGCATTGAATTGTCTAACATGACTTTTTTTTCCTAATTTTTGGGTTTTTTCATTAGAATTTGGGGCTAAAGAAAACGGAAAAGGATTAGCTGAAAAATGATGGTTAGAAGGAACAATTGAACTCATGAATGTGGAAACACACAAGCAAAAGCGGTTTTTTTAACCCAGCAGTGTGGTATTGCGGGACTGGATTTGTTTTTTATTTTCCCAAGGCAAGAATCAGATGTATGAGAAAAACAGAAATAGCCTTAGCAAAGTATTTACTTTATTGACCAAAAATTGCCGTGAAATGTTTTTGCAGTAACTATGCTGCAAAATCAGAGAAAGTAGGTTAAATATCAAAACAAAGAAAAAAAGAATACAATACATTCATAAATAGTTCAGTTAAATATAAAAAATTCAATGTTTTACTGATATCTATTAGGTTTTTAGTATCTCAGTGTAGAAATGTTTGGCTAAGTCACTTTTTGTTTACATGATCATGAATGAGGAAAAATGAAGTGATTACTTGCAAATTCATGTAATTTTTTCTGGTTTTAGAAATGTTTTTAGAAAGTATTATTATCTACCCAGTATATTAAAAATTATGAGTATGAGAATTCTTTTAAAGCACAAAATTTTATTAAATTAATGTAATCAATGAAATAGCAAATCACTAGTAGCAATTTAAAATAGAAAATAGCAAATATTCTGTAGTGAAAATTTTCATAGTGAGAAATGAAAGTGAAGTGTTTAAAACTTGCTGTAAAATGCCATAAGTTGCAAAGGGAACGAATGTCTATCTGCAAATAATTTATAAGCTGAGGAAAAGACTTAGTTTTGAAAATGTTCACATCTATGTATATTTGAATAATTATGCTCATTTATGGTTTATGAATACCTCTGCTCTGTAAGAATTCCAAATCTACCATGATAGTGTGAATGCCTCATTGGGACTTCCACTGAAACCAGCTAGCATCCCCTGGGCTAAACTCTTGTTTGCAATTTTTTTTTTTTTGTTCAATGAAATGGCTTTGCATGTCTATGGGTAATAAAGCTGGTGAAGGATTTAAAGAAAAAGTCCTGTGAGGAGCAGCTGAGGGAGCTGAGGTTGTTTAGCTCAAGAAAACGAGGCTCAGGGGTGTCCTTAACGCTTTTCACATCTACCCAACAGGAGGCTGTAGCCGGGTGGGGATTGGCCTCTTCTCCTGGGTAACAAGAGATAGGACAAGATGAAAGGGCCTCAAGTCATGCCAGGGGAGTTTTAGATAGGCTATTGGAAATACAGTTTTCACCAAAGGGATGGTTAAGCTGGAACAGGATGCTCAGGGAAGTGGTGGAGTCACCATCCCTGGAGCTATTTAAAAGGCGTGCAGATGTGTGCTTAGAGCTGTGGTTTTTTGGTGGACTTGGCCACGCTGGGATAATGGTTGGACTTGATTATCTTTAAGGTCTCTTCCAACCTAAAATGATTGTCTCTTTTCCAACCTTAGTGATTCATTGATTCTGTGATTCTATGATGAACCTAATGATCTTTTCCAACATAAACAATTCTACAATTCTATGTAAAATGCCATAAATGAACCTGAGTTTTTTAAGAATGGTGGTATAACACATGCTAGTGATGTCCCTGTTTTCTTTTGAAGTTGATAGAAAACTTCATTATCTAGAAATTCGTAAAGGTGAAACAGCCTTCAGATTTTTTCTTTAACATTTTAAAGCAATGTATTGCGAGAATGTATAAATATGAAATATTTATTTTTGTGGCATTTTATGCAAAAGATGTTTCTTTTTCTATAAGAAACAGTCTTACAAAATGGACCTCTTAGTACTGACATGCAGTATCTATATGTAAAATGAAAATGCCGTAAACACACTGAAGGCACAAGATAAAAGCTTAAACTTTTAGAAGAAATGGGAATTACACACACTATTGAGCACGCTAAATCAACAGTATGGAAATTGTCCAGTATAAAAATAAACTCTTTACCGAAAGCCCTGAATGCAAGAAAGGTATATAATCTATAACAGTGAGATAATTGGATTTCACTGCAATACAAGTTTAAAAAAATAAATCTTTTAAATTCTTAAGAATGATGTTATCCATTCCCCATAAGTCTTGGAAATCAGGACACACCTGTATTTCCAAGTATCAGCTGAAAAGAAAGATCAGCAGTATGAACAACATAGTGTAAAAGAAAGCTGCCTTCTGATTTCTTTTTTTAACTGTTCTTCTTCTGAAGGCAGTCAGGAGACTTTCAGAGCCAGTAGAGAAGGGAGGAAGTAAGGGCATAAGGACACACATACAACATGAAAGCAAGAAGTTTGCCTAGCCCACTATTTTATGGACAGATACAGAAACATGAAGATGAAAAAAGAGTGTACACATAAAGCAATGCATCTTCAGGATTTACCAAGCTGAAAAGAGAAAATATTTGGAGAATCCATGTGTAAGAAATGACATCTTTGGTATTACTTCTGTGAAATTATTGGGTTGTACAGTGCACTCTTGTTTCACCAATTTATCTAATTGACTAATGAGCTCATAGCATCTTGCAGAAAAGAATTCCTCAGCTTAATTACAATGTGCCCAAGGAATTTCCTCCATCTGATTGTTTTGGACCTCTCACTTCCTAGCTTTAACTGATGTTGTCGTTACCTGTACTGGAGGATAGCGAAATGTATTACCCAATTCTTTTTCCTATGCTGCTCATGATTTTGCAAGTCTCCATCCTCTTTCTCTTGCCATTATTTTTTTTCTCTGATTTAAGATTTAGAAGCAAACAAGCAAATGAACGCACAATACTTATATAGAGAAGTGGTGTTGATATGGAATGCATTCTAGACCTTTGATCATCCTTGATACCTTCTTTGAACTATTTCCAGTATTATCTGCTTCCTGAGGAGAAAAGACAAGAATGATCTTCAAGACAGAGGAAGACATGGGTATGCACAATGACAAAGTAATGGTATTTTCCCTCCTAATAAAGTATTTGGCTCCATGTAACAAGGATACACCATAAACTACTCTGCAGCTCATTATGTCTTCCAAGGAATTTCTTGTGCCTCGTGTTAAAGAAGCCTATCACATTGCGGTGCTAATTATAAATTTTTGGTAGGAGTAGAAACTTGTTCAATTTGTCTCTCTATAGTGACATATCATGTTTCTCTGATTGAAAACTTGAGTCATGTTCACTTCAAATGTAAAATGTCTTGCCTAAATTGTAGCTCTGCAAGTTTCCCAGTATAGCAGTTTATTCTCAGACCAATTTATATGCATAATTTCAAGCGATGATGGTATTTCATGCTCTTAAAGTATAGCTGGTGACATCAGGGCCAATCACCCATCCAAGCCACGAGCAGCCATTTTTTCTAGGAGCGTGCTGTGGGTGATGGTGTCAAATGCTTTACTGAAGTCTAGATAGACAGCATCCACAGCCTTGCCCTCATCTACTAAGCAGGTCTTCTTGTCATAGGAGAAGATCAGGTTGGTTAAGAAGGACCTTCCTTTCATAAATCCATGTTGGCAGGGCCTCATGTCCTGCATGTGCCATGTAGTGGCACTCAGGTTGATCTCTTCCATAACCTTGCCCCAAAATGAGGTAAGCCCTTTTTTTTTTCTGGAAACACGGCATTGCTACTGCTATACTATATTTTTTAAAGTTTGTGGTGGTTGTTTTTCCTAGTGACAGAAAATAAACTGACTTTTCACTTAGCATTTGTCAAATTATATGTTCTTTTACTTTGTAAAAGATCTTTTTCTCATTTTTAGATTACCAGGTTTATTTGTATTTAATAAATTTGTATTTAAATCCCTTAAGCCTGCTGCATCAATTAGGACTAAACTTTTTGCTCTGTCTCATAAAACCACACCCAAAGATGAACTGTTCTTAGGAGGGTCTGACACAGTGGTTCCGTGGACAATTATTTACTACATCCATACTTTATATCTGAGTCATTGTAGGTGTCTCAAGGTGCCCTGACTGATGCACTGAGGTCTAAGTCACAAACTTCACAGTTTTGTAGTCTGTACATGTTGTCCTTAAATCGTAAATAAGTATTTCAATACATTGCTGTTCATGACATTCTGTGGTACGGACAAGTCTTGTTCTCATTCACATCTCAATAGGCTTGGTTTCTGATTGTACTTGAAGTTGTAAAAGTGATTCTTTTTTCCTGCACTGAGAATCTTTCTGTAGGTCTCCTAACCTGACCTGAAGGAAGCCATATCTTCTGTACCAATAGTTGTTGCTTGCACATAGAAGCAGAGGGTGTGGCCTCTCTCACCTAAAATTTAACATTTATTTAGGGTTGTTTTCAAGAGAGTTTTATTACTTTATTGCTGCAAGACAGAGGACATTTTTGAAGTTTTGTTTTAGAGCCAAAAAGAGGTGAAGCGCTTTTTGAGCATCAGCTATCATGCCTCCTCCAACTCCCCTCTGTCCTTCCTTTTCTGTCGTTCAGTGCCGCAGAAGAGGGACCCTTTCCCAAAGTTCAATTTCACTGTCCCAGATGTGTCCCATTCCATTCACAAGATCAGATGTTTCAGAAGAAGGCAGAAAAACCCAAATCTTTCCTATTGTAGCTGGTGTTGATTGCCCAACACCAAACCCAGCTTAAGGAAATCCACCTTTCAGATTGGTTTATTGTTTTGCAGCCACACCTAAAATAATTAATACAAGCCATTAAATGAGCCACCTTGCAAGAGACTCAGAAATTAACTTGAGCAGAAGGAGGAATCATGCTCCAAAGAACAAGTTCTAGAGTAGCGTGATTGTTCACATTGTTGATGACACTAGATTTAAGAATTCAACACTAATACCAAATATTGACTTTAGAAAAAAATTGAAAAATTTAGTAATGCTTTATGGGCAAATTACAAATTGTTTTTGTTGCTGATGGTTTTTTAATGGCCTAGAAAATGATTTATTTTTCTTCTTTTTATTTTTAAATAATGATCCTTCTGTTGACTACTACTTCAGGTCATAATAAATCAACGTGTTCCATCAGACAGAGATCAAGACAGCATTTTAAAGCATAATATTGAGACAGTTAAGAACAAGACTTGATTGTAACAGGCAATGATGCCTGGCTCAAAGTGAAACTAGAAAAGGATATCAGTGGAATTCATATTTGATATATTAATTTGCAAAATTATTTCACAAAGGAATAGTATTAAAGTTCGGAAAGCCTCTCTTTTTGGAGTTTTCTGTCAGCCAGAGTTGGTTCTGCTTCCAATCTTAGCAAGTAACATATGTCAAAAATTTTTACCAGTGTGAGTTTCCAACTTTTAGCATGTTTGAACTTTGCTTAAAATTAGCTGTGGTGAAAACAGGAAGAACAAGAAAAGATGTAAGAAAAGACTGCAATTTTCTTCTTCCCACAGGTTACTGCTTTTCCCTGTGAGCTCTTTGCACTTCATACAGTCTAGACTGCATAAGAGTGATACTAGTCTTTCTAAAGAGAGACTTGTTTGCAGTTATTTGTCCTCTGCTTTCTTTTCCCATCTGTTTAGGTATGAAGCAAAGGCATCAAGCTACAAGACTACAAATAATATTTTGGTATTTGAATGCAAATTTAAGTGTTTGAATTTAAATTGAAAGTATATGTAGAAATTAATTTATTATCCCAAAAGGGCTGCTGATAGCAACTTGTATCCAAAAGCAGATGACAATAATAACCAAATACTCTCTGTCCTAAATTGTTATTCCTGTTTTTCATGTACATCTTTGTTTACCAGTGTGTCCCTCCTAAACATGATTTTTACTCACAAAGAAACCAGGGTTCACAAAAGTAATAAAACACATCTTTTTCTTCTTGGTACTATTGAGATTAGGATTTAACCCTCTTAAATTTTGAAACAGAGTCAGATTAAAACTGTAAGGATGCCACACATAATATTTCTCTTTTGCTACTCATTCAGCCTTCATTTTCCAATACATAATTTGCCCACCTATGCAAGTCAGATAACATAAAAAAATTTACATCTTTCATTTCTATAAGCTATTATGAATTAGAAAATATTGGTTTTGTAATATCCGTTCTAATATTGCAATGGTTACCTTGTGAGTTAACTTTATTTACAAATTCAGTGTTTAGATTTCAGTGTTTTTGGTGTTCTCCTGTCTCAGTGTTTTCCTATTTTTGGAAGCTCCCTTTTGGAAGTCAATAATTTTTTTGCATCCTTTCCTCTTAAATATATATTTTAAGTGCTATTCCAATATTTTTCCTGTCTTTCAAATTAATATATTTTCTTCTGGTAAATCAAAGGTGACACAGAATTCATAGTGAACTAGGTGAAAAAAATCAATAAAAGTGCTTTCTCTAGAGGGATAATTGTCTAAAATAGCAATTAGTATGCAAAATAAAGCCAGCCAAATAATCCTGGTACATAAACAGTCAATGGGAAGGATTTAACTAAATATTTGCAAAGAAGTCATAGCAGATTGACTTGAAAACTCTCAAATGGAAGGTCCCCAGATATAAATATTTACTTATAGAATCTGTCATTCCTGACTTCCTAATATGTTATCCTTTATACTTAATTTATTTTATTTGTGGCCTTATTAAGACATAATTATCTATTACATTCATTGCACCATTGTTAAAATTGGCTTAATATTTCTGTTTCTTTCTTCTCTGTGTTAAAAAGCTGATCCAGGAATATGTTTGTACAGATAATAAATGAGAAACAGACTTAAATTGCTCTCTGCTGTCACAGGTAAGCAGATCTCCACTCTAAAAGGAGAAGAAATATAATCTAATAACTAATATATAGAAGTTAGGAATAGGTATTGGCAATCAGCTTTAATTTTCAGTACATTCCTGGTGCTATCTGGACAGTGAATGCCCCAATAAAGCTGATGTATTTACTGAGCATATCAGTAAAAATGAAAAGAAACTGCAGAGCTAGTGGATAGATACAGCATACCAGATGAGTTAAAAGGCAGGGAACTAGCTGAAAATAAATAGTTCAACTTCATGCAGAAACCAGTCACAGTGAAGTCATAGTGGAGGATTGATACAAATATCCATAAGATTACGAGAGGCCATAGAACATGAGCATAGAAAAACTGTCCGCTTTGTGTTCCAAGACAAGAAAAAGATTTTACATACACAGAGTTAAACTGTAGAACACTTTACCACACTCACTAGGGATACCAGAAGTGTACATGGCAGATAGAAGCCCAGTATGGGTGTCTGTTTGTGTAGAAGTGATTTAATGAAAAGGAGCCGAGAGAGAAAAAGTGTTCCAAGGGTTGTGGGATACTACACTTTACAGCTTTTCTTGTATCTTCACAGAGTCTTTTGGGCTAGTAACAGGAGAAGCAAAAATCTTTTTAATTATTTCATTATTGATAGTTTGGTCATTGTTCACGCTGCTCATGATCAAACTAACACAATTTGGGTAAAACAGTATGGTTTGATAGTATCTAAATGACTCCCGGTACTTTTTCAACTTCTGTAGATTTTAAGTGTTGCATTTATCCATTGCTAAGTCTGTAAGCTCTTGTGGCATTGCATCTTTGGTGGCTTATTGACTGCTGCTAATGGAAAATTATCTGCTACAGAAATGCTGGAGGATGTTTCATCTCTGTTGCACTGCAATACCTTCAATTTCTACAGTGTGTTAGTATTTGATGCTTACTATGATTTATTACCTCTAGACTTTTGGGGTAACCTAAACATTTTCTCTAT
Organism: Edolisoma coerulescens; assembly: GCA_013397115.1. Lineage (NCBI taxonomy): Eukaryota > Metazoa > Chordata > Aves > Passeriformes > Campephagidae > Edolisoma > Edolisoma coerulescens. The sequence continues at coordinate 614,023 of VWZW01005522.1, forward strand.
TTTCCTCTTTCATGTAGAAATAATGGTTAAGAATTTGCTTTTTTAAGAACTTGAAAGACCTTTTGTATGATTGTTATTCTTCTAGACACAATGTATCAGATAAGTTACTGATATAACTGCTGAGTACTTCCTCTGCTCCAAATGCAAACATATAGAAAGCTGTCTATATGTATAATGATTGATCATTGTATACAAGTACTTTATTTAGGTTAAGTTATGCTTTTCAATTTATAGCATCCACCACACAAATTCCTGCAGTCCTAGGATATTAATGATTCAGAAGATAAAACTTCGAAAAATATCTGTATTGTTACTGACTTTGATGTGTACAGTCATTATGTAAATTGTTTCCCTTAGCAAATAAAAGTTTAGGAAATGACATAATTGTGATATATCTGCAGTTATGGGTCAGTAACTTTACATCGCCTTGTCAGTGTGATGGGATAAAACTAATGTGCTTAAGTATAACCTGGAACAAATTTGTTTCTATTCAGCTTGTCACTGTCCTTCTCAATATTCTACACAAAACTACTGATAACATTTTTTGAGAATGAGAAGAAGGAATAAATAGACAAGTACTTCCGCTGTTGATCCAGGATGTATCTTGGCTGTACTGTTTGATGTAACTAACCTTTTTGATAGGCTTTGGACAGTCAGTTGACCTTTTTCTGCTAATACCTTCCAGAATTCATGTTCTTCAGAAATGATGACTTTTTGCTTGCTTTAGCCATACTTTTTCTTATGAACACAATGTTCATTATCCTTCTCACTATAATGTCAGATTGAAAGGCAAACATTTGCTGTTCTATTGCTGTCTTCTTTCAATATATATGGCTTAAGCTATGAACTCTGTATATGCTTAAGGCTCCCAAGCACATCAAGGGAAACTGGATATCACTGTCTCTTGTCAAGCTAATACCAGCCAGAAAGTGGACAATAAGTTACTTCAGGTAAGATCAGTATCAATTGATCTCTCTTTATTGCTTTGGGGTTACTCAATGAGGCCACTAAGGGAAAGAAATTGAGCTGACCAGCGGCTGTTATAACTTGTGAAACATGAAAAGTGTTGTGGATCATGAGTAAAGCAATAACAGTTCTGCCTAGAAATGGAAATTCAATTCTCAACTTACAGTTAATGAGACCATTATCACGTTCTTCATAGTTCTAAACACTTAGAGGCTGTTGTGATGAAATCTAACAGATTTGTGTCATTATGTTCTGTAAATGATGGAAATTAGCATAAATTGCCTGAAATGTGCCATTTGAAATGCAGTGCAGAGTGATGCTGAGGATATCGTCTTTCCACTTTGTGAAGCATTAGTTTATAATGACTTTGTATCCCTTGTGCTAATATTCCATGTATGTAAATGTTAAACGCTGCCAACAACAATTATAAAGTAGAAAAGTTTGTTTGCTTTATTCTATATTCATCCTGATAATGAGGGATGAATTGTGCTGGGCAGACAGGAACACTGCTGGTGAAAGAGGCAAAAACTTAATGAATACAAAGTATAATTCATAGAGTTCCATATCCCTCTGTGTGGGGAATTTAATGGTGACATATTTTTCTAAGAAGTGATGCTTGTGATGATAAGGAATTTATTGTCAACATTTTCCTCTCAAGCTTTGGAATCAAGACAAGGAACCGTAAGTTGACACACTGTTCTTTATGGCTAACTGCTTCTTGCTAAAGTTTTCCTTGGAAATAAATACCTAAAAAAACACTCTCAGAAAAAAAAAAAGGCATCACACCTTCACTACATGTTCAGCTGTGTTGTGTCCTTTCAATGGAATTGGGGAAGTATTTTGAATATCAAGTATAGGCTTAAACAATTTCTCTCAAATATTTTTTGTCTTTTGTTAAGGGGCATTAGGCGACAGGTGTCGCTATTACTTTTAAGGTCTTGTCCAGTTGAAATGGAAGGGACTTGCAAAAGGGACAAAACTATGTATCACATCCCAACCTAGATGATGTATCACACTGCTCAAGAATGACTGAGAATTTACGCAGGGTGGGAGAAGTGTTCTGCCAATCATGGCTTTTCACAAAGTGAAGGAGAAGACAGATTTTTTTAGATAGATAACAAAAAATCCACACAGAAAGTAAGCAAAAAGTCAAGAATTCAATTGCAAAAGCAGGGAAATTAGCTAATAGTGCCTGTGGTTCCATACTAATTGGAAAAATGTTGCTAATTGTGAGTAAAGACGGGTGTCCTTGCTGACAGCTTCCTACTGTGTTCATAGAAGTAGAACTTGTTACATCCTTAATCCATAAACAGGATTGCCTTGAATCCACTTTCCATTTATCGTTTCATAATGCTTGACTGCCTCCAAATTTGTAATTGACTCATAGGTTAATAACTTAACTTGTTGATTAATAACCCAATAAAAATATTCTGTGAAATAAACTTTTTGGCTTTATGAGACTCTTCTTTTTGATTCTCCTCTTTTTAGTGTTCAGGTGGAGGGTTTTTGGTTCTATTTTTAACAGTGATTTTGAACATCATTACTAAAATAAGGAACTTGTTTTCCTGATGGTGCTTGTTACACAATGCCTTTAAACCTTTAGGAATAGTTGCCGAATGGCAGTGGTAGCTGCAAGAAGTCAGGTCTACAGTTTCTTCTAGTATTTTATAGGATCACACTCCATTTATGGTTCTTAAAATGTGGGTTTAAATAGCGTGCTTTTAATATTCTATGAGACAAAGATACATATCACACACAGCCAAGCTCAAAATTAAGGATGTGCTTTTGCAAATTCTTATCATCATACTATCCAGTAACATTCATTAAAGATCAGGACAGTCTAGTTGTCTCTAAAGATACTCAGCTCTTTGCGGATCAGTACTGTATTTTAGTACCAGAGTTTTAAAGTTATGGCATATTTGGATCCACTGCACACCTTCCTAGAAGACATTAATCTAAAACTTTTCCTTTCTCCTCTGTATTCTCCAAACCATTGAAAAATTCTCCATTTTTCAGAGGAAGACTAAAAACCTAGAGAGAAAATACATTTTCCTATTCTTATGGAAATATTTTTACATTGATTTGCTTTTATTTAGTTTGGATGTTGAATTTTCTTCTCATAGTCACATAGATTATGTCAAGAAATATCTGCTAGACTGGCTGAGTTTTGCTCCCAGTATGCACTCATGACATCAAAATGGACTATTTATTCCAGAGGCCCAACAGTGTATGAGCCAAGCAAGCCCCATTTTCTTCAAAAAATATTCAGAGGGAAATCCTTATTAAAAAACCACTAAAGACAGATGGTTTTGCTTGTTATCGTCAAAGAATAGGAGTTAGCTTAAAAAATACCTCATTAATACTTCCAAAACTATACCTCTGAAGGTTCAGTTGCCTCACCAAGCACTTGGTTTTATTCATTTTACTGGCACACAACCCCTCCTCTCTGAAAAAAACCCAATACCCAAACCAAACAAAAAACAAAACAACAACATCAGCAACAACAAACCCTAAACCCAATGCTTATGGATATCTACAGAGAACTGAATGTAAGCCTTAATTGTTCTTTGAATTTCTTTTTCCTTTAAAAAGTATATATAGGGCATTATAAAATTCATACCAAAAAAAAAAAGGCATTTGTTTGTTTGTTTGTGGGAAAAAAAGTCTCATCATAATATTTTCCATTTTTTGTAACACATATGTACCCCAAAAGCATGAATAGTTTCAGAAGTTTAACTTGAAGGACTGCTCCAAGTCCTCTGGGATAAAAGTGTCAGAGGAACGTGAGATAAAACAAAGTACCAGTATTTCCACTGCCCTAGTGCATGTCTATGTTTATATTTGTAGCTACTGAGTTTAAAAGTCAAGTGTACTTGAAAAGGGAAGATAGATAAAAGCAAAGGAATATCTTCTCAAAGATCTGAAAATCTTAATAGAAGACCAAAAATTTTTCCGCACATTCAGGATAATCATTAACTACCCTGGAAAAAACCTGGCATGCACTGTCTCAGTTAACAATGAAAGGTGAAGCATTAACACTTTGGGCACTACAGCATAAAAAAGACACTAAGCTATTAGAGAGCATCCAAAGGAGGGCCAAGAGGATGGTGAACAGTTTAGATGCAAAGCTGTATGAGTGCCTGAAGTCACTTGGTCTGTTCAGCCTGGGAGAGACTGAGGGGAGACCTCAGAGTGCTCTTCAACAACCTTACAAGGGGAAGATGAGGGGCAGGCGCTGATCTCTTCACTTTCATGGCCAGTGACAGGACTCAAGAAAATTACATGAAGCTGAGTCAGGGAAGTTTAAGTTGGGTATCAGGAAAAGATTCTTCCCCTAGAGTGTAGTTGGGCACTGGAACAGGCTCCCCAGGGAAGCGGTCACCACACAAAGCCTGACAGGGTACAAGAAGTGGTTGGAGAACACTCTGAGGTCCGTGGTGTGACTCTTGGGGTGTCCTGCACAGGTTCAGGAGTTGGGCTTGATGATCCTGGTGGGTGTCTTCCAACTCAGCATATTTTATGATTCTGTTATATATTAAGTCTGCAGTTCTCTTTGCGGGGTGACTGAGGTCTTATCCTCTTCAGCCATATATCCAGTGAGAGATACAAAATGTCAGCCCCAATGGCTGCAGTCAGGCACATTACAAGATGGCCAGTGTCACTTTTCCTAGCTGGTCGTCTGTCTCATTTACAGAAAGTCTTTGAAGAACAGACTTCGAAGAAAAAATTGAAAGCTATGAATGAGAACCGCATGTCTTTTTAAGATCTAAAAGGATGACATAAACAGAGAAAATGCAGGTAGTTCTGGGCAGACATATAAGGCAGTTCAATTTCAGGTTTCAAACACTGACTGAGCCTGGTTGCATCTCTCCAGCTGAGAATCATCATGAAGATGGGACACTCCTTTTCATAGAGTGCATGGGTCCACTTCCCTTCTCTCACTGCAAGGGATTTGGCACAAGAAGAAAGTGTTTCTGAGGGAGAATGGTTAAGCTTCAGCAATTGCCTCAACACGTTTGGGAAGCAGCTATGCCTTCATTGTGGCTACATTGCTCCACAAATGGAAATCCCTTTGCAGTCCCTCAATACACAGTCACTAACTTGGCTTTTTTTAACCTCAGTGATTCAGAAACAGGGAGAATAAATCCGTCTTTTATTTTGTAGATTCATAGAACAATTTGGATGGCAAGGGACCTTAAAGATCATCTAGTTCCAACACTCCTGCTATGGATGGGGATACCACCCGCTAGACCAGGTTGCTCAAAGCCCTGTCCAACCTGGCTTTGATCTGCTGTTTTATAAGAAAAAATGTTCACTAAAATTTTATTTTATAAGAAATAGACATATGTTTTAAAGAGAGATTAAATAAATACATTTGGACAATCAAGTTTGAATGCTTAGATATTTTTACTATAAATTAATATTTATGTTTCACTAGTCTGTGTCCAAATTCAGATACAGAATGATCTTTTAGTTTAAACATTTTCCAGAAATTGTGTTCAATAATACTATTCTTCTACAGTTTCTTACTTCTAACTTAGTTATGTCTTTTTACTAATGTTTTGAAAGGAAAGTCAAGATAACAGTACAACTGCATAGAGAAAAAGTCCATTGAAGCATAGATCAAGTTGTTGTCAAGAATATTTATTAATTTATATTCTGTAAACAAAAGGGGTTTTTTATGTTGAGTATGAAAGAGATTATATTCTTGTACTTTTGTTTGCTTTGTTTTATGCTTCCATTGCTTTCATTTCAGAACCAATATGATAAACAAAGACACTGTTTCTTAGCAACTTCAAATATTTCCTTTTTAAACTCAATGCTCATATTTTGCATTGCGATGTAAGTTCAGTGTATATTGTGTGATGAGCTATTGGAAAATAATTATCTTCCTCTTTCTTGGACTAATTTCTCAAAAATTTATTTTATTTACTAGAGATATCTTGTCTAGAGAGAAGGAATTTTTCTAAATTATATTCATCTATACAGATTTTGTTTAAAAGGCAATTTATTATCCTACATACTGAAAAATTAATTTTTCAGTAATTACCATTTAAGTAGAATTTATTTTCCTGGATGTATATAGAACAATCTTAAATCAGTAGAAGTCTACAGTTTAAATGTACCCTAAGTAGAGTGATTCTAGCTTTTATATCTCTAATGAGTACCCAGTGACACAACCTCTTCATGCTATATAGTTACACTTTGAAATTTTTGCATTTTGCATGTGAAACAACAGGCTAGACTTTTATTTATTTATCAGTTCAGTGATATATAAGTTAAAAGCCATTCATGTTCTTCTAGTAGAAGAAGGTGTCCCAACAGCGTTTGACTTCTAATAAAATCAACCTGTTATTAGTGACTTGTAGGAATACCTGGCCATTATACAAGTAGGATTATATGGTTATTATTTTGACCATCTATCTTATTTGAAAGCTTGTCATTTTCTCTTCTATATATTCTGAAGTTGTTTCTTGTAAAAGGAGTTCCTTATTATATAATAGTATGCATCTGCTGTAGAAGTGTTAATAACCATACTTGGGGAATTTATAAACAAACTTAGTATTTCCCAATAGCAAGAAACTGGCAGTAATTTAATAGGCAAAGATTGACATAAATTGTTACAATTTATTGAGTAACTTAGGTAATTTAGGTAGATTGAGTTGCTGGTTTGTTTTTTTCCTGAACTTCTTTGAAGAAAGTAGATCTTGAGTTAACTATCTGGTAGAAGGGTGGCATTCAGTAGATTATACTTGGTCAACACCAGTATTTTAATCCATGTATTGTGGTACAGATCAGTCTGGAATTTCATATTTGCCAGGATAGAATCAGTGAATGTCTTTTCCTAAGTAGCTTTTCTTTTTTTTTTTTTTAGTGAAGAGGGAGATAACTGTTAATTTTGAATAAGAATTGGTAATATGTTTTTGCTTCAATTTCCTTCTGACTTCAAAGGGTAGACAAATTTCTAAATAAATTAAGATATAAGCAAAAATGTTGTTAGTGCTTTCTTTAATCAGAATTTGCAGCCATGAATTACTTTCTCTGTTAGTCATAAACTGTCACGTGAAATTTGGTGACAAATACTGCCTGTTTTACAATTTTGTGTATTCATCCACTTCTTACTGAAGGTAGAATCTGTTAAGGGGAATAAAACTGGAAGCTGGCATTCTTGATTTAGAATATGGACTATCAAATTGCAGAAAGATGAGTTGCAATATTCTCCATGCTATGTTAAGTTGTCAAACATAAAAAATGTTAAACAGAAGCCCGTTTAGGGAAAAAAAATAACCACTAACCCCCTCCAAAAGTTATTTATTTTACTTTCAATTTATACAGTTTATGACAAGAATGTACATGAAAAATTTCAAATCACAGTGTTTTCTGAGTTGGTTAACAACTGCATTTGATGAAATATGAAAACCACAGCAAAACAGGATTATCAGGGGTAGTAGCTGGGATCATAATTTACAGAGTTTGAAACAAACTATAGAAACATTTTGAAATTCAGGATATTCTTATTTGGCAAGTCTTTCAGTAACTTTTTCAAAACCAGTACTTTCTCTTTCTCTGTTTTTTCTTTCCTTTTCCCTTTTTTTTTTTTTTTGTTTGTTTGTTTGTTTGCTTGTTTGCTTGCTTTTTTGGTTTTTGTTTGGTTTGGTTTGGTTTGGGTTGGGTTTTTTTGTTTTGATTTTGGTTTTGGTTTTGTTTGGTTTTTATTGTTTGGTTTTGTTTGTTTTGTTTTTTTCTTTGGCTCTTTTCTACTTCTGAAAAGTCAGTATAAGATGAATTGATTATCTGCAGTGTGTTTGTTTCATACCAAACTCTACAGTTTAATATCTGACTGAAATATAAGTTTATATGGCTTGTTATTAACTCTGTAGGTATTTTGCATACATCAGGAAAAGTCACTTGCCTAAGAAACAAAGGTAGCTTTTGTTTCAGGAGAAGATCTCAAAAATTGCCGAAAGCTATAATAAAACTTGATCTTGCAGTTTCTCTTAAGTCATACATATAATAAAAATCATAATTAACCATTTAGCTTTAGATTTCTTAGCAGCAGCCCTAGAAATTCCTGTGGTTCTGCTTCCCAACTTTTCATGAGCTTAAACTGGTTGCTGATTGCACACCTTCATGCACCTTTCTCCATCTAGATGCATTTTGCTCACGTCAGACGTTCTCCATATAGAACTTTTACAGCACTCCTAGAGCATATGCATTCTTATTCTTTGGCTTAGCTGCATTAATTTTTCTTGTCTTCTACTTGAAAGAAAAAAAAACCAAACCAGGGAATGCAAAAGTACTTTTCTGTATAGGCTATTATTTTCACAATGAGAGAACATAAAATACTATTTTAATATTATTTCTTGAGAAATGCAGAATGGGATATAAATTTGGTATTACATATATATGTAGAAAAGAAAGGGTAACTTGTACAGCTTTTGCTGATGGAGAAGACATGAAAGATGACTCTACATATACATACCAAAACTTGCTGATTTAGGGAGTTCTATGAGTAAACAGTTTTTAAAACTTAAGTTTGTAATATAATTATCTAAAATTTGGTAATCTCATTAGTGTATTTAATGTTGTAGAGAAGGTTAATTCTAGTTTTAAAGGTTCTTAGTCTATATCTACCTGCAGTGTCTCTTGATACTTGAGAGATCCACGTTCTCTGTTTCTTCCTGCAAGCTTCTACTTGCATCTATCTGGTAGAGTCCATGGATTTTTTTATCTCCCCTCTTTTGCTCCCTTCGTAATGTTGTTAATATTTCTCCTATGGAACACTTTAAATTCCTTTGAATTCTGAAAAGATAAAGATGTAACAGTTCTGCTTCCTTTTTAGATTTGATTTTTTTTCAGTTGGTATTCTAATCTGCGGAATGTTATGTGTCAAAACAGATAAGCTGGGTTGAAAATTGAATTTTTTCTTATCCCTATATTTATCTTTCAACATTTCCTTTTTTCATTGGACCTGCAGAAACATACATTTAATTCTTCCCTTTCATTCATCAGTATTAGTTCATCATTCAGATGAATCAGAAGACTGCTTCTAGAAAGAAAATGTGCATGTCATATATTTTATGAAAAAGTAAGCTCTTTGAGTTTTGATCCTTTTTATTTCAATTGAAGAGAAAGATGTTTGTTCTGAATAAAAAGGAAAAATAATGACTAAGTATTTAAGAGAAAATGAAACACCTACTGGGAATTAAATGAAAGTCAGTCAAAAGGCTTCTTCTGTGAAGCTGTTGTATCTCCTCCCAAGAGGCTGAAATCGTCTTATTTGGCTTCCAGGAGGCACCACACAGAATTATTTCTGCCCTAAGAGAAAAAATTCCCATTAATTCAAAATGATTTAATGTTGAATTTTTCATATCCTCAATGATAAAAGCTATAACAATTTTCCCTGCAGGCTAGAAAAATATGCAAGTATCATTTCTACGTGGTTTTAAAATGCGTTCCTCTGCGCGCGCGCATGTGTGTGTGTGTGTGTGTGTGTGTGTGTGCGTTTATGGTATATAGACAGAAATCTACAATAAACTGCAGATTCAGATTTTTAAATGCTTTTGCCTTTCATCATCTATAGGTCTTAATTATTGGAAAACCTGAACTAGTATTTTAAGACAATATCACCCACACTAACTAGAAAAATCAGGAAAATTTGTACTTAAAATAAATATGAAAAATAGCTGTCACTGAGTAGCATATTTTTTAAGGCAATACAGTGAAAAACAACTGAGAACTCTGGGTGCTCTGCTCATATGTCATCTAGCAATTATTTGGCTTTCACCTTCTCTGAGATATGAAAAGGCCACTTTGCTTTCAAACATAAAGCCATACAGAGGGATTTTTTGATGATACTCTGAACAGGGTCATGACTATAGACATCTGATCCTAAATGTCTTTCTGTACCAACATTCCAGTTTGAACAGATAAAGGCTGAGTCACATTTATGAGTTAAGAATGAAAAAAAGGACAATTCTTATCCATTTCTAAAGATATGAGGATACTAAATATTCCCTTTTTCTTTCCACAAAAGACATTATTGGTCTTATTTCACAGTAAGCAGTAAATAGTCTTGTTAGGTTATCATAATTAAAATTATGTACTCCCTTCCTCCCTTTCTCTGGAGTTTTGTCTAGAAAGACTTTCAGTCAAATTTGACCACTCATGTTTATGATACATTCTGTGTAAGCCATATGCATCACAATAACAGAAGGCAATTTAATTTCTCAGATTAAGTTGATCATTATAAGTAGAGCTGCTGCAATAAATGGTGTTGTTTCTATGTCTGTCTTAGCAAGCTTAAAAGCAGTTCGGCTAGTTTGGTGTTTACATCCAATTTGTCACCAGTGATGCTTCTACTCTTTAGCATCAGTGAAATTTTTTTCAATTGTAATTTTTCAACAGTTGCCAGTTTGGTTTCATTGAACTAACAACTATGCACAATTTCTAATAATCAAAGAAAAAGGTAATGATGTTTGCTGCAGACTGCAGCTTGTCCCATCTATGGTTCGAAATCTAAAAAATCAGGAAGATTAAATGCACTCCTTTTTCCCCTGTCAAGTGAAAAGGGGAGATTTCCTTGACCCTTCGAATTTGATTTGTCTGTCACTATCCCAGGAAAGCTGAGACCCTTGTGCTCAACAGGTCTGTCAGCATCCCATTATGGGGACTCTTCAGTGAGAGTGGTTTGACTGACTTGTTCGGGGCACACACCAACAGCATAAGGGAGATCCCTCAGCACGTCTTCCCACTTCACGACTCCTAAGTGGGTCTTCCCCTTTATTTGAGTATGTTCCCTGATCTTTCCACATCCCCTCTCAGATTTAATTGCTACCTCAGACAGTTTCAAGAATACACAGTATTGTCATTTGCAGGTCTACATGACATTTCAAAGTAATTAACTGAATTTGTACTCAGAATTATTTTATTCTTACTGTGGCAACACAAACGTAATGGATTTTCTTCTGCTTACCTGATTGGGTGAAAGCAACTTAGACTCTAACTGTGAAAATGTTGTATTTATGTGCATAATTACTTTTTCTTCCTTCTTTTTAAAATTTGCAGATTTAAGAACATTTTTCTTAGTAAGTTCATTGCTAGGATAATTCCAGAAAATAAAAAAAATTAATAGAAACAACAAAACTATTGGAAATTTATGGCTTAAGTAACATGAAAGATAGACATTTTAGACAAAATTTTCCAAGAGTAAAATGCATATTGTGTATGAAATAATAAGGAAATGATGAAATCAATTTATTCCCCAAAAATCTGTGTGTGTATATGTGTGCACGTGTGTGTGTTTTCAAAATAGTTGAAAAGGATAGCCAGAGAATACGTAGTAATTATTCTTTGTGTGTCACTGTAGTCCTGCGTGTGATTAATTAATATGGTTTTGCTGTTTTTCTTGGAGAAGAGCCAATCTGTCCTTAACATGAGATTTAGGAATTTTTTCTTACATGTGAATACTCAACTACTAGATATTTTATTTGGAATTACAGTCAGATTTCTGATCTATTCTACAAAGTCTTTACCTTTTTAACTACTTTGCTTATCACAGCATAAATTCCCTTTCAATAAGGATTTGAGAGAATTTTACTCCTTAAAACCACACAATAATATGGGTTGTAAAGGACCTCCAGTGGTCATCTACTCCATCTTCCAGGATGGTCATCTATATCCATCCTGTTTTATTTTACATTGTACAGAAATAGTCTTTAGTGGTAACTGAATAATATTCTGGAAATTTTAATATGGAGATATTTGTAGAATATACAAATGAATGAAAAAGTATATAGTCCTAAATTTGTATTTAAAATATTTACATTTTAAGGGGAAGTAATGCAATGTAAGGGGAAGAAAATGGGATTGCTTTTACTTATCTGTGTAAGGATCCTTAAGGGACCCTCTCCATGAATCAGTACTGTAGTCTGATTCATACTCTATAACCATGCACAGCAAAATCATCCCTGCCCCCAGGAATTTTTAAGCTGTATAGTCTACATGCAAAAGACACAGGTACACAGTAATACATAGAACTTTGATATTCAACATAACCAATCCTTTCACACATCATTAAACTAATGATTATCATGGTGTTTATAAAAATCCACAGCAGAGTGGTGTATGAAAAGACAATTTTTAAGACAGATAGTAGAGAAGTTTGTAAATATTTACACGGAACTTCTGTGACGGGTTGACCTTTTCCAGCTGCCAGATGCCACTCAGTTGCTCTCTCTCTGCCCCTCCCCAACAGGACAGGGGAGAAAATAACATGCAAAAGTTCCTGGCTTGAGGTAAGACAGGGATATCACTGACCACTTGAGGACAACATATCTTGAGTACCATCAGTAGAACAGACACAACTTGAGGAAAAATCACATAATTTAACCACTAAACAGTAGAGTTGGACCAGAAGAAACAAAGACAAAAAACGTAAACCACCTTCCTTTAACCAAGTCCCTTTTCTTCACAGGCTCAGCTTTTCTCCATCATTCCTAACTCCTCTACTTCCTCTCCTCCAGCAGCACAGGGGGATGGAAAATGGGGCTGCAGACAGTCCCTAACAGCTACTCTCTCCCCTCATTTCTCCTCACACTTTTCCCCGCTCCAGTGTGGGGTCTTCCCATGGGCTGCATCTTCCTTCAGGACATGTCTGCCTGCTGTGATGTGGGGTACTTCACAGCCTGCAGAGTGCATATCTAGAACACGTTCTCCATGGGGTTTCTCCCTCCTGAGGCTGCAGAAGCATCCCTGCCAGGAACTTCCCTCCTCTCTCTCTCTCTTTGGGACTGCCGGGCTGTTTGTCACACACAATTCCCCTCAGGCCTGGCTGCCTGGCAGTGTTTTGCCTTCCCTTACTCATCCACGCCCTGCGGCGAGACTGTTGGAGCTGGCTGGAACGAACTGTGTCTGCCTCCGCACTAGGACCGCCCCTGCTCCCCTCCCACTCTCACTATCAAAACCTTGCAACATGAACCAAATACAATTTTTCAAAGATGCAAGAATACAACAACAAAGGCATGAAGATTAAAAAGAGAAAAAAAACCCAAAAAACCAAATGAAACCCAAAACAAACAAACAAACGAAACAAAAAAACAACCCAACAAAAAAACCCCACCAAAATCCAAAATCTAACCTAACTAAAAAATTGGCTTCCTGGAATAATTAGAGTTCAAAGTCAGGTTTTTCATACAAAAATAGAGATGATATACATAGAATAGCCAAAGTAAAAATAATAAGTTTATTTGAGTGCCATGCAGAACAGCAAGACAGTGGAAGAAGACAGAGAGAGGGATGAAAAGTCTAAAACTGAATGGAGAAACAGTATTTGTTGCAATTTACCAAATAGACTAGGAAAGAAAGATTGAAATTGTCAAGGAAATTGTATGCCAAATGAGATTCTGAGCAAGCTATACCTGTGTATTTGAAGAGAAAAGGTCATGGCTTAAATATTACGCAGAAAAACTTGCCAAACAATAACCACAGTTTGTCTCTTAAGAGTCTAAGAAGGGGCCCTAAGTTGATATGGGTAACTGAGAAGCAATCTGGTGAAAATGTCATTAGTGACTGGAGGCAGAAGGACAGCTGTGTAACCTGTTAGGCAGCCAGTACAGAGGGCAAGGTGCTCATAAAGACACGTGGAGACAGAGGGAATCAGGGCTGGGGTAACTAGGCTGCATCTAAACTGACCCTGTGAGGCAGGTATACAACAGAAAGGAGAAGAGACTAATACCAGGGAAATTCCCCTAATACTCGAAAAAAAGGCTTTATGGAACTGAGTTAGCAGTGATAACACAGCAGCAGGGTCATGGAAGTCATTTGAGGACATATTTTCAAGAACTTTGACTCTTTATTGTACGAACAGTGTAAACACAAGGGCAAGAAAGAATGAGTGTGGCTGTCAGCATTTACTTGTTAATCAATGAAAGTTCAAACCCTGATTTAAGAGTCAAGATTTTGAAAAAAACTGGTGTATGCCTTTTTGTTCGGGATATAGAAACAAGCTGGTAAATAAACCACTACCAATCATGCTTGTATTGTCTTCTGTCTGAATCACTTTATCCCTGAAGATGTTTTCCTCCTTCCAATTTTGAAAGAAGCTTAGCTGTTGACTTTCATGTCTTTTACTAGTTCTTTAGTAAAATAATATTTTGTCATGCTTTGTTGCACTAGCACTCTTACCTTCCCAGATTTTTTGATTCTCCCTGTGGCATTTATTTGAACATTATTCCTTCCATTTTTTTTAAGGATAAAATACCACTTCCAGTTACTCTTTTTACCATAGTGATTATCATAGTCTCTAACCCCAATGTTTAGCTGTGCTCTCTAAAATCTTTCCTGACAGTTTGTGCCATATACTTTTTGTTTCCAGTGTGGTCCTCCAGTAACTTCCATGCTGCCTGCAAAGGCTTCCACTGCCTCTCTTTTTCTTTTACCTTCTTTTCAAGAAGTTGGTTCATTTTTATGTTGGTCACCTTTCTAAATTGACTGCAGCTCTAGTGAATGTCTGCTTTTGTTGCTACAGAAAGGGCTACAGAAATGCTGAAGGGCCTAGACGAAGCCATTTTAAGCTGAGGTCACTCGGCTTGTCCAGCCAGAACAGGGCTCTGAGAAGAGATCTCATGATGGTCCACAACGTATTCACATGGGGAAGCAGAAGGGCAGGCACTGGTCTCTTCTCTCTGGTGGTCTGTGACAGGACTGAGGGAATGGCCTGAGGCTGTGCCAGGAAAGGCTTAGGTTAGATATTATGAAAATCTTCTTCACCCAGACAGCACTGGGCACCAGAAAAGGCTCTCCGGGGAAGTGGTCATAGCAGAAAAGTGCCAGAGTTCAAGAAGCACTTGGACAATGCTCCCAGGCTCACAATGTGACTCTTGGGGATGCCCTGTGCAGGTCCAGGAGTTGGCCTTAGATTGTTTTTGTCTCTTCCAATTCAGGACACTCTATGATTGTATAAATACTGAATTACAAAAATCAGTCACTGTAACTGAATTGGCCACAAGCATCAGCATTTAGAATCATATCCTCTGTGCTGGTGAGGGCCAAATAAAAAAATTACCCTGCCTCTTATGAGATTTTTGTGATCTTTCACCATTTTAATAAGGTAAGTCAAGTCTACCATTTCTCTTGTATGCCCTAATCTCAAAGCATGCCTGACCTCTTTTGCATATTGTTGTCATTGTCCCCTATGTGGTCAAGGAGACAGTAATATCTCAAAATTGCTTTTTTTCTCCTCTAGGTCTGGATTTTCCCTTGAAGGAGATAGCGTCTCTTAAGATTAAAGCGGATTCTTTAAGGCATGATTGTACAGAGATATCTGCAAACCTGTGGTCCATAAAAATTTCAATTTCCATTAACTCCTTCAAATAGTAACCTTGGTCTTAATGGATATTTATATATTTACCTGAAAGGAACATAAGCAGCCTACATAATTTACAAGGCTATAGCAGTTGCCTTACCTCACCGATACTACATTTGACATTTAATTCAGTTAACTTGGAAATCCATCCTCTTTAAAAATTTCTAAGTGCTCATTTTACCTATTTCAAATGAAGAGGGATTATTTTAGGTAGCCTAAGCTATCCAGTTGATCTGGCTGACTTTCTTTGGTAAGTTTCTGTCTCAAGTTAGAGAAGGTCTTTTAGACTTCATTCTCCTGTTGTTGCTTCATTTACTCAACATTAAAATTCCCTTTTCAGTTTCCTTAGTTACAGTTTTTGTTTATTGGTGATCTTCATGAGACCAAGATGGTTTTGGTGTGCTTCAAAGTATTCATATACATGCCATAAATATGTGGTTGGGTCTACACATCAGCCAGATTCTTTCTTGACTGCTTTGCCCACCCCTTCATCACTGTGGACTTTTAAGACCTTAGAAATTCTTCAGTGTTCCTTTGTAAGAGGGTGAAGTCCTCAGGTACAGTGGGGATTATAATTCTCAGGGTGCTGAAGGTTTACAGTTTGCTTCTTCATCTTCTCTGTACAAGGTGGGGCATTCTATGTGCAAACTCTCCTTGGCTAAGTTTGTATTAAAAAATTTGGTAGAGCTTTAGCCTGGTATCTTATATATTTATGGAGTGGCTTTGCTTGAAAGTCAGAGAATTTAATTTGCTAGCTCAATGCTTTTCAGACTAGATTAGATTCTTCTTTGATAAAGGAAGCTTTAAAGAAATTAGTGAGAATGTGAACTACCTTTTTGTCCTTATCTTCACTTTGCAAGGAAACACACTTTACAAAATGAGCCAGAAAGTATCCTGAGAAAGTACTGGGACATCCCTTTGACAGAAAGCCCTATATTCCCACAGTTGCAGTTAGATAATAGAATAAGATGAACAATATTTATTTAGAACAACCATGGACTATGAACAATGAGGCAGAATCATTTGTCTGGTCTCTGTCTCCCCTGATCTGCCTCAGAAACTTTATGATTTCTGTCCTGCTGTTGTCCCAAAGGTACTGAACTGAAGCACTTTCACAAGGATTCTGTCAAGTTGGTTTAGCCAGCAAGATGAACTGAGTCATTTTTCTTGGGTAATCTTCTGCTTTGACACAAGGTGAAAAGTAAGTAAATATTCTCATTGGATGAGGTGATGCCAGGAGAATCCTCATTTTTAATATTCCAGATGCCTAACATGTGCCATGTGTCTGTGTTCTGCCCAGTCAGTCCCAAGCAGTTAAAGACCAATTCACCTGAATATTTAAATATACAAGAAAAAGTTATTAAGCTTCTAGCCAAAGCAAATCTTCAAAACCCACAAAATCCTTCTTCTAACTGC
The DNA here is from genome assembly GCA_013397115.1 of Edolisoma coerulescens. Classification (NCBI taxonomy): domain Eukaryota; kingdom Metazoa; phylum Chordata; class Aves; order Passeriformes; family Campephagidae; genus Edolisoma; species Edolisoma coerulescens. The sequence continues at coordinate 630,770 of VWZW01005522.1, forward strand.
ACAAACTTGACATACATAGATATTCAATTTAAAGCACACGTTACTGCTGCCTCATGACAGCAAGATCACATGGTTGTACTCCTGAGAATGTATTTTCTTCTTCCTTACCCATGATTTTCTGTGTTACTTTCTTCTTTAAAATTTTAATAATTTTATTTTTAATTCTGTAATAAGTCTGTTTTATAACATGATATTAGAGTATTTTTACAACTTTTTATTCAGGCGACCAATGAGCTTGTGAAATTTTCACCGTTCAACTACTAAAATCTAAATAAGTCAAGGCACTGAAAAAATCTGATCAGCTTATTCATTATATACTTCTAGAAACTTTGTGCCAAGTTTACATTTATTGGACAAATTAAGTGCAATATTGATGATGACATAAAAATTTTATATTCCCTTGACCATACTACTTTGATGGTATTTTACTTTTATAAAAAAAAATTTGAAAAATAAACCACATTTATTTTTGCAAGTGAGAATTCAGATTGATTCTAGAAAAACTGCTACAAACCCAGTTTATTTTTATATTTTCATTGGCAGCAATTTCTTGTCAAGCAAAAATTTTAACCTTTTTACAATAAGATTAAGAAAATACATATTTTTAGTTATTTAGTGTTTGAAAGAATTTCAGCTTTCAGAATAACTGCTAAAAGAAGAGAAAGCTAAAATCTTCAGTGATAGAGGCAGTCTCCAAATAAAGGAAGAGTCTGTTTCTTAATCAAGTATTGTTTCAGATTTTCAGAGCCTGCAGACTAAATCACTAATCAAATTAAGGGAAAATATTTTGCCTATTTGCATGAGAAAATTTCCAGAGAACTTAAAAACCCTATTGAACTGTAGGAGTGTATGACCCCAAATATTTTTTAGGTTCTGTCTATAAATCTTCTCTATCTCTCCAGATTGTTTGTATTCATACTGTGCAGACATTGCACTTGGTAGAGTATTGACCCCACATTTGTTTCAGTTGTTCACATTCCAGATTCAGATGTTATGATGGTGCTTGAGATTATTATGTACATTTTATGAATACAAATGTTGTTAAATATTCTCTTATACTTTCATTTGAGCAGTTTTATGGTTACAATTTTTATTGCTAAAGTTCAACCACATTATATTTTCATATAGCATTGTTTGTTAAATTGGGCTTTATTTTAAGGTATAAATTTATTAAAAGTTACATGGGCATGCATAACTTCCTTGGAGGTTTAGTATCAGTTACAAGACACCACGTCTAATGTCAAATACCACTACTTCACCACAATCATAAATCATAGAATAGTTTGAGTTGGAAGGGACTTTTAAAAATCATAGGGTTCCAAACACTTTCCTTGGATAGGGACACCTTTCACCACACCTGTTTGCTTAGAGTTTAATGCAACCTGGCCTTGAACACTTCCAGGAATGGGGCAGCCTCACCATCCTCTCAGTAAAAAACTAAAAGAAAGTAGATTTAGATTAGATATTAGGAAGAAAATCTTTAAATGTGTTTCCTCCTTGTCCTGTCACTACTTGCCCTTGTGAAAAGTCCTTCACCATCTTTCTTGTAGGTTCCCTTCAGGTAATGGAAGGCCACAATTAGGTCACCCCCAAAGGGGGTCACAGCCTTTTCTCTTCCAGGCTGAACAATCTCAGTTCTCCTTGACTTTTCTCATAGGAGAAAATCTCTCGCTCCATCTCGCTGATCAGCTTGTTGGCCAACAGACTTGCTCCAACAGGTCCCTGTCCTTCCTGTGCTGGGGCTCCTAGAGCTGCAGCACTGCAGGTGGGGTCTCACCAGAGCAGAGCAGAGCGGCAGAATCCCCTCCCTCCCCTGCTGCCCACGCTGCTTTGGATGCAGCCCAGGACATGTTTGGCTTTCTGGGCTGTGAGTGCACATGGCTGGGTCATGTCCAGCCTCTCCAGCACCTCCAGGTCCTTCTGGGCAGGGCTGCTCTCAATCTGTTCATCCCCCAGCCTGTGCTTATACCAGGGGTTACCTCAACCCAGATGTAGCACCTTGCACTTGGTCTTGTTAAACCTCATGAAATTCCCCTGGGATGGCTTCTTGAGCTTGTCCAGCTCCCTCTGGATGTCATCCAATCCTTCAGGTGTGTCAGTTGCACCACTCAGCTTAGTGTCATCAGCACATTTTCTGAGGGTACAACTACCAGTGGCTTACCCACCTTCTAGATATCACTAACTCAGGAATTTTTTTTCCTTGAATTTTCAGATTCTTTCTGAGCAGTGTTTCACTAATATTGTGATTAAGGTTGCCCTGTGGACAGCTGATATGTGGACTATCAGGTATGTAGACTACCAGGTATGTTTTTTTTATGAATCAGGAAATTTTGCAATGAAAGGAAAGGAACAGAGAAGCTAGGGAATGGAAATAGCTGTCCTTCTGAGATTAACGCAGGAAGATCTTTATTAGAAGGAAGTACCACCAGCCCTAGAGCTAAAGCTCCTCAATACTCAAAGATTCAAATGTGATTCTCTTCATAGCAAAAACTCTGAAAAGAGGAATGACAGCTCTGAGCTAAAAAACTAAAGAGTCTGTTCATTTGAGTAGTGAAATGACAGTTTTAACATGGAGATCAAACCTTGATCATGTAATGTCTGACATACAAAAAGAAGCCTACAACTGTAAGTAATACAGACAGAAGGACTGAGAAAGTTTGGGAGAAGGTGTAATAGATAATATTCTTGAGTCATGAAAAAGAGGAAATCTAGCATCACTGAAACCTTCTTTCTTGGTCTCTGCTAGAAATATATGCAGTAGGGTCTCTTGACGTTTAAAGCATCTATTCATAAACATCTAATCTGGAGATAAACACTTGCAGAAATGTACCTGATACTTGTAGGTATGAAGAACTGGCCTTTAGAAGGTCACAAATTCTTGTGAAATACTCATGCCTTGTCATGATATTACAGGGAATGCCTTTGCCAGTAATAGACTATGCTAATAGAGTGTGTAAGTCAATTAAACAAGTGTAAGTCAAGTTAAACAAGTATTTTCTTTGGGTATGTTTAGAGAAGTCCTCATAGATCAGTGTTGCTGAAGAAGCTTCATAGAACTTACTTTTATCTTCAGAATTAGAAATTAAATTTGTCCTTTTGTCTTTTGTAGACATAAAAAAATCATAAAAGAATCACTGAAATATGCCAAAACAGGAGTGGGAAAACTTCTGCATCCACAGCCATAAATGAAAACACTGAGGCACAACAGAGACACCCCTGAGACGAGAAGATGATCTTGTCAAAAATGAAAGAAATTAGAGTCTAAGGAGGAAGTACTGGCAGAAGAAAATATTTTGTGGAATAATGAAAGTTTAAGAGATCTTCAGTTTAGCCAGGAGGAAATCTCTTTTTGCCAAAAGGGTAATTCAGTACCAAGAGAGGCTATCCAGAGAGGCTGCAGATTCTCTGTCCAGGGTGATTTTTAAAACTCAGTTAAATAGAGCCATGTCTGACTTGATGCAATGTTGGTGTAGTGCTTGTTTGAGTTGGAGAATGGAACTTAATGAACTCCAAAATTTGCTTTAAGCTACTACCTCTATGACTTTAGGAAAAAATAAGTAGGTGGATTACTTGAAAAGAGAGCAGGTATTAGAAGCTGGAGGACTGTGAATGATAAAATATTATGTTGTGGGGGCTGTGGAGTTGCAAGATCAGTAGGGTACACCAGAGATTTAACATTTGCCTTCTCATTTCCTAAGTCTTCACCTGATGCTATATATGGCTAAAATCTTTTCGTTCTTTTTGAAAGTAGATGAAAGCAGCTTGTAAAATCCATTTAACAAATGGACTAAAAACAATAAAAACATCAAAAAAAAATTCTAAAGACCATAACATATTCTTGGCTAAGAATAGAAAATGGTAGAAGTTTGCTCCAATTTCTGCATATTCCTGTATATGCACATATGCTAAGATAATGTAGAAAGCTCAGGGAAAGGAAAATATCGCAGTGATTTGTCTCTGGAGGGTTTTTCAGAACAGATCAGACAAATATCTGTTAAGTATATCCCAGCTCATCATATCATTTTGATTTGGAGAGCCTTAAAGGTTAAATAGAAATAAAATGGCTTTATGAACCAAACATGAATTATGTCTAAGCATTAGTCACTACTATTCAGATATTTATATTTGTAGTACTTTTTGTTTGGTTTTTTTTAATACAGTTACTCTGTGTCTTCAATATACTGAAGCCTCAAAGGCTAGTAGTTTAAAGAAACTTGCATCTAGGCTTTTGAAAAAACTTCATAAAACAGTAATTAAAAATATAATGATGAAAAGTAACTGACGTCTCTATTGAAGTTGCTCAAAACTCTCTTGAAAGCTGAGGAGAGTGCACGTGTGTGTGTGTGACTGAGATTTTGTCACTGTGTGCTTGTACTTTCTATCTGAGAAAATTGCGAACGAAACAATAGGCAAACTCCATGCTTCGCCTTTCTTTGTGCTGCTGACTTTTTCTTAAATGTTCTGAAAATGGCACTTGTCAATGTGATTGTTCACATTTTTCTTCTCATTTTAAGCATTTAAAGAATGCTAGTCATTAAGCTCAGTTCTCGAGTGGCATACTTGAAATGGCGACTTCCACAAATTAGATGGGGATGTTGGATATGAAATGAATAGAGTGAAAGTGTGAGAGCTATTCATTTTAATGAAGAATTTTTAAAGTCCCATGGATGACTTACCTTATTAACATCCTACTCAGACTTAAAGTTTTACTAAAACAAGATTTTTTTATATATAGACGCTAGTAGTAGACAGCATTAAAATGAATAGAAAACACTTTCTCCTCACTGTACCATTCATTTTACGAGTGCCTAAGTTATGCTCTACTAATCACTTCTCCACATGTTAAATGGCACTGTGACTTCAAATTACAAATGAGTGTAAAACAATACCATTCACACTATGGTATTTGGCTCTTCTGTCATTGAATCCCCATGGGAGAATTATGTTTCTGTATGCATATGATGAATTACACTATTGTAGAGAATTAAGACTGAGAGCTGAACATAAAAAGGTATTTACACATTAAATCATTAATGAAGTATGCACAAACACACTTTTTAAAAAATATGTATATTTAGTCTAGTTATGCTAAAACTGCAAGTTCCCTTTTCTTAATGACAGAATTCAGTTTGAGACCATTATTAAGTGGCACTGGAATGTGATGAAAAGAATCCAAATTTTCAAATACTTATAAACTCTATAAAACATGTATATATCACACTCAAAACTGTTTTTCTTCAATGTATGGAACCTAATTTAAAAAAATGAGTAGTAAATTTTCCAATTGAGAACATCAGCTTTGATCAAGAATGGGGCTGCTTCAAAATACAGTTGAAAGCAAAGAAATCAAGTCATTCTATTTACGTCATAGTGGAGTGATGTTTTAAATTCAAATTAAAAGGATACATCAGGTTTAATAGCCATGACAATAATACCTGGCCTAAACAAAAAAAAAAAGAAAAAAGTGCAGCTGCAGAGTTTGCTCTAGTTTATTTGTAGCATGTAAACAGAAGCAGCTGTCTTTTACAGGAAGACATTCCTAGGATAGACTCCAACATGTACCGGATTTGGTGCTAAGTCTAGAAAACAAAATGTTGCAACTTTTTTTAATGTTAAGCCATCAACATATTAAAGTGATTTATAAGTTTTAAAACCAGGCATTTAATTCAAAGTGAATCATACTTGTATGAGAATATTTACTTCAAAGTGAATTATGTGATAAATCAAATGTGTAAATTTGTAGAATCTGTCTTCCTCTTTAACAAGGACTAGGTACCTGGGTAAATGCTACATAACCCTGAGTAGACATGAGTTGTTTTTAACCTAAATGAGATACTCAGTCTTCTGAAGGATTTTTTCTCTTAATATGCTATTTATTTAGAAACAACTTATCCAGTCCAATTTGGGAAAAATATTCCTATTAGAAGAAATCAAATCTTTCTCAAACTTTATGAAGTTCAGTATTGTGTCAGATTAGCACAACTTTGCAAATAAACTCAGTAATTTTCAACCATGGTTTTCTTCAGCTGTAGAAACAGAGCAAGACACAAAGTGGTCTTGACAAGAAAATGGTCTAAGACCATGTTGTTCACATAGAATTATAAAAACACAAGTAACCAAAACATGTATTTTTCACAACCTTCAAAATTGTAGAAGGTAGAAATAGAAGCTACTTCTTGTAGCAGGCACATGTAAACCTCATGTAAAAAAAATGAAAGGAATGAAAAAGCATCTTATGAAAGCATACTTTTAAAATAATTTTGTAAACTTCAAGTATTAGCCCATCATAATCTTAACGGTTACTGCCTGGTTTGCTCGTTTTTTAAAACAAAGGAAAAGTGCTAGGATGTTTGATGTGTCTGTTGTGGGTTAGGGAAAGGACTAAATATTGTGTAAAAAATAAATGGTAAAAATTTTACATAAGACTATAATTACTCTTTCAAGTAATCTACACTAAGCGTATATTCTCAGTGGTTAATCATTCGACTCCAGTCTGCCAACACATCTGCAATTTTTCAGTTCATTTCTTTCTGTTACTGATGTACATAGTTTTCATATGGAACCAAGGGATAATCAGACTTTTGTGGAACAGAATTCTAAATTAATTTAAAATTAGTGGCATTTTTCAAAAATATTTGAATTCATTTTCTTTCCCAATGGACCATTTTAAATGATTAAAGAAATACTTATCTGTAGGTGTCTTAAGCCTCCTTTCTGATACACTGTGTGAAGTAGTACTTGGTGACCATATAGCGAATTAAACTAAGGTAGAAGTTCCTGATTTTAATTTGAACTAATATCCAATAATTATATCACCATTTGCTAGTATGGATTCCTGTGATCAGAGATGTTCCCGTGATTGTAAACTACAATTTTATTTCCATAAATGAGAGTTTCCAAAAGCCGATTCAGTTACCTAAACAAACAAAGAGCACAAGATATACTACTATGAAGGTATGCTTACAATTTGACAAGAGATGTACCTTGACTAGTTGACAAGAACTGTCTGTAAATAGAGCAAGAAAATAGAAATATACGAAGGAACAGAATGACTGGTTAGAGGTATGTGCAGCCCAGTAGGTTTGAGAGCAACCTGATAGTGATGCTACATGATCAGTAGCAGAACAGTATTTGTCCAAGAATTATGGAGTGAACTGCTATTAGTGGGTCAACCTGGAAAAGAGTTGCACCCCTGGAGTAGCATGCCATCATCCCCAGTTTTCTTGTGAAGCTTCCAGCCAGTTGTTAGTCATTGACAGTGTATAAAATTGCGGTTTCTGCATTACAGCCTTACATGACATTTGCCTAGTTTAAATGGAGTCAAGGTTACCATGACTGCTGTATTTCCTGCCTCTAATCTCCATAAGCAGATCAAAGCCAGTGTCACCATCATGTGGTATCAGAAAAATACATCAAAAAAATATACTCTTCCTATCTGAGACCTGGAATTTCGATTTATTTGGACTCTGTTACCTTCTGAGGTAAGCAATTTTTCATATCTATTTCAGCATTAGTCCTGTACATTTTGTAACCCAATTACAGACTCCTGCTGATTATATGAATATTCAGCATTCTATTATATGTCTTTATTTAGTGCTAGATTAGGATCATCCACACAATTTCTTAAACTTCCAACTTTGATGCAGAAGCATAAATACTGCTGCTTTTGTTCTTGTCTTTGCATCTGTCCTGGTTCAGGCCAGGACAGGGCTAATTTTTGCAGTAGCCAGGAGGGGTGTGGACCCTGAGGACACTGAGGTTATTCTATACCACCTCACATCATGTGCAGGGGTCGGGGGAAAAGGGTCCCTCGGGTCAGGTAGCATGGCAGAGCAGTTGGGTATTCATGATTTCTGTGTGGTGAGCACTCGCATGTGAATCATTGGCCTCCTGTACATGTTGTTATTATCATTGTAGCTGTTGCTGTTTGTCTCTAATTTCATGGTTGTTTCCAGTAAATTTTTCTTGTCTCAACCCATGATCTTCACCTTTTTTTCCTCTAATTCTTCCATCCAGCCTGCTGCAAGAAGGGGTGAGGGGAAATGATTGAGTGGGAAGAGGTTTGGAGTATTTCACTGAATTGTGGACTACCATTCCTAAACCATGACAGCATCCTGTATGAAGAGCACACTACCATTCCTAATTCCTCTGCTTGAGTGTGCATGTATTCTTCCATAACTTAATTATTGTTATTGATTTCAGGCACGAGAAACCTAGTCCTATCGTTGGGTTAAAATCCATTCCTTCCTAACAGATGCTCTTCAATCCACTGTGGTTGGATGAATCCAACACGGTTTCTGATGAATCCAAGTTCTTACTCCTTGCACTTTCTGAGCCAGACACTAAGATTCTTCAACTTCTTAGGAGCATTTCACTGACATTGATGTGTTTCCTGTCATCTTTCTTCTGAATTATCTGAATTTCCTTTCAGATTCTTTCCCTTGCTCTTCTCTGTCAGCAGTATCCACATAAACTGTGATTGCTGGCTTTTCTCCAGGCCTTTCTAGGGTGGATCCAGACTCCCTAAGAGACCAGGCTCTTCTATAATCCACAGGAAAATCACTATACAGTATTCTCTGGGAGGAGAGGTTGTTGATTGGATTGAAATAGCATCTTCTGCCACTGAAATACTGCTTTAGAGCTTGGGTTTCTGATTCCAATGATATTTGCTCATTGCAAGAGGTTAAATGGCCATCTTTTAATCAGGAAAGAACCACTGATGTCTCCCCTTTCTTTCAGTTTGGTGTCCTCCCAGAAAACAAGACTGCTGTCTAGACTTTGATTATGCTGTGTGATGTTCCTAAAGATCTCTACGAAGCTCTGCTGCCTTTCGCACAGGGGATTGTTTGCTTTTTGAGAATAATCTACTCAAGCGTGTTCTTAAATTTTGTGAGTGAATCTCTTCAGTTTGGCTACTCTGCTCTCAAGAGCTGACGTTCTCTGATGCTGTAAGTGGTCTGTGTTATGCTTAGATGTGTACTATCTTTTCAGAAAAGGCGCTAGCAATAAAATTCATCCCTACTTTATTTTGCCAAAGTTCTTTCTCCATTTCTTCTTTCAGAGTAGAGGAAACAGAGGGGTTTTGAAGTTGATTTTGTGTCTGGATGAGTTTGCATACTGCAATACAGTGAATCAAGATCTACAAGCTAGATATCATTTAGCTGTAGCACCAAATGTACACTAATACACTGTATTATATATACACACTGATTATTTTCTAATTGAAACTAGAAATCTAATTACATAGATCGGTTGTGTACTTTCATTTTAGCACATTCATTTGTACCAATTGAGATATATATATATATATNGGTTTTTTACTGTCTACAAGTCCAGTTAGTTTTGTTTGAATTGCAAATATTGCTTTTCAATTTTTCATAATTGACACCACTAATAACTTTCTTCAGCATTAATTTGCTTTTATGCCAAGAAGTTAGAACTATGGATTGAAAACTGCATCTCTTCATTTTTAACAATGACATCTGCTATTATTTTAACTCATAGTTTGGTAAATCTGCTTGCATGTATTGCCATAAGACCTTACTGAATTCTTAGATTTTCTCATGGGACAAATGAAGTTCCCAGAAAGGCAAGAGATTTTTCCCTTTGTGTCTCATCTCTCCATGCTTTGTTTTTCATTTGTTGAAGGTCCTAAATGTTATCTATCATTATCCAATGGATATATTTAGTTCTAGCTTGTTCATAGCAGTCAGTAGAGCACTCATAATATTGTAGCATCTCACTCACCCTGGAGAGGAATGATGGGTTGCCTGGCAGCAATTCTCATTCAAGATGATATCAGGCCCATCCAAGCCTCCTTGTCAAGGTCAGTTCTCAATAAATAACAAAGGGTAGAATCAGTCTGCAGAAAAATACTTTTCTGCACAGGATTCAAATCACTGCTGAAGTAGTTTTGTGTTAAATCATATAAATGTTAACATAAACATGTAATTAAAATGTATTGAAGAGAATTTGCAGAAGGCAAACAACTGACAAACTATAACTATTATGATGAGTTCACTTTTTAACATGATTTATTAACTCTGAAGGAAGACTGTCTTGCAACTAGAGAAAACAATTTCTGTCTACAGTAGAAAGCCTCTAACAAGATGAACACATTAAAACAACAATCTGGATATTGCTTCTCAATAAAATTTACTTGTAAAATAAATGTATTTCTAGATGCTAGACTCCCTTAGTATGATTTAGTGAAGCCTTACGGTGAGAAGTAATAAAAAGATAAATCTGGTATCCTGCTCTACTGTGAAATTTCTGATGAAAGAAGAAATAAAAGAAACCTAAAAAAGGTATATTGTTCTTTTCACATGAAAATACTCTTAGGAAATAACCACTGAATATTTGCTTTTACTAGCAAAGTAGTCTCCATTAAAATTTGACAGTGTATAAAGGTGGAAGTGTATGCCTGGCTAATGCTTTATACTCCAGCGTTGGAAATAACTTCACTAGATGTTACTGTTCTTCCTAAATTTCCATCACTGTGTTCACAGAGCTGATTCATCTTCCCATTGCTGAGCCCTAGGTAAGGAGTCAACCAAACTGCTGGTTTTCCTGGCGGTATCTCCACTGTATATTCTAACCAAGTCTGGAACATCCCCCAGAAGTCAAACTGAAACTTTTTTACTAAATGCCATATAGATTTCTGCATTATAATGCTCATGAATCAAACCAAAATATCAGCTATCAATCTCAATTTACTGGCTGAGAGGTGATGAGGAACAAATGAAATTTCTCTTGACTGTAAGTGATCGTATCAGGCTACCACTTCCCTTCCAGTACAAAATCAAACAGAATATTGACAAAACACAGTATAGGGTGAACTCATTTGAGTTTGTGATGAAAAAGAGTAGGAGTACACACACCACTAGCTTGAGGTGACAGAGACTGATGCAAAGTGTAACCTCTCCATTTCAATGCAAAGTCCAATAGGCAGTCATTTTTCTTTTATTGATAATATTAATAGAAAAAGCTCTGCTTTCCTGCAGTACCTGAATATTTTAGCGGCATAAAAATTTTTATTTGTTTTGAGCTACACCTGAAGTTGAACAAGTTTAACTCAGAAAGGCACAGCTAGTTATTCAAAAATAAATACAGATTAAGAGGATTTTTGGGCCCCAGGTTTATTTAATACTCAAAGATATTCCCCACAGAGATAAATCAATTGGATAAACACCAGCCCATAAGAAATGAAGGCATAACCCCCAAAAATTTTTTTTCATCAGATTTCATTTTTCTTTTGTGCAATTTCAGCTTCACAGGTGTGAATACATGGCTGACTTGTACATAATGTCCAAGCTCACTTCTAAATAAAGATGAAACTCATTGATTATTTAATTTTTTGTCCTTTCAGAGAGAGAAAGACAGCTTGTCATGAAAAATAAAAAGAGTTGCCATTCTTTCTTTGACAGTGGAAAAAAGCATACAATATTTTATTATAAATTTAATCAAGATAGCAGCTGCTCACTGCTGAATTGAAATGAGAGGAAACTTACATAAAAAAATTAACCATTGGTCAAGCCTGATAGCATATGTTCTTAGCTTTTTTATTTTTTGTAGCATAACTTTGATTGTATCCTTTTAAAATTTCTTGACATTTTACTCATTAAAACTAAACTGAGTGCATCTGGGGGTGGTGTTTTGTGCTGGGTTTTTTTGTTGTGGTTTTGTTGTTGTTGTTGTTTGGAGGGTTTCTGGGTTTCTTTTGTTTATTAGTTTTGTTTTGCTATCAATAGCCATTATTCAGAGCAATTTGTTTCTGACAGAGGTAAGCAGCGCACAAGCACAAACCAGTCGGAACACTGTTTTTACTAGTACCACGAGAAATTTCCAGGTTAATTTTAATTAAAGACGCATTTGCTTGTGAAGAGAAATTCAAGGCTCATTTTAGACAGATTTTATTTTTTCAAATGGTAGGAGACACCAGCCGATTGTTCACCTGATGGCATTTCACATTTCCAGTACACTGTCCTACGTATGGCTAGTTTTTCAAATTTTTCTAAAGAAACACAGTCATCCTGATTTTGCCTGAATATTACATGTTTATGTAAGCACCTGAAAAGAAATGTGAATTCCTTTATGGTTTTTGCAACCTAAGAATCTCTTGGCTTGATTCATCTCTCAGGGGCTCAAGTTTGGCCATTTAGCCTGAGGGAGTATATCAGACAGATGATTCCATAGCTTAGTTGCTAATGATTATATCCCATGATCTATCATCTTAGGCTACTTTCTGCTCTTTGACATTGATGCTATCTGGTTATCACTGGACACTTTTTTACTGATATACAAAAATTATACAACATCAGTATTCATCTTCTATCAGTAACTTGCCTGCGACTGACAGAAACTGAAGGTCCGCTTTTAAAGTAAGTTGAGAATTTGATACTACTCAAGGAAAGGAACCTAGAATGCCTTGACAGAACCTTTTTTAACAGAATACATGTTTCGAGACATCACCCTGCAGGTTAGAAAACACTCTCTAAAACGAGTAAGGCATCTAGGTTCTAGGAACCTCCAACACCACATGTAAGTTTTCACCTAGATGCATATATAAGCAACCACTAAGGAAAGCAAAACAGAAGTTTCATGATCTCTTATGGGAGCAAATAGAATGCAGCACAATAAAAATAGAGAAATGTAAGTTCTCTGAATTTGCAATTATGCGAACACAGAATTTAATGTCACACATTATGAAATGTACATAAAGATACTTCCTTGGTTTATGGAAAACAATCAAGTTCTATTAATTTGAATTTGAATGCCAGATTACAGAAGGCAGCTAACTAGAAAGGAGGGATTTCTGTCCTCCCTCCCAGAGGAGGCTGGATTTGTTTTATGATTTATTTAAATAAAGGAAAAAGAAAGCTGGAAGCTTACCTTTATCTTTAGCAGCAGCAGGAGGTTTTGGAATAAGAACAAAAATGTTGGGAATTATGGAAATGATAATAATATACACATACTTCTAAAGAAAAACAGTTTCTCATCCTCTTAACAAAGCCAGAAGTATTTGTTCACAATACACTCAGATACACATACCCCTTGTTTTTATACGTTGAATCAATCTTTCAGGTAATTGCTCATAAATATGCGAGTGATTACAGTCTATGTTCAAACATATATTTCAAAAAATGAAGGTTTTGTGGTTTTTTTCTAATTGTTTTGCAGTTCTTGAACCACTTGGTGTGGGAAATGTAGTGGAGATTTCCTGTCTGAGTTTGCTGTTGTTGTAGCTCAATTGCTTTTTAAAAATTAGCTTTGCTATCCTGTATAACAAAACCCTTTTTTTCCTGGAAATATCTCTTTGTAAAGATAAACAGAAAGTATTCCTCTGCTGAGGAAGAGTTCTTAAGGTTATCAAGAGTCTATTAATTATTGTTCCTTTTCCAATTTAATCTTCTCTGAAAGTTTTTTGAAGAGATAGCGCTTTCTTATTTACAGCCATTAATTTTACATAAAACATGCTGTAATTTTTCTTTGGAGACGATACTTATTGGAAGAAGGGTATTTTTCCTGGATAATTTTTCAACAGAAGTTTAAATACTCAGACTATATTATGCATAATTACTTCATAGATTGTGCGAGTTTACTGTCAACCCTTCTAATACTGTGCTAATATCATAGGAATGCTGTATTTTGCCTGAAACTTCTGGTGGATGTGGAGAACACAGTTTTTCTTTAATTACTTCTGAGCTGAATACTTCTATCATATATATATGTATATATCCATGCATATTTATTTATTTTTATATATATTTACATGTGCACATATATTTAGTATCTGAAAATATCTGTGCCTCAGTTCCTTCCCAGTTTTCTCATTGTGATAGTTGAAGATATAAATCTGTAGGTCAGGACTTACTTTAAAGTATAATAACATGGTCATCACCTAAAACTCTCATCAATGTTGTGGGCTAATCCTGTGGGCAGCTAAGCCCTACACAGCTGCTCAAAAGCTAAAACACAGCCTCATACAAGGTTACTATAGGGAAAATTAACAACATCACAATCGGACAGTAAAAGCTGATTTTGATGTTCTTATAAAATAGAAGCAAAGCTGTCCAAGAAGTTAGCTAGACCACCTGCTCCAGAGGTACACAGTGTTGTGAAAAAGATGTTGGGACAGGTTCAAATGCACAAAAATTTAATACAGCAGTCTGCAGCTGATGACAAACAACCTTTCTAATGGTGACAGATGCTTTGGGGCATAAACAAAAAATAACAAAGAAGAGAGAAAGAGAAGAGAGAGAGGAAAGGGAAAACTCAGCCTAGTGGACAGCTATTAAAAGAAAGCACAGGAATTCCTAGACAAGCACCCTCCCTCTGAGTTTCCTCTGATGCAGCAGGCTGTTTTTCTCTGTAATAACTTATCCTTAGCAACTACCCAGTTTCCATCAGGAATTTCTCAGCCTCCCAGCTGATTGTTCCTGCTTGTGATGCCTCAATTGCTGACTACATCAGGGCAGGTGCTGCACACTGCCTGGCTGCTGACCTGTTTGGATGCATATTTGTGTCCCCACCAGCATAACCATGGGTTATCTTGGGCAGCAGGAAGAACAATGGTAAAGTGTCGCTCTTACACTAATGCCAACTGCTACCCAAAAGTAACTAAAGTAGTAGCATCACTGAGCTTGTGGGAGCAAGGCCATGGGAATAACAGCAGCAAAATAACAGCATGAGAAAAATATGGGGAAAACACTCTCACAGCAGATCGCATGAAGAGGTACAGAGCTTGTAGGCTGTAGAGTGGGAAAATTGAATGCCCTTAGTGATATGAAAAGGGTAAGACACCTAAGGAACTGTGAAAAACCAGGCCGGTACCACCTGAAGTATGAAACTCTCTTTCTTAGGTGGAAGGGAGGGTGAGAAAGAAACGAGAGATGAGATCTCATGCTGATCTACAGTGTAAAACAATGGCCCTCTGTTTTGAGATTTTTTTCCCCTACCTAGTAGAAAAATATGGGATTTTTTAGAAGCATTGTATGCTTTAAACGCAAAATAATGCAATTATAAATGCCTACCTAGTTTGTACAAAGACTGAGGATCGTTTTGTGGAACAAAATATGAAATACTTGTTTTGAAATGTGGAGACATTTTTATAGAGATTTTGACATCAAATTGCATCTGCTTAGAGTGCTTCAGGCAATTATGATTCATTCAGCTAATATTATCTTTCTTCTTTGAGGACAGTATCTTCCATAATCTACCAAGCACAAGGTAAAACAATGTGTTGTAGTAATCTACATAGCTAAAAAGAGAAAATAGGATAGAAACTGTATGAGTTAATAACAACAGGACAAAATGCAGTTTATATTTACTGTTTATATTTAATTTTATACAATAAATGTTGCATTTTGATAAATGAAAAATAATTTTTCTTATTGTAACACAAGTAATACATTTTCTGCTGAAAATTCATAGCAATTTTTTTTTCCTGTCCCATTTATGGATAAGATTAATCCTATAAAACATTATTAATCTAACATTTTTGCTTAGAAAATATATTCTTTATATTTAAAGTCTTTACAGAGAGTGTTACACAGACCTCAAGAGATTTTCTGGAATGAGGAATTTTTAGCTCATTTTAGTGTCTTAATTAATTAAAATATTACCTTCTCTAGTTGGTACCAGTTAGCTTTATTTATAGAGAAGGCATGTTATTTGCTTTTACTTAAAATGTCAAACTGCAAAATCTTTAACCTGATTGGCAGCTCTTCTGAAGATATGTGCATAACATCCTCAGGTCACCGCCTCTCAATCATCAAAAATGGAAACTTTATGACTAAATAAAAGAAGATGCTTACTTCACTAAACTGTTGCTCTTTGAAATACATTGTCTGTATACATGACCTAGGGGAATCTTTGATTTTACACTGTAAGCCAAAACCAGCACCCAGACATTAGACACAATCCTCTGTTCTTTTGAGTGGCAGCTGAGAAACCACTCAGAAGGTTGTCACAATGTAAGCTGGAACAAAAATATGAGCAAAGTTCCCTTAAAATACAAGGAGTCAAAGTTCAAATGAAAGGTTACACTAAGTATGGGTTTTGAGGCATGTACCCCCATACGGAAAGAGGAAAAAGAGTAGGACTCTAGTGAGTTTCAGCAGTTAGTGCCTGAGGACACTTGCTATGCTCATACTGGTTTTCCAAGGATTTAACTCCTGGTTCTAACAGGTGATGCTCTCTTCCACGTTCTTCATAATGATGACAAAAAATTCTTGCTACCTTGTCTTCTGTGATCCCACATAAAGCAGAAGCAGCCTGGATATGAGAAGGACTGGGACATCCCTTTTACAACTCCTTTAGGCAGTAAATAAGAATAACAATTGTCAGCTGCCGCAGATAGCAAAGCAAGCCATGGTAGAGATTGCAGATACATTCCAAGACTTGTACAATCACAGGGTAGCTCAAGCTTGGAAGGGATCTCAGGAGGTCATCCTGTCTTAGCTCTTACTCAAAACAGGGCCAGTTATGAGGTCAGGCCTAGCTGCTCAGAGATTTGCTCAGTCATGTCTTTAAACCTCCTGAAGACTGCACCACTGCTCTGTGCATCCAGTTTGGGTGTTTACCTATCATCATGGCAATGACAAACAAGTCTCTCACCATTTCAGATATGAAAATAAATTGAAAGCAGTGCCATGAGTTTATGCCAAAAACACTAACAGGTTCTACATTTTCTACTGAGCCATAACAAAATACATTATTATTTCACTAGACTACTTTTAAGAACATTCCGCTTTCTCATGTTCCTGCTTCCTTAAAGTAAAAAAAAAAGGAAAAAAAGAAAAGAAAACAACCCAAAACCCCCAAAGAAACAAACAAAACTCATGTATAAATTAATTCACCACATTCACTGAAAGATGCATCCACTCTTCTTATTTTTCAGTTTGAAAAGTTAACAGTTTTTTTCTGGCTTTCTAATTTTCCAAAAATAGACAATTACAGAGAACCACAGCCACCTCTTTTGGATTTCAAGTCATGCGTTTTTCTTTTCCAGCTATATTCTTAGCAGCACTCACAAATACTCAACTGATAATAATTTTTGGCTACTAGAATAATGTGGCTAGGAAGAAAAATCACTACTCTCTTTTAAAGATGTGTATTTTAATCATCATTTGCAGCACGTTTTATAGGTAATACTGGCTCTGTCTTGTAGGTATCATAATCTTCTCATGGCTAAACCACAAGAAATAGTTCTTTTGACTTCTGTAATTTAAGGAAACAACAACAAAAGTGAATTTTTAATCTAAAAATTTTATCTATCTGTACTTCCTTTTTCCCAAGAAACCCTGCTGCATTTGTTACCTCAGGTGATGTATTTAATACCTAATTCACATTAATAAATTTGCAGATTTAGAAAAGTTGTATAGGCCAAACGACGTGATTTGATTGGTTATCACCTTTAGATGGATACCAGGCATCAGTGACATAGCATAGATTTGATATCCTATTACTACTAATTAGGTTTGCTTCACTTGCTTCATTTTCTTTTGCATCCTTGTCCTGTAACTTGTCTTCTCCTTGATAGATGTAGGTGTCTAGAGACAAAATATGGTCACTGCCCAATATTCTCCTGCTTTGATCAGGTGAAAGTTCTTTAAATGTTTTATAGCTCATTCTTCCCCTCCTCTGCTGTACAGGCTGCCATATTAAAATGATACAGTAAGGGCAGTGCCTGTTTAGGTATACCATGAAATACATCAGCTTAGTGACACCTTTGCCATCAAATATTGCTTATCTAGGACCATAAAGATAGACATTTTATTTTCATCTGCAAGTCTATGACCTCTCCACCAATTATCCCAGGCTCAAGATCAGCCAGGCAGGAAGAGGAACAGCATGAGACACTGGCTGAGTGCTAAAGAGAAGCCTAAATATTTTCCAAAAAAACAACGAACTTCATCTTTACCAGGCAGGGGGTCACTATCATCAGCAAAGGATGAATGGTTACTTCATGCAGGATAACCAGGGTTTCAGAAGCATCCAAAGCTTTTCTGTTGCTCCAAAAACTTACCACTGTTTAACAGCTGTCACAAGAAGGCTAATGACCACAGGGAATGTGTCACAGATCCCATCTCTGAGACTGCAATGTACGTATTTTATCTCACATTCTATATATAGATTGAAAGAGATGGAAATTCACTTGTGGGTTTTTTTGCTGCTATTATTCACTGATGCCAGTATTAAAAATAGGAAAAAAGGAGACACAGTTTCAATGAGCGTGATTCAAGAGACAAGATGCACAAGGTTAATGAATTGCAGAGATTCAAAACCTAAATAAAATTTTACATGTAAAATAGATAGATTGAATGTTCCATGAAGAAGACAAAATACAAATAATAAGGTTCACTTAAGTCACTGAAAATCAGAGTATAAATAAAATTGCATTGTACTAGTGTAAATTATAAAAGAAATCTGTGTTATGAATTTGGTACTGATGCGCATAAAATCTGGTGCAGGTCTAGTGATGGCAAACACAAATGGTAAATCAATGATAATGGAGTTTAAACAGAATATATTTCTAATTTAACTTTCTTACACTTCTACTATATAGATGTAGAAAGCAGGAAAAGTCACTCTTATTAAAGTTATTTTTCAGTCTGCTCTTGTAATATGAATAAATAATTTTAATGTAAATAAAGTTGTAGATGGTACCATTTTTATAATTAACTTAGAGAAACTAGGAGCTTACTGATGAACAGGAACCTTTTTTTCTGAAATTGAGTGGAGGTTATTTCAGGGTGTTTCTTGGTATTGGTCTTGGGTTTGTAAAGTTTGTTTGGAACATGGGACACTTCAGCTGCATCTGCTATATTTATGTGAATGAGGCTGTGCTTTCTGGATTGCCTTTTGCCTGTAGTCGTACATAACTTACTGTTGTGGTTTTGGCTGCAGTAGAGTTAACTTTCTTCATAGAATCATAGAATGGCTTTGTCCCTTTTGAAAGGGACCTTAAAGATCACCTAGTTTCAATCTCTTTGCCATGGGCAAGGACATCTTTCACTAGACCAGGTTGTTCAAAGCCCCATCCAACTTTCCCTTGAACATTGCTAGGGATGGGGCATCCGCAGCTTTTCTGGGCAACTTGGTCCAGTGCCTCACAGTCTTCAAAAATATTTTAATAATGGTTGTCATGGAATTCTTGCCCTGCTTTATGGAAAGTTTCAAAAGACTTCAAAACTTTCACATTATAGACTCTTGTATGTCTTTTAATTGTTTTACTTTCCCTTTAAATCTATTATTATGTGTTCATGGTAGCTGTTTGTCTGAACTCAAACTAAGTATTTTAAAACTTCTCTCACATTCTGTTGTCTTTTCATGATCAAATGGGTAGTTAACACATGGAAAAGAAAGGCAAAAGTGAGTAAGTTGCCAGCTTCTTTAGTGTAACCTTTTCTTTAGGAAAATGTCTTGCTATTGTTATGATTAAATGAGGGTATATTTGGACAATGAAATGGTATTTTTGCTTGCATGCTGTGGGTATGAGAAGGACATTGCATCTTTAAGCAGGGCTCAGTAAATTCTGACCCTAAATGATTATTTTTCACTGATTTGGCTGTTTCTTGACCACCATGGAGAAGGCAGTGGCCAGTGCAGGGATGCTATGAAATTTAAAGTAGCTCCTTGCTTTCTCATGGCAAAAATGAAGTTATGTGTGTACAGATAGGGTATATTAAGGATTGTGATGATCTGTTCCCTTTAGCAGCGTACTCACTGGTTCAAGTTTAAAGTTTGGGGTTAGTCATAACTGAGCTTGTTCCTGAGAAAATGAAAAGATTACCACATACAAAGGACTTGATCCAAGGTCTTGATGCTCATTTGATGTCTTCCAGTTTCCTCAAATAAGCTTTGGATTGCACTCAAAGTGCTCTGGATGGAATTTTCAAGCTAGTTAAAACAAAAGAATAGGTAATCCAGGTAATACTGTGTTTGTAAGGAGATGGGAGATAAATTTCCTTAGCTTCCCTTCCCACCTTGTGCATAGACTAAATATTAGAATATTGGCATTTTGAAATACTTGGTCCATAAATGACGGAGAACATACTGGAATCAAGAATGGAAGGTGGAAGTAAATGGAGGACTGGGAGGAGGAATCCTGTATCCGATAGCCATGTTTGTATGACTTACAATGATTAGTCACATGAAGAACAGTTAATAGAATTACTCTTAAATCATTAAGAGTCATATAAGTCTCTCTTTAGGGGAAAGGAGATGCTAAAATTTAGATCAAAATTTAACTGCAGCTTCATTATTTAAAAAAGGGCAAAAAACTCATTTTGCTGCGTAACTGGAGGTACTAAACCACTGTAGACAGGACTATGTGTATCCGTTAATATTAAACAATCTATGCCCTATAAAAATCAGGAAGGCCTGATCCCTGGGTGTAGGTCAAGCAAATTAGTTATATTAAAGATGTTAAATCTGGTAATTTTGAGTTTGAACAGAATATTATTACTTGTTTAATTCACCTTCATGTTTAAAGTGA
The DNA here is from genome assembly GCA_013397115.1 of Edolisoma coerulescens. Lineage (NCBI taxonomy): Eukaryota > Metazoa > Chordata > Aves > Passeriformes > Campephagidae > Edolisoma > Edolisoma coerulescens. The sequence continues at coordinate 651,270 of VWZW01005522.1, forward strand.
AAACAACTGCAAGGAATGAAATATTGCTTAAAATATTCAGGGCAGCAGCATACGCCTCAAGAGATAAGAGTTTCACTGTTAGTTTAATTAAGACAAAAAAAGCACAAACTTCAAGTGTTATTTACAGGTTCTTGACATATTCACTAATGAATCATAGGATGCTGTAAAGGTTATTCTGCCTATTACAAAAGAAGTGCACAATAATTGTTTCTTAAACAACTTATTTTCTTCACACTTTTAGTCTGTGCATAGTGGATCAACGTGCTTGAAATTGGAAACAAAGATTCTTTTTTTTTCACTGTGTCAGCAAGCTGGCAAGGTAGCTTCATATGTGAGATAAGAGTACAGTGGGACATTTTTATGTACATTACTGTACATTAAGGAGTTGAGCATACTACGGGCACAGTTTTCACTACTCTGTATTTTCCAGGACACTTAATTTGTTGTTAGGAATAGCAGAAATGTTTGGTGCCATTGTCAGCATACCAGATAACAAAGGATTTTCAAAATAAAATACATTCTTTTCTTTACTACAATCTTTATTCTTTCTGCATGCATAGTTATCAATTGGATTGGTAATTTTTGTTTCTATTTGTTTTTAATTCTTTCTAACACAGACACAGAAGCTGTTTCTTGAGTAATTAATTACCTTTTACAATCTCTCAGCTAAAACAGATCAAGAAACAACTCTTCCAAATAAGTGACTTTAGGGTTGATGGAGATGATAGTGCATCCTAACTCAGATATAAGGAGTGCTAGACAATGTATAGCAGCATCCATATTAGCATTATGCCAGATTTTTAAGTAACAGCTCTAAGTACAGCATGTCTTACATACTAATGTGTTGCTCATCTTCTTCTGTCTTCTAAAGAACAAGCATCAGCTTACTTCAGCTGTGGCTAACTACAGAAAGACAGATTATGAAATACAGTATTTATAGTTCTTGGGTTTGAGTACTATCTAGATTAGAGAGCTATCTTTGGAGAGTTACTGATTTGTCCCTGTGAGAAAAGAACCTAAGCACACCAGATCAAAGAATTTATATTTTCCTTGTTTGAAACATCTATGATGTTTCTTCCTTATAAAATGGAAGAGCTAATTTTATAATAAATCATTGTTAAAACAATGTTTTTATTATTCATATAAAAATTTTAAAAGTGAAATCTTGCCTCTCTTCACATCACTAGGATTTGAAGGTTAAGATTTTGTCTGAAAAAATCCTGACTTCCCATACTTGGCATTGAAGGAAGAAATAGCAATCTATTGTAGCTATAATAGCTAATCTGAATGATACACAGAGTAAAGGAAGAAAACCTAACATGCCAAACCTTCTTCAAGTGTGACTGTGAGCAGCAAATTAGATACAGCTTGTGGTAAAGCATGGCTGGAAGAAGGCCATGACTTGCCCTGTTGAGGAGTTAGATACATTTCCATGTCTGCTTGAGTTTCCCTGAATTTTGTGCACAGATCCAGATTTATCACAGCAGTCAGCAGGGGAACAGAAAATAAACTGGAGGGAATTACATTCCCCCCAGCAGCAGCTGGTTTCCCTCTAATGAGATTTTCTGAGGACTTTAAGTGGCCCGTTTAATTTCTGGTTATGTTCTAAAACCTGTTTTGGAGGAGACTGTCTTTAACACAGACACTGATTCCGATGCATTTGTGTCAGGTTATGCCCTGAAAGATTCATTTAAAAAATGAGTGGATTTTGTCCTCTCCACCTGTCACGCAGCCTCTTCCACCAGCTGTAAACTTGTCCACATTAGGAACTTTACTGCATCTACAAGTCCCTTTCTTCCTTTCAGTGGAGACAGGACAACGAAGAACTTCCACAAGCCAGAAAGAGACAAAAGAGGAGAAAATAAAACCAAACCAAAACAAAAAGCCACTCATTTGATTTCTCTGTTATTCAGATCCCGCTGTCAGTTGTTTATAAATAATTGTGATAACATCTGATATACTTGACTTCATTACTAAATTTTTCTCCTAACTGAAATAAAGTACAAAATTCGATTTTTTAAAGATTTAAGAGCAAAACCAATGACCATCTAAATTGAAAATGGGGGTGTTTGAAACAAAAGCAAACCCAAGATTTTTCTCATACATCTTACTCTTTCACACAGACATATTTTTTGACATTTTTGCATAGTCCCGTTGATGGTTTCCACATCTTTCCCTCTCTTCTTTTGATAAAGAATTAGAAGCACATGCACTCTTGAATCCCACAGTAAACAGGCAGAAAAGCAAAATAGGACAAATGGAGGATGTATAACTTCTTTGCCATACAACATATTTTAATATCTTCTTGGTGCTTTTTGTGACCGTGGAAAAAGCAGATGTGAAACACCAGTTTGAATACTGTATAGGACTTCCTCAATAGAAAGCTTTCTGAATAGAAAGCTGTAACTCTTATGGTAGATTTGGGGATTTATCTACCCATTCACATTAAAGAAGCAATCCTCCACCAGGATTTAAAATGAAAACATAAGTGGAGCAGTTATTGTTTTCTCAGCCCCAAAAGGGCAAATAACCTTACTTTGTGAGCTAATAAGAAGTCTGAAATTTAAATAACTTGTCAGATGGGTGAAACATGCTTTGAATTGTTCCAAAGTGTTCTTATTACAGGTATTTAAACTGAAGTCTAGGAAAAAACCCTAAATCTCAATAATAGAGTTCTCAGAATGGTAAGGGAGATGTAGTATACTAAAAGTTTTCTTCTGCTCGCAGTTAAAAAGGCCTTGGAAATGTAGATCTAATCAGGTGAATCTTTATTTGAAGAAAGGATAATCTTTATTTATCTGCCCTTTTTTGCTTCTAATACTAGCAATTTCTCATAATTGAAAAATAAGAAAGAATTCCTCTATCAAGAGGGAACAATAGAAAAATTTGAAGAATTCTGACAGTATAATCATAGAAATCTACCAGGAAAGCCTTTTCTTTTTAAATCAATTCTTTGGGGACTAATTTTAAGAACTGGCATTGCATTTCTTCTGGAAGAAGTCTTCTCCATATTTCAGAGTCCAAATAAAGACAGAGAAACAATATAGAGAAGATGCAGTAAAAAAGATGGCGGAAAAAAGAATGTAATTATTCAATATTGTTATAGAGGTTCACATATAAATGAGCATTCTATTTTTACTCCAAATCTTAAAAATTTCCTACCAGGGTACTGCTTAACAATGTACTGTACAAAAACCAGGAAAATATAACAGCATCTAGCTGTGAATATTTTTTTATTGAATAGTGAAATCTACAGATCTCACCTGAGTGGGAGGAGTATCAGACGACTCAGAAGAAAGAGAACCAGAAGTTCAAAGTGTCGTGGTTTCCGGTCAAATGACACTTACTATTCTCTGTTGTAGCAAGTAACAGTTCCTCTCTGCCTCAGGGTTAATATAACCTATTATTTTGTAAAAGTTGATTTTATTTTGCAAAAATAGTACTTGGAGGGACCCTACCTGAAGAAAATATGCCCATGATGCCAAAGGCTGACAGATCTTGTTTTTACCTTAAGGTGCAAACAGGCCCAGATATCCAATAGGACGAGAGCTATGGGGTTCATATTCAAAAACCATTTTTTAAATTTTAAGTGGCATGGGTACTTTTTTCACAATAACTATTCACTGTAACATGGACCATCAAGATAATACCCTTTAAAAAGAATATGAGGGGGTTTTTACTGCAATATGAGGTATAGCCTTAGACAGTTGGTAGTGGATAATTTCAACACTTTTAGAGTAAAAGAGGGGAATGTTTTTAAATTGAAATGCTGCTACAGAGAAAACTGTCGTTTCCAGAAAACTTTTATGTTTTATTGGAATTTCCTTCACTGACGACCACACTGTCATGCCCTCATAAGATTCGATTGAATTTGGTGAGAATATCCACTCTTGCTTTTCTTCTGAAGTCTTCAAAATTGTATGAAACTTTTTAGACGTTGTTGTCTTTTCTGCACTTCTGTTCCCTGTCAGGGAAATTCATACTTTTTAACACCAGCCACCCCCAAAAGGAAAGTATGCTGATGGTGGGCAAGAAGTTGAGAGGGAATGTAGCCACGATAGTTGACCCAAACTGACCAAAGGATTAGTCCATACCATATGAGATCATGTTCAGCAATAAAAGCTAAGGGAAAGAAAGAAAAGGGGAAATCCTTATTGGGGTGTTTTTCTTCCAAAACAAATACTACTCATAGTGATGCTCTACTTTCCAGGAAGTGTCTGGACATTGTGTGCTGATGGGAAGGAGAGAATGAATCATATCTCCTCATCTATTGTAGGAGGTGGAGTAGGATAACTACATGGCTAAGTTGTGAATGCGGTGTACAGCAGAAGGGCCTTGCATTTTGAAGACTTCCAAGAGTTTTAGGAAAACATTCAGCATATCATGAGGCAAAGGTAGGTACCTGCCAGCTACACCACAAGAAACCATTTAGACGTATCAGCCTGAGGCTTCAAACAAGCCATCTAGGTTCTCATGATTTTTAAGACAACACAGTATATTAAAAAAGCATTTATTCTAGACTCCCATTAGGCCATGAAGAAAAAAAAGAAAAAATCAATTAATTTGTAACTTTAATTTTTCCAGGTACATGGAAAATTTGTATATGCCGTACCTAATGATCTATCTTGGATCCCAGTTTTGCAAAGATCTGAAGTCTGAGAATATAATTTACCAAAGTTTGTGATACATCCCTTTCCTGTTTCAGATATTGTCATGACACAAAAAGAGATCTGTCCCTTTGACTTTGAAAATGGAACTTATATTTAGAACAAATATTCCTATTGCACTTGACTGAAATTCTGCCACTCCGTGGCATGGGAAGAAGACTTGTAGCTTGTATGTTTGCCTAACTTCATTCAGAGGCATGATTCAGTTTCCCTTAAACTGGAAATAAGAATAAATTAAACAAAATTACATACATTCTGGTTCTAAATTACTGTTTCTATTTAAGGGTTTGTCATTGTTTAAGTCATCTAGAAGTTAAACTAGGTAATTTTTTTTTCAGTGTCTTTACCTAGGTAAGACTTAAGTAATTGTTTTTAGCAAGCATGTCGTCACATGATAAAACTCATACTGTGATTAGGGTGGTTGTAAGCATTTATCTTCTGCTTACAGCTTCAGATAAAAGGAAGATAAGTGACACTATTGTAATTGTAAAGTGACCTTTCTGCTATAAGGATATTGACAACCATCACCTCACTTCTATACAGCATGTTTTCCATCATGAAAACTAGGTTTTTGCTAGTCTATTGTTGGCTTTTGTACTTACAGTGCTCTCTCTTGAAATGTTTGTAGATTTCTCTGGTTTCCTCAGGATAACATTTACTATGTACCTGACAAAATGTCAGCAAATAGTACTACATGTTTTCTTAAAAGGGCTCTTGCTTTTTTCATGTTGATATCAAACCATAATTTTGCTGAACAGAAAAATAAAAAGCTCTTTCTTTTTCAGTTTTAAGAAACATTTTTTTCATGTATATCCCTTTGGGATCCACCTGGTTAGAACGCAGAAGAGAAGACTAATGACAAAGATTCATGTGTCAAATAAGAAGGCATAAAATTAACTTTCTAATACAAGAAAATGAAGCTGTATTTGCAACTCAGTTTTCACAAAAATGCTTAAAAATTCAGGCAGCTATAGGGTGGAAACATTTATTTAGTGATTTTTAAAATAAAGCCAATGTTACTGCAAGTAAGATAGCAGGGAACTGTGGTTCATTTTGACAGTGACAAAGTTACAAAAAGGGCTAGAGAGTAAGGAATAGACTTGAATTTGATTTGGCAACCAGTTAGGTAACTAAGAAAGCCCTATTACATTTTAATTGTTCAAGTACACGTGAATAAATTGGGGTTTCTGCCTGCTACTCACACTTAGGATTGGATCTCTGGCAAGGTGCTGGCACTGGGCATAGTTATGGCCTAACCTTCCATCTTCTTGGTCAATACTACTGAACAAATGTGAGGATTATCCTGATTTATAGAAATTGTACACTATCCAAAATTTAGCATCCTTCTTCTCTCAGGGAAGGGAGGAATTTTGACTTAACAGCTTGACTTAAGTCGTAAACTAGATGTTAAGGAACTCCTCTTTGACCACGCCACCCTGTGGTAGTCAATTTGATTCACTGCTCCCCAGAAACAGAGCTCAGCAAATAATTCACAGGGCTTCTCCCTCAGCTTTCACAATAAATGTGACTAGTCTGCTATTTCCCAGCATTAGTACATTATTTGTGTGTTTGAAAACTATCTTTTAGTTGCCACTAAATAGTCACTGCTATTTGGATTGTTCATGTAGGTTTTCGTGATCATGACTTGTGAATAAAAAGACATTCCATGCATGAGAAGAAATGCTTTAGTCAGCGGGGTGATGATTTGTCCATTAATTTTGCCTTAGTTGTATTATTAGAGCACCACTACTTGAACACTATCATTCTAATTTATCAATGTATATTTATCATTTCACATTAGGCCGTTTCAATCCCTTATTGAGAGATTTCTTCTTATTCTCTTGTGAGTAAAGTGAATATAACAGCAAAGGTTTTCAAAGGCACAGGTACCATAGAACTTCAGATATGGAACTTAGAGGCAAGGCAAGCTGTTCTACGTTTGTACTCTGACTTTTATCTTTAGATACTATGCATTTGATGGGATTCATGATAGAATCTAATTTTGAAAAATAGTTTTAAGAAAGCACTCCAAAATGCATCTTCAGGAAAACATTCCTGAAGTTACTCCAACAGTTTCTGGCCCTCCAAGTCAGCTACAGATGTGGAAACATAATTGCCTCTTTAGAACAATATATTATATAAAATGGCTTACATTCTGCAGTTTATGATGAAGAAAACACCCTATGTTCAATAATGGCACTTACAGTAAAATTCAATGAAAAAACTCTTTTCTTATTTCTTCATAAGACAGCCTTATTTAGGTCTGATATGCCATAGAACAGTGGTTGTTTGCAACAATCTCCCTTTTATAAATCCCAGAAATGGGACATTTATTTTCTTAATAACTGGTAATAATTAATCAATCCTTTGCATCAAATGTGTCGTCTTTATTTTTATACATGTAGACGTCAAAATTATTTATTTCTTCAATAATTTTATTGCTCTTCATATACTTTCAGTATATTTGATGTGTTCTGTTCTTAAAAAGTCATGAGTAATATTTGATAGTAGGATATTGAAGAGATAAAGAGGGGAAGTTTTTATTAATATGATAATATTGTGTGCCAACAATGGGCCTAAGATTTGATAAGGACCCTGTGCCAATACAGCCCCTACCCAAAAGCATCATTCTGTTCCTGTAGAAGAAACCTCTCAGAATGACTGAAAGACCCCAGATTGTGTGAATCATGCATTGCCAGCTGCTGTTACTTAATTTGCCTTAAGAAGGAGCTGTCTTCTGTCAAAGAGGGTGCTTGCCAGGGAAAGAAAGAAGCAGATATAAAGAAAATTAATTATTTTACTTTCGTATCCCTAAAGAGGTCTCTGTAGTTGGAATTCTGACTGAAAATCTCTGCCTGTGGAGAGTCACATAGGTGCTTACAGATCACTTTTATAGTGATTTTCAGGTTTTGATCCATGTTACTAATTTTTTTATTACTTGAATCATCTACCCAGACATCTTTTGCTGATATTGGAGGCAAGCAGACAAAAATATAGCTAGATATAAAATCTTTATGAACAGCACAGATCACACAGAGAAAACATCATTGAATAATATATTCTTTACCTGGAAATATTGATGATCAGTCCAATTTTTTTTCTTTGAAATGTAGAAAAGGAAAACAAAAAGGATTAATTTGACCTTGCACTGTCAATATACATCTCTAACTACTGCCTGTAGTTAAAAGTGAAGTAGTTTATGCATAATATTATGAAAGAATATGGCACATGCTGTGATGTTTATGTTTGTTACAGGCATTTATTCTAAGAGCTTGCCATTACTTAGGGTAATTTCTCCATTCTTATGGCCTTTAAAAGTGAGTGAGAAAAGAGAAGAATATGAGTTTCATTAAAGTCTTATCCAACTTCTTTTTGATCTATATTTTTGAGCTGTCAGTGCCAAAAACTATGTTATAATGTATAACAGGAATGTTAAATTATCCATGCAGAAAACATAAAAAAATTTGAGTCTAAAGGTGAACTTCAGAGTAGTTACTTATTCTAGAGAGCAGTCTCTATAAAATGCTTCTTTTCCCCTGATGCCAGTAATTTTAACGATAAAAGTGAAAGGATAACAAACTTGTCTTTAAAGGTGACAATGCAGTGATTGAAATGAGTGATGTTCCTACACATATAAAGCAGCTAGAGCCTTTCCTCTGCTTTTAGTGGTACACAAATCAATCAGTCTTTCAGAGCCAGATACAGAATTCTTTTTTCATTATTAGATGCTTTGTACATAAACACAATCCTGTAAAAATAAAAGACATTTGACTGAATAACATTTTAGCACAGCCACAACTGCTGTCTCACCTGTTCTATTTTAATGATGAAATCAAAATTTGTCATTCCTTGTTATTAAAAAGTACTCCTTCAAGAATGTAAAAATGAAAAAAATACATTAGCATTTAAATTACTCTCTGGAGACTCCAATTTACAATTTTAGGAGGAGTTTAACAAAAAACTTCTAAAGATCTATTTTCTTCTTATAAAGGAATCAGATTTGGTGATATCCATGCATTCTGCAAGATCTCCATGGATTTTTCTGATGCAGCGAAATAGCTGCTAATAGCATTCTACATTAATAAATTGAATCTATAAGGAAATAGTCTAGATTTTTCCCTCTCAGCAGTCATCTTTGCAAAATGATATTGTTAAAATGGAAACTGTGCTTTGTTGATGAAATTTCTTCTGGCACATTTTTTTTTAAAATTACCTTAAAAGAAAAATTCAGATGTTTTTTAGTCCCAGCAGCAGAATGAGATTTTATGGTCCATTCACCAAAGAACAGTTTCCCTGAAGGTTTTAATTCCAGGAACAGTTATTCAGTTTTGATAGGCAAGTTGATAAGAAAAAGAGGGAAAGAATTTCACTGATCTATCAGTATAGGTAGGCAACCTGTCATTTAAAAAATAAATTTTAGAAATGTAACCAGATAACTATGTCCTACAAAGGACATATAAGCCATATCCACTGAAGCTTATTAGAGAAATATCTGCTGGAGATAAAAGCATCTATATTCAGAATTATAAAGACATTTTAGGACAGACAGAAGAAAAAGGAGAAAATTTCAGGGATGGAATCTGAAAAGTAAAGCCTTTGGGGATAGGAAAAATAGAGGTTAGCTCAAACCAATTTTCAGATGGAAGCAGTTCTTGAATTTTTCACATACCTTGCTCTGGCGTTTCATTCTCTTTTTTCAGATGTAAATGGCAAGGTAACAACCATTTGGACTTTTATACTTGTGAACTATGAAACAGCAACAGATTCTTCTGCTTATCTTGTATGACTTTTATTGCAGCCTGATTGTACTGACCTTGCAAAGCATTGCTCAGAATCCTGAAGCAAGTATTAAACAATTGTCTAGAGTTTTCTCCTCATTTTCTCCTTTTTTTTGTCTTATGAGTCCACTTCATGTTCTTTACTTTCCAGTGATACTGTCCAGAGCCTGTCCAGCAGTCTCAGTGGGTTAAAGATGCAGGAGTTAATGCCGTACAGACCTATAGTTTGACTCTCCATATTTACTATATATTCCCATAGTCCCTGGTGCAAGACTGATTTTGTTCTTCCAGTGCATACACTTTCTTAAGTATTAGATCTAGTCAGATTATCTCCTTTACTTTTTTTTCTAGCTGATAAAATGTACCAGTGATACTAAAATAATACTCACATTTCTGCTTTAGCCAATCTTCTTTTTCCAGTGACTTGTTAACTTTGAGACTTTACAGCTTTTCAATGGGGATTAGCTGTAACTCTGAGCATTTACTTATATGGTGCTGTAAGAGAACAAAACGTCAAAGAGAAGAAAGAGAAAAAAATTCACAAGAAAGAAAGGTAGAAAAACTAGCTTTAAGGGGTTGTGGAGCCCCTGTCCATGTAAAGATCTGTTCCCCTTATACCAAACTGGGCAATTTCTTTCCTAAATGCTTGTTTCATTTTACTTTTGTGTCTTTATCCTGACCCAAACTTTCATCTCTATTTTTCAAAAAGTCCATTTCTTAATCTTCTCATTTCTCCATTAATCTTTTGGCTCCAGCAACATCCAGTACTGCCAGGAATTTAAACCTTTTCTTGTGTTGGCTATGATTCTTAGCTCTGTTGACAGGTCTAAAATATAGCCTCTTGCAGTCTATATAAAGATGAGAAGCATAATGATGTTTGAAGAGCAATGTGATCTGGAGTTTGAGCTTTGTGAATTCAGATTTTAGCACAATACTTCTCTTTTTCCTATGTAAAGTCAAATGAGCAGAGCAGTTGTTATGCAAGACTGGGCATCTTCAGCTCAAGAATATATCTGATATATCTGCTTTTAAATCAAAAGTCATGCATATGCACATGAGAGGGTGAGAGCATAATCTCAATTTGACTTTATACTAAAAGCTGGATTCTGTCTTAAAAATGCAAAGGAGAAACACAGTAGCAAGGTTCCTTAAGGAATAATGGTAGGCTTGTTTCTAAGAATTTTGAAGAAAGGGCAGAGTGCTGTGAGGCAGCAGTTCTGCCTTTGTTTCCTTGTGCCTGTCCAGTTATTCCAAATCAGCTAAAAGATTACGCAATCTAAGCACTGTCTAAGCAAACTGGGTTAAATATCCAGGAAGATTTAAGAGGTCAGATTGTTCCCTATGTTTGACACTTGCAGCTGGTTTGTGCTCACTAAAATATAGCCAAAAAGCAAACAAACAAACAACCCATAAGAAACTCGAAAAAACCCAAACTCACCACTGAGTACTGCACTCTTAAGTGTATATAGGATCTAGGTTTGGAAAATCTGGTACCCTTGAAATGTGGATGTTATCACTAGGGCATAATGCCTGGCGCATGAAGCAAGTAATTACCTACTTCTGTACTGGTGACTTCAAGCACACACAGAAATATTTTTGGACATAAATTTGGCCTGTGCTAACTACTGGCTTACCAAGGAGATCTTGAGCACATTTTGACAATTAAAATGTTATCACAGGATAAAATCAAAGAATCATTCATGTTGGAAAGTATCACAGAGACAGATTATTCATTTTGCATAGTTTAAACCAAGAGCAGGTCTGAAATAGTTTATTAGTTTGCTAATGACATGTAATTAACCAGCAATCAATGAGCTGTACATGCAGGTTGAATATTGCTTGTACAGCAGATAAAGCCAAAATGTTAATAAATCCATACGAAATTCTAAATATGTCTCTATAACTGATCCCAAGCAGTTCTCATCACAAACATACACACGGTGGTACAAACACACCCCACCCTCTAACAGCACCTGTGCATTACAAGTACCCCCTGCCCTGTCTGGGGCTACAGGCTTCCCTACTTGTACCCTCATCCTTCAAGTGTTGTGGGTGCTCTCACCTTGTGGGACACCTTGATGCTCCCTGCATCTCATGACCTGATACCCACGATCTCACATGCGTCCTGCGAGGTGTGGGTCTCTGCTTGCAGTAATCCATGCTGTTATCCCTGATCAGAGAGAATCAGCTTATGGCATCCGACCAGACTGCTCTGTCTGGCCACAGATGTAGTGTGGTGCCAGTGCAATGACTTCTAGCAGTGTCAAAACAGGTTTTTACTATGACTGTGTCTACTCCAAGGTCTCTACTCACATGTTACAACTTGTCATGCTCCTTTCATACTTTTTCTTATATTGACTCTTGCTTCATTTCAAAATGTCCCTGTGTAATTCCTTGGTTATTCATTTCCAGATGATGTCTGTCTTTCCCTTTCACATGATCATTTGGGAACTAATAGTTGTCTTTCGATTTAGTGTAATTTTTTGTGGCAAATGTTCTCTAGTTTGGCATACTCAGCCAAACACATGCATTAAATAGTTTCACGTTCTTACCCACAGCAGATGCTGTTATCCAGGCCATTTGCCAAGGGTAGGCTATGAAAATACCCCACAAAAGATGTCTTGTGAAGTCATCTAGTCCAATCTCATGCTCAAAAGAGGTTCAACATACAACTCTGATCAGAATGCTTAGGTTTTTTGTCCAGTTGGGTTTTGGAAGCCTCCAGAGCTGGAGATTGTAAAATCTCTTGGGGCAACTGGCTCCAGTTCTTAATTATACTGAGCATATTTTTTTCTTATATCTAATTGGAAGAGGAAGGGTGGGGGCAGGAAGTTTCTCAAAAAGAGGAAGGTGTGATAACAGCAGATAATGGTAGAACATGGCAGGCATGTTGTACTAGACAATTGTACTTCCAAACAGTCACTAAAGCCTGCAGAATACGTTCTGTGTCAGGATCTGTGCCAGTTAGCTTTGAATCTGATCAAGGCTGACTTGTTTTATGAAACAGGAAGTTATAATCTCATAGAAAAGACTGTTCCATGCTGGTGACATCAGTAACAGAAGAGGCTGTTCCTGAATAGGCTTAATTTACTACTGCAAATATAGTCCACATGCCTTCTCTTTCCTGCTTCTCCTTGCTGCAACTACATTGTGCAGAAGCTCAAGACATTTCCTCAAACATTCTCTTATATTGTTTGTTGTTGGAGACAGACTAAATTCTGACCTACATGCATGGCAAACCTTTGAGATCCAGTGGAAAATTACATTGAAATATAAAATTATAAACTTTTTTGGAAATAAGTACAATATATGCCAACCGTATCCTGGGCTGCATCACAAGAAGTGTGGCCAGCAGGTCGAGGGACATGGTTCTGTACTTGTACTCCACTTTCATGTGACCCCACCTGGAGTGCTACACCCATCTCTGGACCCCCCCCAACATAAGAAAGATGTGGACCTGCTGGAGCAAGTCCAGAGTAGAGCCACCAAGATGATCAGAGGCCTGAAGCACCTCTCCTGTGAAGACAGGCTGAGAGAATTGGGGTTGTTTATCCTGGAGAGGAGAAAACTCCAGGGAGACCTACAACAGAGCTTGCAAGGGACTTTTTATAAGGGTATGTAGCAACAGGACAAGGGGGAATGGTTTTAAACTGAAAGAGAGTAGGGTTACATTAGAGATTAGGAAGAAATTCTTTACTGTGAAAGCGCTGAGACACTGGAACAGGTTGCCCAGAGAAGCTGTGGATGCCTCATCACTGGAAGTGTTCAAGGCCAGGCTGGATGGGGCTTTGAGCAACCTGGTCTAGTGGAAAGTGTCCCTGCCCATGGCAGAGGGGCTGGAACTGGATGATCTTTAAGATACTTTCCAACTCAAATCACTCTATGATTCTGTGATGATTCCTTCTACTGTGTAGATAATACAGCAATGACACTGCTTATTTCCTAAAAATACTTTAAGCATTATTAGTGACTGAGTTCAGCAAAGAGAAAATACCAACGAATGTTTTCTTTCAAAGAATGACAGTTCTATAAAGTCTGGTGATCAAAAATTCCTGAGGGGAAAGAGTTTTTATTCCCTTTGAGTGGAAAAATGAGAAAAAGCATAAGACATACATCACCCACTCACACCTCCTCTAGGGATATTTGGAGAGGCATTCTAGCAATCAGAGCTGACGAGCAGTGGATTTTTCACTTCACAGAAGAAGCCGAAGTTTTACATTTTATTATGCTTTGAAATGAAAACTAGAAGTGCAGCCATATTTTCCATTTGAAAATTTCCAGACAGCTCTAATAACTGCATACGAATTTAGACACCAGGAGGGGAATGGATGTCCAGAAAGGCTCAGTGAAGGAAACATCTCTTACTCAAGAGCTCATGTTTGGCAGCCAGGCTTCTATTTAAAAGGACTAGATGCTCATTACTGCTTTCCCATGAGGCATGTGTTGTGGCACATTGCACATATGATAATAAACAGTGTTGACTGAGACCACTTTTCTCAGAGACGTGACACAGAGGGCACAGCATAAAATTATAAATAAAATAAAACTACCCACAACTAATCAATTTACTGTGAATTTCACGGAGGTGGCCTTACAGCAAAAATGACGAGCTTCAATACAGGACCAAAGGTAAGCAATCTCTGGTAAGCCTTTCTATGTCCCTCATGCATATTTAAAGTATATTCTATGGTCATTCCTCATGGCAGAACCAGAGAATCTGGAAGGCTCCTGTTCAGGCTGCATCTTACTAGGTGCCCGTAAGAATCAATGCTGGAGCCTTGCTTGCTGAATTGTCCTTTTTTTGTACAGTATCTCCTGTGCTAACTAGAATGACTGAATTTACGAAGACCTAGGTAAAAGAAGAAACTGTGATTTCTAGTAACCATGTCTGCTACTCAGAAAAGATTTTGCTACTGCTCAGAAGGCTTGACTATATTGAGATGAAATATGCGAGTACATGTGCCTTTGTGTAGAGGGAATAGTCTAGATGCATGTAATGTCTTGTTATTTTATGTTAGTGGAAACTTAGTAAGAATGTGACATTAATAAGGCACAGACATAGCTGACACATTATAAGATAGCACCAAGAAATTTTAGTTCTTGCTGTCCTTTCCAGAGAAGACCTGCTCATGCTTGCAATCTTCTCTCCAGAACTTTCTGCCATGTATTAAAATCACCTACCTACTTCAGCTGGAGCCTGTGACCTTTTCTGTCAAGGTCTTCATTATATAAATATAAGGCCAAACTTTTGCAGACAGTTTGGTAAATTAGATAATGCAACATATGGAATGTTTCAGTGGGGATAAATATACTTTGCTTCTTTTCACACACACACAGAATCACACAGAATCGCCAGGTTGGAAGAGACCTCTAAGATCATCAAGTCCAACCCATGCCCTAACACCTCAACTAAACCATGGCACCGAGTGCCACATCCAATCTTTTTTTAAACACATCTAGGGATGGTGATTCCACCACGTCCCCAGGCAGACAATTCCAGTACTTTACCACTATTTCTGTGAAAAACTTTTTCCTAACATCCAACCTATATTTCCCTTGGTGCAGTCTGTGTCCTCTCATTCTGTTAGTTGCTGCCTGGAGAAAGAGACCAACCCCCACCTGACTACAACCACCTTTCAGGTAGTTGTAGAGAGTGATAAGGTAACCTCTGAGTCTCCTTTTCTCCAGGCTAAACAACCCCAGCTCCCTCAATTGTTCCTCATAAGGCTTGTGTTCCAAGCCCCTCACCAGCCTTGTCGCCCTCCTCTGGACACGCTCAAGCGTCTCCATGTCCTTCCTGAACTGAGGGACCCAGAACCGGACACAGCACTCGAGGTGCGGCCTCACCAGTGCTGAGTACAGGGGAAGAACGACTTCCCTGGTCCTGCTGGCCACACTGTTCCTGATACAGGCCAGGGTGCCGCTGACGTTTTTGGCCACCAGGGCACACTGCCGGCTCGTGTTTAGTCAGCTGTCGACCAGTACCCCCAGGCCCTTTCCGCCTGGGCACTGTCCAGCCACATCGCCCCCAGCCTATAATGTTGCAGGGAGTTATTGTGGCCAAAATGCAGGACTTGGCACTTGGACTTCATCCTATTAGACTCTGCCCATCCATCCAACTGTTCCAGATCTCTCTGCAGAGCTCTTACCTTCCAATAGATTGACACATGCTCCCAGCTTTGTGTCGTCCGCAAATTTACTAATGAATGGCTCAATACCCTCATCCATGAGGACTGACAGAAGGAACTAGTGCCTGAAACATGAAAAAAGAGTGCTGAAAAAAACAATGAATTTTATGCCATCCTCCACATTATGTTTATGAGTGTCATTGTGCACATGTTAATCCAGAGCAGGTGATGCCTCTTTCAGACCAGTGAGCCTCGTCATCGAAGGTCAAATAGAAACTTGAAGCTGGAAAGGGTCAAGCTAGTAAATGAGAAGGAAAAGCTTGCTGAGACCATAATCCCTTCACTCATGTCAAAACAGATTTGAGCTATTGTTCAGCCTGTGGAACCTCTATTACCTTTAGAAGTCATTCTCTTTGAAAGCATTCAGGAGCCTGTGGAAAGGAAATTTGAAATGAGCACAGTTTAAAGGAATTCACCTTTGTCACTTCAAGGAGAGAACAGCCTGTGCCCTACAGAGATGAACATAAAACACAGGCACAGTGAAAGTCCACTGGTTTATAAGTTTTGGTGTTAGGATGATTACAGTCATATGGTTTTGAATGATTTTTCTAATTGATATAATTTAAGATATAAACAAAGTTAATTACATTAATCTTGGTCAGAGGGGTAAAGTTCATTTAGACATTGACGGAAGCAGTACATGTAAATGAGATATAAGCTATCGACCACAGCTATAATGCACAGCTGAAAATCTCTGCTAAGACAAGAAACTCAGAAGAAAATCTGAATCCTTTGCAGGTGACTAAAGACTACGTAATGTATTTTTCAAAAGAGAAAAGGTTGTAAAGTATCATTATACTCTGAATAGAGCTCAAAATTTATGTGGAAGTAAGAAGGTATGCAACTGAGGAAATAGATACTCAGGCAGACCATGCATGAGCTCATGACTTCTGGGAAGCTAAATATTAACCTTATAAATAGAGATAAAGAAGAAGAGTATTGGGCATGGGAGTTTGGAGACCAATCCGTCTTCTTTAAACTGAGCATCAGTAAGACATAAGCAGGTTTTTCATATTCTCTGAAATCTGTTGATAAAATTATCAGCACTTAGTCAATATAAATTACTCACAAGAACATGAACATCGAGCAACATATTGAAAGACAAAACTGATGATGCAATTTGATAGAAATCACAAAATAACTAGGAGTATTGGTGATACAATAAAGGGGTATATGGGATCTTTCAAAGAATCCAAAGTAATGGTTTGTTTGAGTTTACAAGAAAATTAGGCACATGCACTGGGTCTCAGACCAGAGCCATAATTCTCAGCTGCCTGATTTGAACAAGCTTCTCTGCCGAAGAAGAGTGCATAAGTGGTTTTATTCTTTGGTGGGAAGGATCCTAAGAGACTTGATCTGATAGAAGTTGATAGAGAAACAGAAAAGAACAGGACAGATTATTGCTATTGTTCTTAAGCGTGATGAATTGCCACTATTTTCAGCTTGTTACTGGAAGAAACAAAAAAGGAGGGAAAAAAGGGAATTTATCAAGTGATTTTGACTGTAACACTGACTGTTTGGCTGGAAATTCTTTTGCACACTCTATCTTCTCCTTCCCAAGAGACCCTATAACACCTCACAGAAAGAACAAGGCTAAAATCTAATTTCAATGCCAAAATTATCTTAAAAGAAATTTATTAGATCTGAACAACCACAGAAATTCCTAAAGTCTGAAAGAGCTTCAAGTAGGATTTTCAGGTTGCAAAAAAAGATTGCAGGAGATAATACAAAAACAAATAGAAAAACCAAAAATAGAGGAAGGATCCACTAGCAAAAAAAGGAAAAAAGAGGTAGGTGGCTTGAACATCAAATTTCTTTAAAAGTCAAATTTGTCTTTTTTAATATTAGTAAGAATAAATGGTCCATCTGGAAACCTAAGGCAACTCTGAGTCTCCTAACAGAGGGTTGGAAATTAGGTTGGAAATGTTTTGTTGTCTTACTGGTAATAGTTACAGGTAAGGACATCTTTGAGAGTACAACTGTGTAAAAGATGGGATTCTCTGCTTGTGGTGAGCAGGAGAGATTTAAACCACCTCTTTGAAAATTTACATTTTCAGTATACCAGCAGTAAACCAAGGTTCATCTTCCTCATCATTTCACGGGTATTACTACATTATTCCATGCATCTATTACCATAATTTTGACATCGTTTTTTAGAGACTAATCAGGCCACATGCCAACATGTACAGATCAATTTCGATAGATTTGGACTTAATTGTAGAAGCCACTTATAAGCCACTGAAGTCTGCAGAGGGTCTTGTTCAACATAGGAACTATTTATGTGTCAGCTTTTACAAGGGATCCTTAGAAATTGCTGTTGTCAGAGGTAATCTTCAGTGTAGGGAAAATTGACATGGACCTCAACACAAATACCTTCATTCCTTCTTCTACCATGACCCTGCAAGGTCATTGGTGTTGTGTTGTGTAAGTCAGCACACTGTCACTCGTGTTTCACACAAGGCTGTCTTTAGAACCTAATATTGCTTAAAAAAGCTTCCTTTGTGTAGGAAATATTTCCTATAAAAAAAAGTATGTTTAAATTTGACCTTCATTGAATCAGCACAGCCTCAATGGAGAGGCTAATAGAATTGGATACACATGGCATAAACCCACTTGTCTGATGGTAACATACTCCTGGTGCTGAGTTACATTATGATGGCTGGTCTACCTTATGCAATTAACGAATGAAGATGAATTAGAAAAATCTCCAAATGCTGCATGGAGGAAATAAATAAAATGCCCCAGTTTTTATTGTGGAAACTTCCATAAACTACATTTATTACAGAAGTTGTGAAAGAAAGAGAGAGGAAGAAGGAGAGAGAAATTGTTACATTACCTGAAATAAAACCATCTCAATTTTTCCACTTGGTGTGGACATACTGGTAATATCTTCCTGTGTTTTGCAAAATCTAAAGACAAGAAGGATCAAAGCTACCTTTTGAAACTTCAAATTTCAAAGGGCACCTTAGCCCTATGACTGAGTTCAGATTAAACTTGATGGCTGCTTACCAGATCTAAAAGAATTTAACTTTACCAGTAGCAGTCACAACTTTCACAAAATGATTTGAGACTCAGCTTGAGAAAACTGGCAGTCTTAAGTCCTGACAAATAAATACCCACAGTATTTATAAATATATAAAAATAACAATAATAATATAAATAATAATATAATTAAAATTTAAAAATAATAATATAAATAATAATAATATAGAATAATAATAATAATACAAAAGCACCTGAGACTTGCTGACACATATATATTCCAAGAATCAGATAAAGAATTCATTGTCAGATTAATGCAACGGAGCTGTACATTGTATGGGATGAAATGATTCCTAATATTTAAACAGTCTACCACTGTTAGGGAGGTGTAAGTTCCGGCAGGTATAAAAAAAAATTAGTCCTTGTTATGGTATGGATTGAGAACTACCAGGAATTCTAATTCCTCCCAAAAAAGCTGCAATTTTTTATTCTAATGGAAAAATTGAAATTGCTTTAATCAGATACCTTAGTTTGGTGAAGAAAGACAAACAGCAATATCAACCACTTGATTTTGTAAAAAGATTAGCTTTTTAAAGTAAGGAAAGGAGCAACTCAGTGTTTGGTTACTGGAACAGGTATTATTAAGGGAACAAAACCATAGCAAGGGACTAAATTTGAAGAGAGAGCCCAGATAATGATAAAAATATTAAGGAAAACGGATCATGCCTTCTTCTATCATGCAGAAAGACCCTATATTATGTCATTTATAGACTCATTGAGTTGGCTTTTGCATGATTAGTTGAGTGCTAAATGATTAAGAGTTAAAACTGTTGTTCATTAAAGTTAAAAAGAGTGTTTACTGTAAAGTTATGTAATTCCCCAAAAGTTTGTATTATTCCCCAGTTGTTTGTCCCCTTCTGGTGTTGAAAGCAAGTTGAACAAGTTAAGTTAAATGTTGAAAAGGCAGCTGTAAGGTGGAATAAGTCCCTCAGAAACCTCGAGTTTCTAAAGTCAACCACCCGACCCCCACAGGGCAACAAGGCACCTCAAGCTATTTTTATCTGTCCGGCAGTTAGGCTCCTAACTTGCAGCCATGGAAACCAGAATTTTAATGAGGCGCCTTCCCGCCTTTCTGAGAGGCTTACATCACCCCTTGAAATCAAACGAGCCATTGGTGGGTAGATGTGACCTCACTCCAGGACACTGCAATCGGTGAGGACCAGAGAGGCGGACCTGTGGGCGGGCCAGGGAGGAGCCCGAGACTTTAAAAGCTGCTGCACAGGCTGAGCAAGTGCCTTTTCTGCTTCGGACTTAGGCGTGGTGGCAGTGTGGCGCTGTGGTGAGGGTCTGTACCTCCTACAAGAGGCTGAGTAAACTTATTTAACTTGGGAATGGCCTAAGTTAGCCCAGTGCCGCACACCTCCGCTCTGGGTTTTTCCTACCCTTTTGGGTTCTGGTAAGGTCTTTGATCCCTGTGTTCCCGGACTTCTTTTTTTGTACTTATTTTCAAATTACGCCTTACTATATTTTTTCCTAAGTTGATTTTGCTTAAATAAATGATTTTTTTTCTAAAAACGAGTCTTCCTCGTTTTTGACATGTTATAACAGACATATGGCTCTCTTTTAACTGGTGCGTATGTCCGCCTGAGAAATACAATGCAGTTGGAGAAGTAGACCCCTTGGTGTCAGAAAGTCTTCCTTAGAACAGCATGAAAATGTGGTTTTCTATCTTTTTTTCTGTTTTTTGTTACAGAAACCTTCCTTTCCATCCTGTGTTTCAAGACTTTGAATTAAGTATGATTTCCTAGCCATAATGGGGTGGGGGGGGCGGGGATGGTGTTAATTTATTCAAAGCCTCACTAGTTCAAAACACTGAATTAATCAGCTAAAATTAGTTTTTCTATTTATTGGTCAAGCTTTCTTGGGAAAATAAATCCCACTCAACTAAAGAATTTTTCATTTTAAAGCAGTGATTTGTTTTAAGGAAAAACAAACTATTCTTTAGAATGCACTTTCCTAGTGAAACAATCTCAGTCCTGCACTGGGTTGTAAAATCTTTATGGGCTTGTTCTGTAGCACAATCCATAGTAAAATGGTGGCATTACTGGTTAGTAGTTAGAACTCATCAAAACTGTACTATTTTTTCCTTGAAATGGTAAATATTTGCATAAAGGAGTAGTGAGCTTTTGCAATAGACCCCCAAAAAGTAGACCATTTTTCCTGTGGCAACTAGGGAAGATTGTGATCTTACATGTCAGATTATTTCTGTCAGGATATGTAGTGAATTTAGGCATATGGTTGGAACTGTTAAAGATGCTAGCACTCCGTTAACACCATAAATAATCATATTACAGACTTTAGTGGCTATACTTCTCTGGATGCTGAGCTGAGAAACACTCCTGGATTCCCTGGGTTTTACACATTAAAAGCTTTTTTTCTGCATC
This sequence comes from Edolisoma coerulescens, assembly GCA_013397115.1. NCBI lineage: Eukaryota > Metazoa > Chordata > Aves > Passeriformes > Campephagidae > Edolisoma > Edolisoma coerulescens. The sequence goes on from VWZW01005522.1 coordinate 672,329, forward strand.
CCAGTGCTGCATTTAGTGCAGAATAGGAGCTAAAGGCACAACAGAATCAAACTTTATTCATCTTGGAAAAAAAGAAGATTGCATGGTACTTTTGTACTACATAATGCAATGTATAGTGAGCCACAAATTCATAAATATCTACAGAGTGGTGCTGTTTATGAAAGAATAAATCTATAATCTTTTTTCTTACAGTGTACTCCTTGGTCAAAGACATTTGCTTTTAAGGTCTACAGTATTTTCATTAAGGGCACTGAGTTAACACATGGTTATATTACCCTAAGACAGCATTTCTTGTCATTTTATCTTGTTGTTAACTCTAAAACCAATTTGCTTTGATAAGAAAGATCACAAGAGAATATTTGACAAATCAAGGCTGTCCAGACATCAGCTATTTTACTATATATATTTTCCTCTGTACTTCATGATGATAGACTGTCATCCATTAGAAGAAGCATAAAGAACAATGAGAGACTTATTTTTTATTTATCTGACAAAGATACATTGCTCTGATAGCATCACTTTTATTCTAGAAGTATATTATCTCAGCCTGGAAGACTGACAGTATGCTTCTAGTTTCATTCATCAGGCTGAAGATTTTTCATGGCCTTGGCCTCTGTCTTCTTGTGAAAGACAACTGCATACATAATAGGAAAAGAGAAGTGCAACTTAATTGTTTCAATAAACTCCCACGAGTAAGGAAGACTTAACATCAGTGTTTTAAGCACTTTTTTTTTGAGAGTGGAGGGAAGGGGAGGAAGTCTCTGAAGCTTGATAGTAATAAGTGTACATCTCTTTTTAACTCATAGTAAAAATCACACAAGTTAGAGGGGCCTTGAATATGTGCTACCCTGAGTTCTGTTACAAGCGTAGAGACCAGAAAAATCTGTTATAAAAGAATAAAAAAGTTCTGCAGAGAGAAAAGACTCACGTTGCATTCAGTGATGGGTGAAATTACCTCATGGCTGCAGCCTTTTGCACATTGAGCATGTGTGGGTAGGAAGGCTCAGAAAAATGCCTGAAATTCATATTTACACATTTCTACCCCTCTACCATGTTGGTAGCCATGTTTTTTCCCTGTGTGCATAGAAAGATATTGACATCCAAATCCAACTTCAGTGAGAAAAACTGTTTGCAAACACTAAACTACAACTTGCAGGCTTTTTGGGTAATTAAAGCAAACTTAGTCCACCACAAGTTCACACAAGCTGGCTATAGAAGCACCACAAGGTTATAAAATAAAGTAAACAAAAGCAGCAATCCAAAAGCATTTCTGCACCTGTTTCTTTAGGAAAACTGAACAATATCATGGTGCTCTCAAAGCCTGGAGCCAATCTAATAAAAGATTCAAGTGATGTGTGCTGCAGATTCATTGCTGTTACCTTATTTAAGGACATTTTTAACTTATTGCTGAAGCTGAAAAATTAGCTTTTCAAGCATTTTAAAGTTACAGAGGTATTCAAGCTGTTACATCCAAACATAAGTCTCTTTTCAATTTTCAGTGGCATCTTCTTCATCATTACAAAAAAAAAAAAAAAGGAAATAAAATGCCTCCTATGGTGTTTGCACAATATCTGTGACATCGTACTGGATATTTTGCTCCTGATGCTGTTTGGAAAGAAGCCTACAAAAGTCTTCATTTTTATCCAGAGTGCCTTATTGCAGTCAAGTCAAGTTTGTATTCTTAACTTAATTTTTACCATTCACAAACCACCTAAACCACAAAACACTGGGCAAATGTTTAACCTTACAATTACACCAAGATTTTGCGTAAGGCAGGAGAAACCTTTCTTTCCCACTTTATGGTAAAGGTTGGAAGCAAGTACAGGGATATTTTATTGCGTATTGCTCCAGTTGTGTTATATCAGATGATAAGGAGACAGCTTGACAACAGGGAAGATCCTTGTTTTTCACCTGCCCATTCACTTCCACCTATCTGAAACCTCAAGTAATAAAAAAAATGTTAGAAATGGCTGCAATAGGTGCGACAGAAAGTGCTTCACTGAGCTACTAGAAGTGTGTGGACTCTCAACAGCACTTGCAGCAGATTTTTAATTGCTTCCTCAGAGTTCTACTTTTTCTGTCTGATACGGTGACAAGTCAGTAGCCATATATCTTTTTCTGTGCTGGAGCTACAGCTGAAATATGTTCGCTTATTTCAGACAAGATTCATGATGTTGCAAGATTGCCTGATCTGGAAGTCAGGAAGATAAAATGAGAGGAGGCAGGGCAGAGAAACAAGGCAGGAAAGAGAACATAGTTATTCTGAAAACTTTTAAAGTATCTCAAAGTGAAGAAAGAACAAATTTGTGCGTTGTGAGAGAAGATAATAGCCAGTTCCCAGTTTCAACATGGCTGAAACTGTTTGAACAAGGAACACTGTGAGTCAGTCACTGCCCAGTCTGCTGTGCCCAGATGGTCACATAGGTAAGCTAAAACAAATTTCAGACAGAATTCAGTTCTTGACTTCTTTTATGTAACTTTGCACTCACTTCTGCCCACACAGTGTACTATTTAAACAGCAGTGTAAAATACAGCTGCATGATCCATAATCAGACTACTCCCAATTAGCAGGGAAATGTGACGGTCCCTGTAACAGATCTTAGCAATACTAAGTGTTGGCATAGAGTAAAGACTTAGAATTGGATTCTGCTTAACCACCATGCAAATTTTCCTATGGCAGTGGAGAAGACATACGTAGGACATGCACACTAAAAAATAAAAAGAGAGCAGAGGACCTAGCTTTGTGTCGGGCCTGTCTTCACCTAAAGATCTTCCTGTTAGAGAGGCAGTGGCATGCAGGAAACAATACAGCAGTGCTAGCACAAGCATTCAGAAATCATTCTGTTTGCCCCACACATCAAGTCATAGCACCAGCTAAAATAAATAAAAAATTTTCAGTGTAATAATGTTGGATTCAAAATCTTTCTTCATTTTGAACCTTCAGAACTCATACACTTTCGTACTCTTCTGTGACACTGAAACTTGCCTGGCTTTTAGTTTAGAACAATTCATCATTAAAAAGTAAAATCATGTCATGGGTCATAATGTGTAAGTTCACAGTGTAAATGTTGTTTTACAGATCACAAGAGAATTTAAGTGGTGACCCAAAGAGAGAATGTAACGTCAGCTTGTTCTCAATCTCCTTTGTGAATAGTTGTCACTCAGTATTACTCATTTATGTTTTTCCAAGTTTGTTCAGGTTAAAGAGCAAAAACATCATAAAAGGATTCATCTTACACTTGAATCCAGATGATAATAAAATGTTCCAAATGTTGACTGCCACACAAAACCCAACTTCTTGTGTCAGATTTTCTCTGAGGAGCTGAGGAATAACTGCTCTTGTTCTGCTTTTTGCTCTGATGCCTTCACAGGGCCAAGGGTTAAGATTGTAATCATAGGGTAAGAACAAGGTAGAGAGAAACTAACATCTTGTATATGCATATGGAAGTTCCCTGGGGGAATGCAAGCCACTGCTGCTATGTCAAGTTTGGACCTCCCTAAACTACATGACAACTTTCTCTTTTCCTTCCCTATATGACAGTATAGTTCTTTCCTTCACTGGGCACCTACAAAATTCATTGAATGAATGTCTCACTCCTCTAGAGACAGTAGGAGAGCAGAAGGAATAATACACAAAGTCAGTTGTTATCATGATAATCTGAAACTTCTTTACATGTAAAAGGTACTAAGAAAAGGAAATCCTAGTGTTTCTTTTTTTATTCCGCCACTGAGGTGTAAATCCATTACATTTCACAGAACTATATAGCATCTGTCTAACTTCAGACAAAGTATTACCAAAAGGTATACAGATCATATTCTATCATCAAAGGAAAATTCGTATTACTGTTTCTGTCAGGACTTTATACCTGACTGTAAGAACTGTGAGACTAGTGTCATAAATCAATGTTCCTGGGTGTAATATCTTTCTCATAGTAAAGACACAGTCCAAAGAATACTTTCATGAGCTGTGTGAGAAAACTTATTCATACTCTTAACGACAGCAAAAGCCATGGATACTGTTCTAATCCTGTTATGGGGAGACATTTTTAATTTTAGTGATATTGTATGTGCTAAATATAAAGAAAAGCTCTGTAGCTGTGAACCAAGTGGTTTTGGTGGTTTTTTAGTCTTTTCTTTTTTTCCCTGCATCTCTGTGCATGAGATGTTTCAAAATTCCAGGTTAATCTTATTCTTTTAGAGGACATGTTCCCATTTCCTTCGACTTGGGAAATTAATTTTTCCTTTTCAATTCTTAGGTAATTTTGCTGCGTTTTTTTCCCGCCTGCCTCAACCTTCTTATTCTTCTGTTCTTGATTTCTTTTTCTTCAGTGTCTCCTGTATCAAAATCTATAATTAATTTTATTTATAATTATTTTATTGACATCTATGGTCAATTATTTATTTTAATCTAGCTTTCATTTTTATTTTTAATATTTATTTTACTGTGGGATTATTTTGCTTGTGTCAGATGATCTCTGCCCTGAACAATGATAATGCAAAGTCTTTTTACAACTTTCTATTTGTATCCAGAAGCCAGAGAAAAGAGCTGAAAATTTTCTCTGAAAACTTATTTTTTAAATTAATCTTTCTTATTTAAACCGTCATTGTGATGTGGCAATATACCATTTTCCTGGTTTTGTTTTTCTTAAAAATGTACCTTAACATTTTAGAACTAGCAAGAGCAAGCAAGAAGCCAGGCAAGAAGGGTATTAATAGAAAAGTTATATGGAAGCAAAGAATGTGGCATGAATGTTACATTTATTGTGAGGAAAAACTGTTAATTTTTAGAAACAAATAATGCTTTTGTGATCCTCTATCATTGCCATAGACTGAACACTTTTTTTTTTTATTATTGTTTCAAAATAATTTGCTGAGGTGGAACTTCAGAAAAAATAATCAGTTGTGTCAGATAATTCACAGTTCAGTGATTAAGGTTGCCTCCTCTTGCCCTTTCTGTTTGCTTTTGGATTTGTTGTTTCTTTATAAGTGAGCACAAAGTAAGGGTTCTTTTTCAGTTTTGAGTTTTCCCTTGTTGTTTAGATTTCTTACTCAGACATCTTTCTTCCAGATGGGAGTTAGAAAGAAGACGAATTTAAAAAGTAAAAGGGAAAGGAAAGAACAAAAAACAAAACTTTTTTTTCAGCTTTTTCATCTGAACTAGTATAAATTCAGTGTGTTTGAATATGGAATAAAACTTCAAAAATATTGAACAGTGATTTTTTGAACAAAGAAGGATATTTTCATAAGTAATTGGCTTCCTCATTGAGATACAGAATTCACATTTATTGTGGAAATTTTTGGATTAAAAAAATTGTAATGTTTTAACTGTTCACATTAAATTTTATTTATAACAAAAGTCAATATAAGAAAAAATGTTGTAAGTGGTATTATTTTCTATATTAGTTCAGCTATTTCACAGGCCCAGGAAACAAAAAAAAGATATTTTCATGGAATCATAAAGTTTTGGCTGATTACTGTCACTGCTGGTCTTGCACAATACTTACTGTCAGAAATTGGTAGCATCTGATTTACAAAGAGCTAAATATACATTGACTGTATTCTAACTTTTCCTGCGCTATAAATGTCACATGCTGAATTAGAATCTAAAAATATTCAAATGGTTTCTCAAAGTAATAATAGATTTCAGACACCCTAGAAATATTTTTATTTTAAAGGTAGGTAAGTAGCTATGTAAGTTTTAAAGCATTAGGTTTTCTTTTTATTTCAGTTCTGTTTGGTAGAGATAACTGGCACTATGCACTTCAAATAGTTACTAGGACCACAAAGATCCAATCAGGCTGTAAGGTGTTTGATGATTGCACTCAACATTGATCGACCAAAAATACATTAAGTTTCATCTTAAGCAGGCTATTTGGAGGTAATGAGCCAAATAGTACATTGTTGCTCTAGATAAGATTATGGCACGATGTGAAAAATTAATTTTTGAAGCCCTTAATAAATCAGTGGAAGATCAGACTACAACCTACCATTTCCTCGTAGTTCATCCCACATATATCCTGTTAACCCGACTGCAATTATACAGGAAATACTTTTTTCTAAAGGATGTTAACGAAGGTCTGAACATGTAAAAACTTATGCTGCAATCTTATAAAATTGTTTAATTTTACTACCTTTTATGATTCTGTTAATATTTGAATGATGCTACTGAATAATTTTTCCAGCATTTCTGTTGGAGCATCATACTGTTTACTATTAAGATGGTCTTCCCAGTTCAAATAACAAGAGTACAGATAAACGTTCAAGAGTCAATAGACATTTTTTTGCAGTGATCCAAGTAATCTTACAGTAACCACATAAAGAAAAAAAGTGTCTATTAATAATATTAATATTAATGAATGTTTTCAAGAGGTAGTAATGTCATAAGCTATGTGCCATTTTGAGTTTGCATTGCCATTTTAAAAGTATCTTTGGATAACAATCTGATGCTAAAATGACAGGGTTTATGGAGAGAAAAGTTTTAAAGGGCTTTTCAACATCTGTTTGCATCCGACCTATACTTACCCTTTTTTCCACCTTTTTTCTGTTGCTTTCACTTTTTACTTTTTAATCTTAACCAAGAAAGTGAATTATATGCTCAGTTGGCTCAAATCACTATAGTCATTATTACAGAAACATTCAACACCAGGGAACAAATAGTATTTCATTACAATTAGGATTTGTCAATACTGCAAACATGAACTGTATAGAATTTGATTAAAGTGCTGCTGTGACCTGACCTGGTTGTGAGGTGATTCTAATTTGCAGTGTAGACAGTTGGCTGTCTTTTATCATTTTCCCTTTATAACCTTCTCCACTGCCTTAATTATAATAGGATCTGACTCTTTCCTTTTATTTTGGTGAGGAGGTTGGAGGTGAGCACCATGGAGAGCTGCTGAATTTGTGTCACATGACCAAAAATGTCAGCAAGAACATAGTACAGCAAATTTCATTTTCAACATTCAATTTTATTCATAATGTTACACTATGTGGCCAGATAGATAGTTTGTTTAATATTAATTTTATTCTCTTCTTATAAAGGCTTCTTACTCTGAAATCCATGTGCTAGGAAATTCAGTTGCTTAAGTTGTTTCTCAGTGATTTCTGTGAAGTCCATTACAGGTTTGCTTATCTCTATGTTTTCATTTTCATCATCTTAAGGTACTCCATTTCTAAGTAACATTTTGCCTTGCTTATTTAGAGGAAAAAAAATAAACAGAAAAACGGAGCTGAAGAAAACATGGAAGCGTTTTATGTCCCAGACAACAAAAAAATATATGCCATCTATAAATTAAAAACAAACAAACAAACAAACTACCAAAAAACCCCAAAACAAAATCCCAACCAACTAACCAACCAAAAACCAGCAACAACAATAAGAGTAACAACAACAACATCAACAACAACAAACTCTAAATTAACATTTAAAAGCAGAGTTGGTTCCTCGCCCAATGTAAGTACGGATACCCATGAAGGTAGGGTGCAGTTAAAGAAAACCACTGTCTCATCAGTTTACATAACAGCATATGAATTCAAGACCACCTAGAAAATGTGAGAATAGTGTGGAACATCTCGTTCACACTTTGAGCATTCGCCATTCAGAATGAAAGTCCCTTCTGAGTGGTGTCCCTCAGAGGTCCGTAGAGGCACCAGTCACCAGTTACGCAGACTAGGATTGAGTACATCCTCAGCAAGTATGCATGTGATGCTAACCTGAGTGCTGAACCTGATGTGCCTGAAGGAAGGATCCATGAGAACCTCATGAAGTCCAACAAGTCCAAGTGCAAGGCCCTGAACCTGGGACAGGATAATCCCCAACATTCACACAGTCTGAGGGATTAAGGGATTCTGAGCAGCCCTTTGGAAAATGGCTTGAGGGTGCTGGCAGATGAAGCCAACATGAGCCAAGAGTGAGCACTCACAGTCCAGAAAGCCAACTGTATCCTGAGCTGCATAAACAGAAATGTGTCCAGCAGGTCAAGGAAGGTGGTTCTGTGCCTCTGCTGCACTGTTGTGAGACCCCACCAGGAATGGTGCATCCAGCTCTGAGGTCCCTGCAGCACGAAAGACATAGACCTCTTAGAACAAATCCAGAGGAGGGCTGCAAAAATGAACAAAGGGCTGGAACATTTTGCCTGCTTGAGAAGACTGGGAGAGTTGGGGTTTTTTGAACTGGAGAAGAGAAGGCTCTGGGAAGACCTTATAGCACCTGTGAGTGTCTAAAGGAAGCTTATAAGAAAGGCGGAGAAAGACTTTTGACCAAGGCTGGTGGGACAATGGTTGCAACCAAAGAAACAAAAATAGAGAAAGAAGGCAGATTTATATCAGATTTTAATCTGAAAAAGAGTAGTTTTAGATAAGAGAGAAGGAAGAAATGTGATGGTGGTGAGTCACTGGAAGAGGTTGCCCAGAGAAGTTGTGGACACTGGAAGTATTCAAAGAAAGGCTGGAGGAGCTTTAAGCACCCTGGCCAAGTGGAAGCTGTCCCTGCCAATCCAAACCATTCTATTATTCTATGAAAGAAATGAAAATGCAGAAGAGGCAAATTCTAGAGCAATTCTGGGAACAAATGACTAAACACTAAATGAAATCAAGAGTAAAGCTGTTGAGAATAAAGATAGAAAAACATTGTCAAATCACAAATCCAGAGCATGGCCCATACCAGCTATTGTGAACAAATTTAACTCTACCCCAGCCAAAACCAGCACATGATAGGAATGTACATCCTACATTCTTTATCCCATCAACTTCAAGAAGGTGAAAAATATATTGTGTTACAAAGGATGTGCTTTAGAAGCAAGTACAGTTTCCAAATTAAATTGGAAGCCTCAGGTAAATAGGTTGTCATTTTTATCCTTGTTTTTGCTACAAACGTAAGCTGAGTTCTTAATACAAGGAAAAAATAAAAGCAATGGAAGCCTATTAACTGTCCTGAGAACTCATTCCATACATAAAAGAGGGACTTTAAGACCCTTTTGTGATCTTTGGAAACACATTTGAATTCTGTGGATGAAATCCTGGCCTCATTCATTGAGGTCAAATTACTGTTGAGTTTAGGATTTCTTCTTCAGAGACCAACTTCATCTGCATGCTGGAGATAAAACTAATTCCACACATTATTAATTTATTCAGTTTATGAAAGCTGGTAGTAGCTGTTCACACCAGGTGTAGCATGCAGTTGCAAAAATTAACGTTGCTAATTATGTGTCAGAGTCCTGAGTTTTCTCCTGCTTCCCCTCTGGGGTTTGACTGTGCTCAAGGCCAGCTCTGATTTGTTGCAGCTGTGGAAATGAGGGTTGGAGTGCTGGGAAAACAGCCTGGATGGAAAAGGCTGTGAAAAGCTTTTTTAGCATCCTGCTCAGCACAAGAAATGTTTTTAGGCCAAGATGCTTAGCCTTGTCTTTGCCAGAGCTATATTATAGCTTTGCCTGTGCCTGTGGTCACCTGTATATTTTGCTGTTTCTGACCTGTGGACTTGACTTTCCAGCTTGGTCTTGGAGCTGCCTTCTGGCTATGTTAGCCTGGTGATCTGAACTGTCTGCAGAACTAGAGCTTCTCTTTTTCCTTGAGTACCATGGGACTGCATCCTTTATCTTTGAAGGTGCTGCCCCTCCTGCTCTGCTGTCTCTCAACAATTTTCATTCCCTCTCTCCTGGACTATCTGCTTCCTGCTGCCGTCCAACTCTGTGTGCAAAATAGTCGCAGCATTTACCATGGACTGCTCATCCTTGCCTCTGAAAATAAGCACATATTCATCATGTGTGGTCATAAATGAAAGTCTGTTGTGGGGAATCTAGTGACAATACACTGGGGTACTTTTTCTAAAATAATACCTACCAGATTGTTATAAAATCTGAAGAAAGGAGGAAAAAACTTATTGAATGGATGATGAAACACTCATATTGGTATCTTAGTGTGTTTTGTTTTGAATGCTCAGAGGGATAGAAGCTTAAACTAACCCTTAAATTCAGGGAGACATGATCTTAGCGAACACTTGTGACTCAACCTCACATATTTTTAGAAAGTGTTATTAGTTTCATAGCTACACCATGCAAGAGGTGCATCCACTTAACTTCAAAAAGCTAAATTGTTATTTTTTTAAGATACTTTGCTTACTCACAATGCACTAAGTAATTTTGTGATTGCAAGGAATCTGTACTTTGTGTAATTTGTTTAGTCAATACAATGGAGAGAAAGATTACAAGAGCTAAAGAGAATTTAACACTTTGAAATATTAGCCAAATTATCTGTCAAGATGTTTTTTTCTATGCATGGAGACAGAAACACAAGGAATTGCCCAGGTGAATCAGAACAGAAAGGACAAAGAGAAACAACTTTGCTAATGCTTTCTATGAATTTTCAGAAACTTCCTCATACAGACTCCATTTGCTTGGAATTCTAAAATTTTGTGATGCAAACAAGAGTTGCAGTGTCAATGTAATATAAGGTATCTTCATGATATTAAGAGGACCAGACCTTGTAACATCTGCCCGAGGTTTTCTGCTATATTGTTTTCTTTGGGGACCGTACAGCTGGAAGCCTACTTCCCAGAAATACCCAATAGAGATATAATTCCATAGTGACTGATCTGGGAAGAGATGGACTTTAAAAAGTAATGAAATTCAGGAGTAATATAGCATACAGGTGGAACCCAAATAGTTACCAGAAGAGAGTAAGGTAGTTGAAAACAAATTCACGTATTCATCATGCAGTCCACATAAGCAGATGATACTTTTCTTCCTCATAATAACAAAGTGTTTTTCATATGAGCTGGAACTCAGGCGTTTCCCTGTGAAATTCACCTGGACAAAAGAAAACCAAGACACTAAAATTTTTCATTACAGGTTGATCACCAATTTATATTTCTGCTTCATTTCAGGTGTCCAAGAGTACTGCAGCCCAAAGAAGGAATGCTTTGAAGATCCTCCTGTTAGCAATATCAGCAAATTAGCATTAAAGTGTACTATTCTTTTCTCCAGTGATAGGAATTTCACCAGATCAAACCAGATTATGATAGTGAAATTTAAATTCTGCATATCTCTCAAAGTAATGACTACAACAGGAAATATGGCCAACATTCATGCTTGCTAGCTCTTCTGTAAACATGCTAGGTGTGGCATAACTTGATCTCAATTACAATCCGTTATTTGTATTTCATATTTCCTAGGAAGTTTACAACAGAGTGGAGTTCAACCACTAAAACATTAAAGATATTAAGACAATTTTTTTTTATCACAATCCTTAACAGGTAAACTGCACTAAGGATAATGTTGTGCATCTCTTAAGGTAGAGTCTTTGTATTGTCCCTTACTCCATCACTGCCATGAAAATGTATCAGCAGCTGCAAATCACAAGCTTCCTGAAGAATATGTCAAAGAATCTATTTAATAAACCTATTATCTTACTGCAAAGGCACAGGATTTTAATGGCATAATTAAAGGGCTCTATGTGTATTCAAAGTACCTTGAATTTGTATCTCACTTAATAAATGGTCAAAGCACAAGAAACTAAAGGTGCTTTTATTTAACAGAAAAATACACAGTGTAGTGATAATTTAAACAGAAAGCCTGAGTGAAATTCCTTTTCTTGTTTGCCAGGTTTTAATTATCAAATTGTTTTACAGATTTTGACGGGAATCATTGCATGTGAAAATTGCCAGAATGTTAACATTTGCTAGATTTCAGCTGAGTTATTTATGCTCTAATATCACACATACAACTGATGTAAGGTATTTTGCATTTAGCTACCACGACTTTTTCTCTGACTCCACCAACCATAATCATTCTAGATACTGAGCACCTTCTGAAGATTCAGGATTTCCTTGGTCATTTCGGCTTTAGATCTCAGATTTTCTGGTAGAACATGACCTTTTACAAGGATCAGTTCTATGTGGATTTTTTACAGTTACACACACTAACCAGCCCAGTCTCTTACCTGAAATACAGAATCATAAAATATTTCTTTCTTGCTTTGCAGCCAAAACTCTCAATTCTCAATTAGATTTTTACTTTGTAGCCTGGAAATTATTTTGTCTCTGTATATCACTTCCCCAAGTATTACAACAAGTCATATAAAATGGGAGTATTTATAGAGAGAAACCCTTTCCTTATTAGCAGCCAGAGCAGCTGCAATGACTGAGCTTCTTACAGGAAGTAAGCTTTCAGAGTTTTGGCTTTTTGCTATTTGCAACAGGTTGGACTGGAAATGATGAGCTGACGAACAAAGTGATTTTTTTGCTATTATTTTTAGTTCCTCAATTCTGTTTATCCAAGTCATGTTACAGCATCAATCCAACAATAGCTAGCTGTGCCACCTTCAAGGGTTTCTCTCTGCTACACTGTCAGTCAAACTTATAAATCTTTTTCACTGAAACTGTCATCTCATGGCTGAAACACAAGTGATGCCAGTCCTATATTACAAAGGAGAGTGCGCTTTTTCTTTTAAATTCAGTGAAAAGAGTAGAACTTTTTAAAATCTTAGTGTTTTCTACACTTTACAGAACTCTAACTTCCATGCCTCATATTCAGCTTAGCTGATGATTTCTCTATTGACAATTCATACAGATGTGCTGGGTGGATGATGAGGGATTTTTCTGAGCTGAACAAGTAATGAGGAAATATTCTGGCAAAAAGTCAACTGCTTCATAATCCATTAGAGAAGATAGAAAAATGTTTCTGTCAGTTTCACATGCTGTGCAATACATGTCATGCAGGTTTCAACATTATTATTTCTCATTCAAAAATTTGAAAATCGAGGTACAGAGCACACCCTTCCCATTCCCCAGTTATTCAAAATTTAATTCAGTAAAATTATTTAAATGGCATATCATGTTGGGGAAAAAAATTGTTCCAATTAAGTAATTCTCAGAGTGTCATGAAGTTCTATCCACAGACATTGTTTATATTAAATGAATTTCCAGAATAATATTGTAAGTATCATCCAAAGTATTTGGATGTTAAAAGAAGGTTCTTTTATGAAAATTCCTATACGAAAGCTTTAATATAAATAAGCAAATTGTAAGCCATGCAGAGGAATGCATACACCATAAGAACAGAGAAATTCTTGTTATTAGGCTTACCAATCCATGTAAGAATGAGGTCAAATTTTGTCATTCACTTCATTCCATATGTATAGCAGTAAGCTTCATTCTCATGGGTAATATATAAAGGCTTATCAAACCAGGTGTGTTATGCTAATAAAAAGGACCAATACTTGTATAAATAACTATGTTGTTACTCATATGACATTAGAACAGTGGTCCACTCTAAGCAAAACATCTATACCACAAATACTCTCCCAGGAGGGAGTAACTTCTCAAACTGCAAATATTACCAGTGCTGAAGTCATAGCTGACTTCTGTTGCAGCAATTAAATTGTAGCAGGCAGATGCGGGTTTTTGGGCAGTAATGGATGGATCTTCTCCCCCTCTGTAGGGTTTTGTGGTTAACCTGAAGACATGAAGTAGATCTCAACCAGGGATCACATCTAAATACACTTGTAAAAGATAAGCTTGCATAATAAATTTAATATAAAATATAAGTAGACTTAATCCCTGAACCAAAATTATTTTTCTTGTAAAGTATAACCACTAAAAGCTACAAAATTTAAACCCTACTATGAATCTCATACAAGTGAATATAAAATTGGTAACCAAGCATGAAAAGAGCCATGTGGCCCTTCTCATTTTTCGCTTTTCATTTATGACACAACTTTGTGTCATACATGCTATGCCATTTTAGAAAATGTCCTTTTTACAAGAGTGTATACTCTGTTGTTTGCCCAGATAATATTGTTAACATACCTTGTTCATCATTGATAGGATGTATAAAACACTCTTTGTACTTCAGAAAGAAGTTTTTTTGCTGGAAATGAAATACATGACTTTAAGGGTTCTACAAATACTGTAAAATTTCATAAAGTTTAAATCTGCCACAACAAATTTCTATAAAAGGTTGGCTTTTTTGATGTGCACTGAAACTTTTATTATAAATTGGGTGATGGGTACATGAAAAGGAATATAACAATCTACAGTTTTTTCCGATGCCTGACAAAAAATTAAAGTAAAATGAAATGCACAGATAACATACATGGATAATGGAGAAAATAAATCTTTGAAGATCTTCAGTACTGTAGGGTTTTTTATTTTTTTTGCTAACTAACATGCATGCCGTGAAGAGAATGTCCACGGAGAATAAGAATACCCTTATTCAAGGTCTCAAAACTGTAGTCCAGAAATAGTATTCCATAAATGGGTTTTCCATTAACCTTTGCAAAACACACGTACTATGACTTTTAAGATCTGGGTCTTCATGCAAACTGACTTCATGCTGCCCATGAACATGGTTCAGTAGAGGTGCATGTCATCAGTGGCTATTATTTTCTGCCCTGGTAGCAGTTAGAAATTAGAATACTTCTCAACCAGAGCAAGTAATTCTCTGTTCTGTCAAGAATCTTCTCTAAACAGTGTAAGAACCAAGGTCATATCTACAGTGGTTGCCTCTCCTCCTGCCTTCTTCAATATAAGGAAAGTAGGTATTACATCTGTGTACTTTCACAAAATAACAGTGTTTAATAACAGGTGAATACATTGCTAGCAGAGAAAATAGTGCTGGCTGACTCTACGGGTGGTACATTTTTTATTTTTTCTGTGGATTGTTTTTTTTCTACATTTTTTACTATAACACAATGGTACCTTGTTAACCTCCAGTCAAGGCATTTGTCAGTTCAAGGAACAATAATTTCACGTGTGGTTTTCTTGGTTTAGATACAGAGAAAAGCCAGGACTTAATTAGTTTGGTGTGAGAAAGAGAAGAGGAGGTGTTACTCAGATATGAGCCCAAGACCCATGTCAAACTAGTACTTAACCTCTGCAGCTGGTCAGGTGAGGTGAAGTATCCAGGCAAACGAAGTGGGTTCATGTGGCCCGCATGCTATAGAGGGAGAACCATGTACGTAAATATCTTACGGCAGATAATGATAGCAGGAAAAGGAAAAAGAGAATACAGGGTGGGAGTGCTAAGGCTAGACTACATCCGGACTGTCCAATCACAGAGCTCTTAGCACATAACATGGACCTCATTTCTGCTCGCTTACTGCTTCTTACAATCAAAACAAATGGTGGTAGCATGTATGTGGCTCGAACCAGCCACAGACACACTGGAACTAAATAAGCAAAATGTATGGGAGGGGACAAGGGAAGAAGAGAAGTCAATGTCCAGATAACATTGGAAATCAGGGCACCTCAGCTACACTTTGTGAAGTAGAATTTTAAAGTAACCAGTTCTCTGGAAAGTGATAATCTGGAGTGCTTTAAAATACATAGTTGCAAATATTTCTTGGGGAAGAATTGAATGGAACAGCAAGGCTACTGGAGCTGTCCACAAAATCTTGATAACTGAATTAGTTTAGTCAAATTTAGGTAAAAGACTTTTGTTTTGGTGTTTAGGATTGATTTGCTCTGTAGCACTTCCTATGGTATTGATCTCTTTGCCTGAGATTCCCTCAAACTGTAGTTATTTCATTTGAAAACAGTGAGAAAGCCACATTCTCCTGTCACTAATAAAATTATCAAGAATTGAGTCATATATATGTCCATTTTCCCCTGTACTTGACACTGTTAAGGCCTCAGCTTGAGTACTGTGTCCAGTTCTGGGCCCCTCAATTTAGGAAGGACAGTGAGATGCTTAAATGCATGCAGAAAAGGGCAACAATGCTGGTGAAGGGTTTGGAACACAAGCCCTGTGAAGAATGGCTGAGGGAGCTGGGGTTGTTTAGCTTGGAAAAAAGGAGGAACAGGGGAGACCTTACTGCTCTCTATGAATACATGAAAGGAGGTTGTAGTCAGGTGGAGGACAGCCTCTTCTCTGAGGAAACCACTGACAGAACGAGAGGACACAATCTTAAGCTGCGCCAGGGAAAGTTTAGGCTGGACATCAGGAAAAAATTCTTCATTGAAAGAGTGATTGGGCACTGGAATGGACTGCCCAGGGAGGTGGTGGAGTCACCGTCCCTAGAGGCGTTTTAAAAAAACTGGATGTGGCACTCGGGGCCATGGTTTAGTTGATAAGGTGATGTTCGGAAATGGGTTGACTTAATGATCTCAAAGGTGTTTTCCAACCTAGTTAGTCCAGTGATTCTGCCATCCTGATACCACCATTTTAATGTTACAATGTTCTGTCATTTTGAAGATCGGTGGAAGAGTCTGAAAAGAAAGAGGAAGTGACTGTTGACATGGGAAGATGAGCGGAAGGAGAAATAAAGGATCAGACAGTCTGACAGAAGAAACTGGTTGAAGTAGAGGAACAGCATTGGAAATACGTTTTCAGTCTTCAAGATTTGGGAAGGAGAAAGAAAATCTGTAAGAATTACTGTTATGGAAGAGGAGGAATGAAACTTCACGCAAAGACTCAAAGCTGAAGAAATAAATTGTGGGAAAGGCAGAGACATAGAAATGATTCTAAGAAGCCAGATTGAAGAAGGCTATAGAAGAGGAAAAACACAATAAATATTGTCAGAAAAAGAAACATATCTTAGAAGAAGAAGCAAAAAAGCATGGGTAGCATCACTCGTGGTGTTTTGTACTGTTTATTCTCAGCTGTGAGTTTCTGAAATACTGTCTCATAGGACAGGTACAAGGACACTCCTTGGAACTGAGTTTCTTCATTGGGAGTAAAAGCTTTAGGGCCTTCAGCAGGGAAAGAAGACAAGGAGGATCCTCCTCAGAGGAGCATCAAGTACCTTCGGAGATGACTGGAGGGCCAATCTGGAACATGCTGAGTTTTTTACAGTTTGGAAAGTTGCCTAAACCACACCTGGAAGCAAAGGCATAATGGTCAGGATTAGCTGTAAGCTCTTTATTTCTGTTCAGTCTGATCTAATTTGAACTTTTCCTATTTAAAAAGTTAATTACTTTTCTATAATAAAATCTGATTTTTCTGAGTTAAACCTTTCTAGTCTTCATTGGGGGCTCGCTACGGGGTATCTGCATCAAAGTTTTGATGGTGACTCGGATTACAGTGTCTATTTAAAAGACACTGAATTTACAGGAATGGAAGGCAAATGTCTGTGGAAAGAAATGAGATTGGTTGGAATAGAAAAGAAAAAATAGAAAATATGTTTTTTGCTGAGCTATGATCTCACCTGGATGCTCTGCTTTACATTGTACATTGAATTTAAATAGTGTGGTTCCTTATACACAATGACTTTGATTAAGTCCTCAGTTGGATTATTCTGGATTTAAAATATTTTAACCTATTCTCACCTGTTACTATGCTGAATTGATGGGAACACAGTTCTCTTTTAGTAGGATCTATTAAATGTCGTTGTTGAAGACAAAGCTGTTCACTCTGTACATTGGGGTTTGATTCCCTGGGTCGTCAGTCAGCAGTGTGCATTACTGACACAGCAGTAGATAGTTATATATCACAGTGCCATCTCAGCTTTTTACCTCTCCTTATTCTCAGAGTTATTGTTGTAACACTTCAGATAACTCTTTATGTGGTGGTTTGCTTTTGAAAAATGATGGCTATCAGAACAGAGAAACATTTATCCTAATATGTTTCCTCTGTTCACGTATTTGTTATATCCAATGTAGCACAGGTTAAAATAATGTTTTTCTAACTATGGATTTATGAGCAAAATCTTTACAATATCTATGGAAAGCCTGAGCATAAATTTCTTTGTGAACTGATGGCATTATATTTCCCAGAATGTATGTGCATTGCATGTCTTTGATGCTTTGCTTAGCTAGAATCCTCCCAGCCATTTCTTCAAACCTCTAAAATGCAAGCCATTAAGGTACCATTACATGCACAGAAATTTCTGAAAAACTTGCACATAGCTACTGTTGCTAGGTAAATCACTCCCTTGACATCCATGTATTTAGATATGTTTCTTTCTTTGTCTTAGATCTGACACAGTGACATGAATTTGGGTGTGGGGGTAAGGAGAGATGTATGCAGCCAAAGCAACTGCTGAACTGTGGGAATAAAAGAAATAAAGTCAATATCTTTTAGGTATTTAAAATATGTTTTAATTATATCTGGACAGAACTCATACATTGGATGGATATTTAGCAAGTTCAAGGTAAAGAATAGCAGTTATAGCTAGAAAGATATTGAAGCATAGGTCAGTTTTGACACTACCCAGTTGTTCATAAATTACGTTCCCCAGACTGAACCTGTCTTTACGATTTTCACTCCTATTGTACTTCTGTCAGTACTCACATGTGTTTTATGTGCCTATGTTCCTGCACATCCATATTTAGGTCCATTTTGGATGATGTAAACAATTCAGCAAATTCCTTGTCCATGTCCTGAACAGGAAAGCTTCAGTTTCAAAACTGAGACATGACCATTGATTTCTGACTTTTAGGATTTGTCAGATGAATGCATAAGTTAGGCTAAATACCAAAAATAACCAAAATTGTTTGAAAAAAAATCTATGAGTGCTGAAAGGAAAACGTTTTCATGCAAGGAGTACTAGACTGAGTTGAGCTTTGATATTCTGCGACAGTGTTCTAGACATTATCCTCAGAGCCTTGGAACTGATCAGGCTTGCAGTAGCACAGTGGTTCTAATACTGACTTTCTGAAAAAGGATTAAATCTACCATTTGTGAATGTTCAATATACTTTCAATGGTACTGATGGTATTTCTAATGGTTGTTACCATTCACTGGATGCAAGATGTGTCTCACAGCTTTTATAGAAATTTCTTAACCAACCATTTTCAAAAAGTAGATGAAAACCTTGGGATTTGTCTCTGAGTAACACAATTGTTATGTAAACATTAGTGGAAAAATTATTTTCTGGAATAGATAAAGGTGGAGTTCTAGAACAGCTTGCCATTTAAATATGATTTTATGAATGCATGACAAGGCAGTTCATATTATATAGATATTCTTTCCTCAAAGTCTTCCTAGTTTTTACCTTTAACCATTTGATCAACTTCTTCCTACTCTGTAAGCCAAAAATATTTAATTGAGAAGCCAGAAAACATGTTGAGAGACTTGGGATGTTTGATTTGCAGAGTTTTAAGTGTTGCTAGTAAATAATATTATTTATGTCACTGAGTCACAGACCAATAAATCCCTACGATGGGAGAAGTCTCAGAGGAGATTGGCAAGACCCAGGAAGCTCAGAGAGTGCTGCAGGTGTGACTGACCACAGCTGTTGCGCAGGAGCTGTCTGTATCCCGACACAGTGGGGACCAGTGGAAGGCTTTTTTTTTAAGATAAACAGCTGTCAACAGTTCAGTGGATCAACCTGTGGTATAAATATTTCTCCCTCAGGTTCCTTAAGACCATGAATGTCTCCCAGAGTTAGCCAGATCAGGATGAAGAAAGTGAATATATGGCTCAGCCCAAAACCTGAGCAACTAACAAAGGTGTTTCTAAGAGAGCAATGAGCACAAGCTGATTTCAACCTGTATTCTCTTTCCTAGCACTGTGGACACCCAGAATAGCGACAGTGAGTGTGTTGCAGAACCTGATAATTGGGACCTCATTGGTGTTGTGATTGAACCATGTACTTCAATTTTTTTTGTAAGTTTAACCTTCATTTATGGGTTTTTTTCAGTATATTTTGTATCACTCCACTAAATTAGAAGTTCCATTTGACATCAACTATCTCCACACAAGTAAATGTGATGTTAAACACTGCATATTCCACTGAGAGAATGTCAAAAAGAACCTGGCCAGAAAAAATGAGACTCTGAAACACTGATTTCCTTATTAAGCATTTGATTTCTCCCTGTTAATGTTCCATTTGCAAAAATTTCAATTAGTTCTATCAGTAAAATCATAATTAGTAATATCATAACTATTTTTATGCACACACATGTATATGTGCTATATAGCTAAATCTGTGAATTAAAAATGTTAATTAAAAAAGACCTGTACCTTAGTATTTTTTTTGTAATTTCTCAAGATGATTTTTTTAGGGAATGAAAGCACTACGGTCAGAATTATTTTTTTCCCCTTTCTCAGTGTCTACATTTGTCTTCGCAAGCTTCCCATTTACAATGAAAAAATTAAGTAACTTTTCAATATTCAATGTCACCTGCATCATTATTTTTCCTTCTTCAGGTTTCATTTCTCTGATAGAATAATACCTAGGTTTGGGGGATATCAATTTGTCTTCAAGCCTTACTGATTAAAGACATTATACCCTGTCCAATCTGAATCTTTTAATTCAGAGGATTTATCCCTTGCCAGAAAAAAAAAAAAATTAAACTCAGGTTAAGAAAAAGCAACTGAATAACTTAAATGCCCATTAATTTAAAAGTGGTTTGAAAAGTGTTACTTACTAAGTTACATGGGACATAAAATATTTATTGATATTTAAAAATAACTAAAAGGGAAGATTGTCTACATTAACCCCTCAAAATTGTCTGAAACACATAGTTCACTACAAATAAGAAAACATTCTTCTGGATAAGAACAGAAAAGAGAAAAAAATTGTCTCTATTAAGTCATTCTAAATTGATTCTAACCCAATTTTCTTACTTATGCTTCATCTATGTAATAAGTGGTAGACTGAACATTGGCATCAAACTCTGTTACAAAGTCTCACAAGTTCTTACTAAAACTTGCTTTTTGCCAACACATTTGATGGTGATTCTTTAAAGTGGACCAAACCATTCCTTCATGATAGTGATTTAAGGCAATTTAAGAACAATATGGTATTTTTCTTGGGTGTGGCAACCCAGTAAACCAACAAGTGTTACAACTTATTCCAGCAAGCAATAAGAGGGTAGTCTTCACCCTGAGCAAAGAAGGATCTTCAAGAGAGAGGTCTCTAGGGTTTGCAAATCCTGTGTTATTATTTACACAGTAGGTTGATAATCTTTACAACAGAATTTAGTTTAGAAGGCTGGACCCCAGAGTATTTAATTTCTTTGCTGAACACTTTCAGGTACACTTAATGTACAGGCTAGACAAAGAAATATAGTGGTATCATACGAGTTGTCCACTTAGTATTTGTGACTATTTAACAGACTTTTAGGAGCACAAAGAATTTCTTCACATTGTAGCAAGCATAGTTCAGTTTAAACAAAAAGAACTAGAAAAGGAAATAGAATGGAATAGAAAATAAAATCATGTTTGCAGAGACTGAGAATTCTCCATCATTCAAGACTTTTGAGGTTTTTATAGTGGTATCTGTAGGTTCAGCTGACCCTGCTTTAGAGTGAGGAAATTAAATAAAAGACCTCATTTACATTTGTACAACAAACAGCTCTCACAAACTGTAATATAGATTTTCCAACAGACGAGAAGCAAAATGAAGACCTAAAAGCTGGGTTAATTTGAATGACATGTGCCAAGTGACGAGAAGTAAGAGCATTTGACTTTTAAAAAGTAGTGTGGCATTAGACCTTCATAATGCTTTTTAACTTATGTAGCACCTTTCATCTCAGATCATTTTGCACATTATTCAATTCAGAACAAAAGAGTTTCTTCTGAATTGGCCTGTAGGAAGGATAGCAAAAAAACCTATATTCAAGTTTATTGAATACCCTGAGCATTTTTTAAAAATTACTATTGTTTTAGAACCTTCCAACATGCACTGTCCTTGGAAACAAAAATATCTGCCTTACAGACATGAAATAAATCAAGTCTGCTTTCATTTGATATTTGCATTCAAGGATAGTATTTAACATTTTTTTCTGCTGTAGAAGTCCTCATCATAAGTTGTTTGCAGCAATGCTAGACATAAAAAAAGATGCTTTTTTCCTTTACTTTAAACCATGTTATAGATGATATGTTATAAAAACAGAAATCATAAGGAAACGAAGACATTCATGAATGCTCCAAGAATGAGCAACCACAAGACACCAGCTGTGTACCTCTGTAGAGAATTTCTACAGCAAAATTGAGTTTTCAGAAGGGCTTTCACTGGGGTTTCCAAATTGGTTGCCCATTTATTCATGAGTTTAGAAAGAGCTTGCCACAAACCGAGGAACAGAATATCAGCAAAAGCAAGGTTACTTCTTAGAAAGAAAACTTAAATTGGCAGTAAAATTTCTGCAGTGCTGAAGTGGAAGGAAGAATCAACATCCCAGAAGTGTGCAAGAAATACTGGGTAGATTATACTGTGAGAATAAAAGCTGTTAAGTTTGACACATTTGACAATACCAGTCCTTATGATTTCCGTTTGAACGGTGTAATTTTTATTGCATGTAAAAGGGAATTTCTTGAGATCAGAAAAAGAAGATGGCAGTACAGAAACCATGAAAATGTTCTCCATAAAACCATTTTGGGAATAAAGAATCAAGTTTGAATTTTAAATTAATTTTAATGGAAGGAACATATTCCATCAGAAGTCTCATTCTCAGGGTGCACAGTTTCACTGTAGCATTTTCACTTGCCTTGGACTTTGAATCCATTTCAGAAAGCTTTACTTTGGGATGTTGGTTTTTTCCTGTGAGATATTATGCATATGATTATTTCTGTAGTCTGCTCTTGTGTAGGATCTATCTTACACATTTTCTTTTTCTTCTTCTTCTTTCAGTTTATGCCTCCCAGAAAATTTCTTAATGTTTTTTCAGTCTGTAGGATCTCAGTCTTGACTGTGTTCTGAGCAATGTGAAACTTGACTGCAGAAAGGAATAACAATTCTTACTCTGAAAAACAACTCTGTCATTAACCATGCAGAAAAATAAAAGGATAATATTTGTGGAATGCTTTATTTTCTTGACCTTCCAAAATTCCTCTAATTCTTTTTTCCCTTCAGCTCCACATTTTCTCAAAAGATGCTGAATGTGTGTTCGACTGCCTAGTGAAAAAGATCTATGCCTTTTTGTGGGTTTGGAGTTTTTCAGGGAAAAGGTGTAATTCCATGGGCAATGGACTAAAATCACCTGTTTCTTTCACTGTTTACGTACCTATTTTTACATTTTCAAAGAACTGTAGAGCTCAATGGATAGCTATCGTCACTTTTGATGGAAAAGCTATTACCTCTTATTCCAGCCTTACAGAATCAAAAAGAAATGGTGACTAATCAGTTAGATTTACTCCACTGAAAGTTTATATGTCTGTCTGTGCCTGATTACAGGAGCCGTGACTATGATTCTCTTCTAGAGACCCGTTTTAGTTAAAATAAACTTAACCTAGGATGAATGAAAGAACTCTTGTTTATCTCAGTTGATTTTGTCATGTGACTGAGCTAATTCAATAAAATCTAGCATATTTCCATATAGGTGCCCTTAACCCTCTTACAAAAATGGCAACACAGGTAGCAGATAATTTACATGTATCTGGAAATAAAGACCAAAGTCTTTGGTCTCACACTGCTCAGGAAAGTTTGACTTTGGATTAGGAATATGTTTGTATAATCCTGTTTCATTAAAGGGAATGAAACTAGCATTTTTGGTAGCAGTTTCTGAGGGTATTTGTTCAGTTTTCTTCTGCCTTGTATTTGATATGTTTGTGATGCTGTTTCAGGCTAATTTGTTTTTCTTAGCTGTTATGGGTTGTGAGTCTATTTAAGGTTTCTTTTTTTTTTTTTTTTAATTTTTTCCCACCAAGATTACATCCATCCCTTAGTCTGCACCTATACTTTTCTTTTAACAAGTCCTCTTTAAAGAATGTCATAATAAGTCAAAATTTTCCCCACTTGTGCTGCAGATAAATTTCTACAGAATATGTGATTTTTATCTTATAAAGTCAGCTAAGTTCCCTGGAAGACTTTTTTGTTCTCTTTTCATTACTCACTAGACCTTTTTACTATTCTTTTTTGGTATTTGTCTGATTAAAACCATTTCAAGATCACTTAGAAAGCACTTGGTAAACTTACCCTCAGTGTCTGCGGTGCTCTGAGCTAAAAATTATCAATAAGCAATCATCCTTTCAATATTTAGTAATACTAAATCATGAGAAATGTTACCTTTCCACTAACTGTTTGGATTTGTTTCTGGTTGCCTTGCAATGCATGAAATGTATATTCCAGATGCCTCTTGGGAAAGCTGAGGAATTCCTACAACAGAGTATTAAAATAGTGTAGGAAATATCACATGACCTTCCCTACCTTCAGAAATAAAAAATAGACCATAGTGAAGTCCTTGAAATTTATCAGATATTGCTTTTTCACATGCCAAGTTCAAGTGAGCTAGATATCTTTCAAGGATGTTTGAAAATGGCAGAACTGTGAACAGATTTCACTACTGGAGCACCCCATATTCTGGTCACTACTTGCTTTGATTAAAGCCAGTGGGAGTTTTGAGTGAACAAGGGTTGTAGGGTCAAGCCTGCAGTACTAACAAAACATTGAAGAGAAAAGAATGAAAGTACTTAATGGCACAAACACTTCTTGAAAACTCTGCCATCATTGGGCTCTTGAGCTAAAAATATTCTCAACCAGCTCTCAGGCTTTTTGTAGGTGAACATGAACTAGGAGAGGCCAAAGACTGTTCTTGATTTGTACTTCCAGGTGGAGTCTGGCCAAAGTGAAGCCAGAGTCTTTCCTTTAGCAATGTGCTAGACTTAGCATCATTTAGGTTGGGAAAGAGCTTTAAGATCATCAAGTCCAACCCTTAACTCAGCACTGCCAAATCTGCCACTAAACCATGTCCCCAGCTGTCACATCCACACTTCTTTTAAATACCTCCAGGCATAGTGACTCCATCACTTCCTTGAATGGTTTGGTCCAATGCTCGATGACCTTTAAGTCAAGAAGTTTTTCCTGATATCTAAACTAAACCTTCCCTGGCACAACTGGAAGACATTTCCTCTTGTCATGTCACTTGTTACCTAGGGGAAGAGGCCAGCCCCAACCTGCCTGTAGCCTCCTTTCAGGTAGTTATAGAGAGTGATAAGGTCCCTCTTCAGCCTCCTTTTCTTCAGACTAAACAACCCCAGCTCCCTCAGCTGCTCCTTGTCAGACTTGTTCTCCAGATCCTTTCCCAGTTTCGTTGCTCTTCTCTGGACTCACTTCAGCACCTCGTTGTTCTTGTGATGAGGGACCCAAAACTGAACACAAGAATCAAGGTGTGGCCTCACCACTGCCCTGGTCCTGCTGGACACACTGTTTCTGATGGAAGCCAGGATGCTGTTGGCCTTCTTGGACACCTGGGCATGCTGTTGATTAATCAGCTGTCTGTCTAACCTGGGGATGGAGAAGTTGAGCCATTAATTACCTCATGCTTATCTTTCAAAATGATCAGTTAACCAAAGAGGAAAGCCTATGTATGTTTTCTGAAGTCTACAATTTAAGTTAAATGTGACTAATTGTGAATTAAATCCAGGCAAAATTCCTGAAATTATTTTGCCTTCCTGACTATTGGTAGTTAATGTGAGTATGAAGATTGCAGTGCTAACCTGGAGGAGCATAGATGATTTGTAGTTTGCACAGACCTATTTTTCAGTAGGAAACTGAAATTGCATTAGGCTACTGTATTGTACTCCTCAAAAGACCAGAGTAATTCACAGATGCAAGTTTTGGTTTGAGAAGGAAAAAAAACAATCTGGAGGCTCAGATAAAATAGGTGCCACTACTATACCCATCCTTGTCATAGCTGGGGAAACAGCTGGAAATAGCTCCAGCAAACAGATAAAGTTTTGTCAGTTTTAATAATGTTCATGTTATTGAAGCTGTGCCCTCTGAAATGTTTTACTGTGCTGTGGATCAGTTGCATTGAACACAGTAGTTTTTGTCTACCTAAATTAATCCACCTCCCTTAGCATTTAAAGCAGAATAGTTTAAGCATGCTCATAAAAGTACAGGTTTGCTATTGAGGCAGTTATTGCTGTCTCATAAATTTTCTCTTAACTGGCTGTACTTTCTGAATTGTATTCTCTGCAATGATCCTGTTACTGCTACAATGTCATTTTGGTTTTAAGTTGATGAATGTTTTAAAAATTGCACTATTATGTGTCATGATATTGACAAAACTTCTTATCCCCCTGCATTCTGTCATGCCTGCCTTAATGCAAAGCCAGAAGTGGGCACAGATCACTCAGTTCAGTTTTGTTCATTCAATGAAAGACCATTAAATAGGTTCTCTGTGAAGAGCAGGTTCCCCACATCATGCACAAAGGCTGAATTTCTCATCAGGATTTTTGGGGACACTGAACATCTTTCCTGGCTATGTCCTGATCTACATGTCCAAAGCAGTTATGTGAGCTATTTCTAGGGTAGACAGTTTTTCTCATTGTATATTTCATTTGATTGAAGTCAAAGTCTCAGTGGTTTGGCTTTTTTATGAACCTTTGTGCTTCAAGAGCTTCATAGTATATTCCATTAACTTTTTAAATTGTTTTGGTTTCTGTGTTTCTGTGATTTTCAAGATCTGCTTATTTAAAGTTTTAGCAATGGGGAAGAAAACCATTAAAGCCAAAGTATTAAATGTAAAAAAATTAAAAAAAAAAAAAAAAGGTGTGCTTCTTGTGTTGGAAGAAATTCTATTTAAAATTTGTAGATTTCATAAGGATGCAGTAAGCTTCCTAGCACCAAAAAAAAAATAAAGTCCTGAATTTGGCATTTCAGGACATTGTGTTCTCTTGTCTTTTTGTGATACTAGAAAACTTAAAAAATTAGTGACACTGTTTAAAATATTCATAGGGTAAAATATTTTGCAGTTGATTTATTATATAAATTTTCAAGTTACATCAGAAGAACTTGTATTGATGCTTTTAATATTAGGACTGAATTACTGCCTGATGAGAAACTCTTCCTTTAATGGAAACCTCAGTGGAGCTTCAATAGAAAACTTTTCTTTACTTCACATGGAGCTAGCTGTGACAAAGATCTTTCCATAAAGGGTGATGTAACCTGACTGCAGTACTTTGTCCTGCAATCATGACCCTTTGATAATTATTTGGATCTTTCCACAATTTTCCTGCAGAGCTGTATTCCATACAAAATAGACATTCAACGCTGTGAATTTTTAGGAACATTTTTCTACTCTCTCCTCAAAGTTTTAACATTTTGGAAACGTGGCTTTGACAGTTGTGACAGTTTTGAGACTGGCATCTGTTGAAGAGATGTACCACTGATTACAAAACAACTACTCCAATAAACCCAACAATATGTGAAATCCATAGATTTAAATAGGTGACTGTTTATACTGACTTTCTTTGGCCTAATCAGTGCATGTTCTTTGAATGCTCACTAGTCTGTCACTCAAACAAATTGTTGAAGAGTATGAGAATCTCCTAGTACACAGCAAGATGTATGTCAAAGTTAAGAATTTCTAACATGTTTCTTTTTATTTTCTCTCAGTGTACATTTAGAGATTGCTTTGTTTCCATACTGTTAGAAGTGCTAAATGTGTGTTAATCTTTCTGTCAAAAAAACTACTATAGCCTGATGTCATCCCAGCCATATTCCCCAGGTACAAATTATAAAAAAAGACAAATGTAAGAGAATTTAAAGTTAAAGAAAAAAAAAAGAAAAAACAAAACCAAAACCAACAACAATAAAACCCCAAACTCGTTATTTGAAAGGGATTTTTCACTGTTGTGTTCTTTTGATCAGCAAAATATCTGAAGCATTATGAGAGGTCAGCAAGATTTAAGTTTTACAAATATCCTCATCTTTTTTAAAAGTTAAACAATAAAACTCTGCTAGGCATAGTAATAAATGAACATTTCACAAAATAAAAATACTCTTACGAAGTAGAAAGCAAACAACTCCCCAGCTGTACTATTATATCTGTTGGTAGGTCAGTTCTACTTGCTTTAAATTATTTAGAAGGGCTGGACCTTTGCATAGGAAGCTGCCATTGAAAATTACTGTTGCTACACCTGTTGCTAAGTGTAGTAAACCTTCTCTGGCTAAGTCTGGCTGGCTAATTAATGAAACACAGCTTTTGACTCATTTGATAGATACTTAAAGAATTACTGGAATTATTTTACATAACCTATGAACCATTCTCTACTTAATCCTAATCTTTTTACATTTTATATATTTAAGGAAATATGAAGGCATTCAATCAATATGGACTTATGTTCAGCTTAGTAAGTGTCCATATTCTAGACAACAGGGATAAACTAGTTCTTTCTTTCAGGAGTTTATTTTTTTTACAACAACATCCTACAAAAATATGCATGTATCTTTACCTTGTCAAAAAGACCTTTATAGAAAGACCTTTAAAATAATCCCATTGAGATCAAGAATGGTAGGGAGCCTAAAAGGTCAAGAGCTACTCAGATATAAATGATTTTTCTTTACACTTAAACCCAATTATATTAGTTAACTGTGTGTGCCATTTCTTACTGTTCTCAAGCATATAAGCTTATTTTTTAGCTCATTACCTCTTGTGAATCAAAATGTAAATTTATGCATAGCAATTTCTTATCATATACACTGGACATGAACTTCAGAGTTTTGTACAGTGTTTTGTTCAGAGATTTTAAGCATATTAGTTTCTATGTATTAATCGTATGCAATTCATCTCACAAATGTGAACTCTTGTGACATCAAACTAGCCCTTTACCTCTTTTAAAGTAGCAAATGGATTTTCCGGGAAAGCTACTATTGCCCTCCTTTTGTCAGAACCCCTTAAATAGGGATTCACACTAAGGCATCATTCCAAAATTCATCAGAGAGTCATTCGGGTTTGTGCAATAATGATTGTTTGAACATGTCTTATCCTGTAATAGTTGACAACAGTGGAAAATGGTCCAGATAGGTGGAGGTGAGAGAGGAAGTCTGAGAAGGAATAGTGTTCCTGGGCCTTACTGTGTTTGTTGCTGGCTGCTAAGAGAGTGTGTTGCAGGAGAGAAAGCATCTTTCTTTTTAATTATAGTGAAGGTACAGTCAAAACGAGCATAGCAATCAGCATTTACATTTTCTGTCAACTGAAAAAATGGAAGAAGTTTAAAGAGTACACAAAATCTTGATTGATTTTCAAATATGTGAGCATTTTGGGACAATACATAACATGTCAGGCAAAACTCTGTTCATTAGACTAGGTCCATAAATAGAGATGAGCAGCAAATTGAAAAGATAACTACTCAAACCCTCTCCTTCCCTGGCTTTAAATTCCCTAGAAAATCTACAGCATGCTTGTATTGTATATCATGATCTAGATCAAAGATCCTGAGCCAAACACCAAAAGGTTAGCTCTGGGCTTGGGAGCAGTACAGCTTCATCAGATTGGATAGCATGGATTTAACTATTTTACTTATGGACCTGACCTCTTTTCTATATGCCACCCTGCACTGTGTGAGTAAATAAGGATCTGTTTTATGACACTGGACTGCACAGCAGAAACATGAAGCATCATCAGAAAACTTTCTTTAGAGGTGCTATGCATTTGTATAACTTGACACATTCATAATCTGCCTTGATAACAACAAGCAGCTGTCACTTCACCTCTGCCAAGTACTTCGCCTGCTGAGCTGCGCTCCCTCTTATGTCCAGCCCCATGGTATTTTACTTGAGCACTCCCTGTGAAGTTATGCAACAGTAACAAAGAAGTCATCACTTCTGGTCTAAGCAGCTTAAGCATCTCTGAGGTCTGTCTTAAGAAACATACAGTGTTCTGTGCACTGGAAAGGGTTATAGACTATCTGCCCAATTTTTTGTCCCTCCACCTAAGTCTGAATGTGTTCAGCTCCAACATGAGTAGAAGTCAAGGCAGTTTTGTTTATATTTCTGTTTCTCTATAACCAACTGTTACACTGAGATCTTCATTGCCACTCAACTCAGACTTTCACATTGATGTCATGTCATTTCAGATGATTTTCTTGACATCTTACGTGAAATTTCCTTTTAGTAAGTCTGCAACTTCATGTTGTTTGACCTAATCGAGACACAAAAGTACATGAAGTTGCTTTTATTTGAGTTATCTCCTGAATCAGTTCCAGTTATCTCAATTTACCAGTTCAGCCTGTATCTTTTTCTCTCCTTGTTCATCCCTCTCCTGCTGAAGTCCTGGAAATGCAGCCCATCTGTTATTTGCTATTATAATATTGTAATTTGCAATTGTACCTAAACCTGGCTGATTTGTTGGTTGGTTTGTTTCTCCTTGATGCCAGCATTTAACATGTAACACTTGGGGCCATGAAAGAGGTGGAATTCAATCGTTGCTACTTGCAGTGTTTAATGTTTGAACGTTTCAACTAAACTAACAGGACAAGTACCCACTCTAATTTGTGTGCTTAATTACAGTATAAATAGAATTTTAATTGCCATAACCAGAAACAACATTCTTATTTTAAGATCACGAGGTAACATCAACTAAAATCCCATGTAATACTTTACATATTGCCCCACCGCAGTCTTAAAGCAGTCCGAACAGCATTAACTACTGGGCATTTTTCAGGCTAGAAATATAATGAATTCCCTTGGCATCAGTTAACATTTAAGGGTTGCATCATTTCCCTGTGCAGCTTAATCACTGCATACACACACATATGTACACACTATCTCCCTTGATTTACAGAGTTTTGACTCTGCCCAGTTCAATTTTATGTTCTCCAGGAAATTCAGAGAAGACTTCTAGTCCTATATTCTCAAATTACTTCTAAATTATTGTGGCAGAGAACTAACTTAAATAATAGTATAAAAACTATGTATTGATTCAGAAAAGAAAGTTGATCATGAAAGCAGGTGGCCAGATTCAGTCTGGGATGCTCCCACATACATTTTCTTGCTTGAAGGACAAATAATGTTCTTTTATTGTGTCCATTAGGCAAGTTGCAAATCTCTTGGTACAGTATTTCAGGATTTATTTTGTTGTAAATAACTGATAACATGACTTAACAGAGGAGTAAGAAGTTAAATTATTTACTCACATCCTAAATAATATTTCATTTGCCCCAAACAAAAACATTTTGTAAAATTTACTCTTTCCCATATGCATCATGAATTACTAAATTTTTTTATTGTGATAAAAATCCATGCATTTAATTCATTGATAAGAGCGTATACAATGCAACAGTCAGTAATTTAGTACTGTTTGAGGTAAAATGACATCATTTCTGTTTCAATCATATAATCACCTTACATATTCCAATGTTAACCACACTGAATATGTTGTCTTTAGTTTCAGCTTTAGTAATCTTTTTATTGACAGGTATAAGACAGCTACTAATGTAACAGAAGCATACAGAGTAATATTTTCATATTTATTTTCTAATACTATGATGAAACAAAAACTTCATTTATAACTGAATAAGATGCTCAAAGTCCAGATGCCTTGTGCTTCAGTTTGCTACCCACCTGTTCTTTGTCAATGTATGAGATTTATATGGCATGTATTTACATAATCTGGATTGGATTATGCTGGAGCAATTTATTCATATCCATGTATATGTGAGCATCTTCAGTCTATGTTTTCTCTTGTCATTATTTGTTTACTTCAGGGTCTTACTTCAGGTCATTTTTCTCAGGCTTTTCAACCAGTGATGTTTAAGGGTAGTTAAGTTCTTAACTGGTGTGGAAAATCTGTTAAATATTCGTGTAAGAGATATTAAATACTTTCTGAGTCTGGGATTTTTCAGCACTGACTTCTTCTGTGGAGAAAGGTGAGCAGTCTGGGTCAGATTACTACATATATTTAACCACAAGACTTCAAGGAATGATACTGTGTTAGCTAAAGACACAGAAATTCTGTACCCCTCCCTTCTATGATACTCAGGATCACAGGGAAACTTACGAGATTTCCTGCTCTTCCTTTTAGAAAAGCAGCTGTAAAAGTTTGATTCTCTTTTGCTGTTTAATGGCTATGCAAGACTTGTGATCATACAAGCACTGTACATTTTCAGGAAAGAAAAGAACACTTTGGTTTTATAGTCTGTCTTTTAGGCTTGGAAATGGTGAGTTGTCCCTTACTGACATCTGCCTTTGATTATCACTCATCCCAATGCACAGACAACCTGTTGGAATTGTGCATTAATAGTACAGCATGTAAAAAGAGGTGTCACCAGGGCTTTCACAGATAATAAGCTTTTAAAAAATATGTCTGATTTCTAATATAAAACTGAAAAGATATTAATGACCTTGCTCCTAACCTAGAATAAAGTGAGACATTCGTTTGTTGCAAATTGGTACAGCTTTTTTGACTGTTTGGCACCAACCTGATTTACACATAAAAAGAGTCTAGCCCAGTGATGGTAAATGTATTTCCTGCACTGTTTTAGCTGTTTGTTCTTCTTTCATCCCTAATCCTGAGTTTGGATGACATGAATAAGAAATTCAGAAATATGTACACATGACTTGGAGAAGATTTGTTTACCTCGGCTTGCAGATTGCCTCCTCTCCCGTGGGGGAATTATAGCTCCCACTGAATTTTAACTCCCACTAATGTCTTTGAAAAGAAGGGCAGGATATCTTTCAGAATTTAGCTTGCAAGTTAATGGGAGGTTTGGTTGCTGGCAAAGGAATAATAACATAGCTAATTCTCAAAACATGCATTCTGTGTTAGTTCAAATACAGCATTGTCTACCCACATACCAAGAAATTTTCAGTAGCCTCTTGCTCACCATATATCCAGGTGCAAGTCTGAAGGCTGTGTATTTTTGTGTAATGGGTAGATACCAAGAATCTCACTCCATGCGGGGAGGATCTGTGTGCCTGTACTATAAAGGAAGTTTCATTTATTATAGTAACAATCTTACTCTACATTTGTTGCCGCAGAAAGAGCTGATTCACGTTCTTTTAAACATTTCCCCACCTTTACAAGGCTTCCCACAATGCAGCTGACTAACACAACTGTGAGCACTTGTAAGGGCAGTGGCCTGCCTAGCAATTGGTGTTGCTGTGAGAACGGCCCATAGTCTCAAATCAACGCCTGGGAAAATCATTGACATGATTATTCTGGGAGGTATTGAAAATCAGCTGAAAGGCAATGCAGTCGTTGGTCACAGCCAGCGCAGCTTCATGAGAGGAAAGTCCTGCTTATCAAACCTGATTTCCTTTTATGACAAAGTAACCCACCTAGCTGACCAAGAGAAGCCAGTTGATGAAATATTTTGGGCTTGCAGTAAAGCTGTCTATACTGTCTCTCTGGATCCTTCTGCTCAAAATACCCAGCATTCAGTTGGATAAACACATCATGCAATGGGTGAACAACTGGCTCATGGGCTGGGCATGAATGGTTGTAGTGAGTAGGGTGACATCAGATTGGTGACCTGTCACTAGTGGGGTTCTGCAAGGCTCTATCCTTGGCCCTCTGGATGAAGGACTAGAAGGTATATTAAGCTAGTTCACAGATGATACAAAACTGGGAGGAGCTGTTGACTCCNAGAAGCCAGTTGATGAAATATTTTGGGCTTGCAGTAAAGCTGTCTATACTGTCTCTCTGGATCCTTCTGCTCAAAATACCCAGCATTCAGTTGGATAAACACATCATGCAATGGGTGAACAACTGGCTCATGGGCTGGGCATGAATGGTTGTAGTGAGTAGGGTGACATCAGATTGGTGACCTGTCACTAGTGGGGTTCTGCAAGGCTCTATCCTTGGCCCTCTGGATGAAGGACTAGAAGGTATATTAAGCTAGTTCACAGATGATACAAAACTGGGAGGAGCTGTTGACTCCCTCAAGGGCAGAGAGGCCTCTCAAAAATGTACAGGGCTGGGCAGCCACCAACCATATGAAGTTCACCAGCAGAAGGTCTCAGATCCTGCACCTGGGATGGGGCAACCCTGGATGCAGGGACTGGGGAATGAGAAGCTGGAAAGCAGTGCTATGGAAAGGGACCTGGGGTCCTGGTCAATGGCAAGTTGAACATGAGTCAGCAGTGCCCTGGCAGCCAGGAGGGCAAACAATGTCCTGGGGGGCATCAGGCACAGCATCACCAGCTGGGCAAGGGTGGGGATTTCCCCCTCTCCAATCTGCACTGGGGTGGCCTCACCTTGAGTGCTGGGGGCAGTTTTTATTTTCATAATATAAGAAAGACATACTACAAGAAAGCATCCAAAGGATAGCAGCAAAGATGGTGAAGGGCCTTGAAGGGAAGCCATATGAGGAATGGCTGAGGTCACTTGGTCTGTTCAGCCTGGAGAAGAGGAGACTGATGGGAGACCTCATTGCAGCTACAACTTCCTTGTGAAGGGGAGGGGAGGGACAGCCACTGATCCCTTCTCTGTTGTGGCCAGTGATAGGACCTGAGGGAATGGCCTGAATTTGTGTCAGGGAAGGTATAGGTTGGATATTAGAAAAAGCTTCTTCATCCAGAAGCATTTGGGCAATACTCTTGGGCCCATGGTATGATTCTTGGATTGTTCTGTGCAGGCCCAGGAGTTGGACTGATGATCCTTGTGGGTCCCTTCAAACTCAGCATATTCTGTGATTCTGTGATGACCTAGAACCTCCATGATGGTTGTGGTCTCCAGACTGAAGACTTTCCTGCTTGGTGAAATTCACTTAATTCTAAATTTTAAAGTGTAACAGTGAAAGAGATGAAACATTGGTAAACTGAGCCAGCAATGGAGTAGTTGTTTCATTGCTTTCAGTCAAGGTATTTTACTAAAATACTTGTTTGAACTAAATTAGGGTGCAGGAAGAGACTAATTTGGATCATTTTGAGTGTTAGAGGTTGTCAATTAATTTGAAAATTAATAGTACATATTGTCATGCTAGTAATTAGAAAGATTGAGAAAGTTTTGTTACATCTCCAGAATGTCTGGCAATTTGCATTTATTATGGATATCATTATAGGATTATTATATATTATATATTATATATTATATATTATATATTATATATTATATATTATATATTATATGTTATATGTTATATGTTATATGTTATATGTTATATGTTATATATATTATTATAGGATATCATTTGTCATGCTTATTGGATGCCAAAACAGATTTTAGCTGGAATACTGATTTTGTGTTTTGACATTTGTTTTGGAAGAAGGAGAGGGAAGAGGTCACTTGTTTGATGTTATTTATTTGTGGCCACGCAAACAGACTGATCGGACTTGGCTCTGTTGCACAGTAACTTTCACTGCTGTCTGTATGTGACAAGACCCAGAGTTGACCTGCGTTTTAGATGGGTCTGAGTAGACTTTTGTATTTAGACCAAAACCTGTAAAATCAATTTGTATTTCGACATGAGCTAAACCCCCTGAAGTTTTGCAAACAGACTAAACAGAATTAATTGGAACATGAATAAGGCCAGTTCTTTTCTCTCAAGCTTTCTCTTAGCCAAGAACATCTACAATTTTTGTGGATTTTTTTCGGATTGCAGCAAACTCTGTTAAATCTTCTTTGAGTCTCCAGATAAAGTTTCTTTTTCTTTCCATCACCCCTATAGTTTGGATTTGTTTCTGCTGCCTTGATCTCTCAACCATCCCTGTTGCTCCCCAGATGCAGAGCTTGATGAACACTCAATCCTGGGCTCTCCTACCCTGCTCCTAGGGAAGTATATTTTATCCTTTATGTGAACATGCTCTTTTGCAATAGTAGATACAGTCTCCCTTGGTAATCTGCACGTTTCCCACCCTTTTAGCTATCACTTTGCTGCCACCTCTGGTCAAATACCTCTTGACTTTTAGTGTAATTTAAGAACCTGCATTCTCTCTGTAATAAAATATTTTTGTAGTTGACAGATCCCACTGACCAAAAATCAGATTCCTAAAACAACCTTTGGCTTTCAAAATAAGACATAGCATTGTTTAAGGCTCATTTTCTTGTCAATGTCAATAAATATTAATCATAATTTTTAATTTCCTACATAAATTGCATGATATTAGTTTTCATGTAATCATTGGATTAAAATTCCAATTTCAATGTAAAAAAGTAAAACCAATAAAGTATCTTTCTCAATCTATAAGGAAATAACAGAGTAGCTTTTGGAAAAGTATATTTTTAGTATTCAGACAACTCACATTCTAGCTTTCATTATGTATTTGTGATTTTTTTTTTTCCCAAATGGGCAAACAGAACTTTTAAATATCATTTTGTTATTATAATCCTTGGAAAGCTCTGGAAATATAGTATAATACCTGGCACTTAGGAAAGATATGACTGTGTTCTGTAACCAAAGCACAAGACTATTTCACCCATGGAGTAGAAGCATACTCTAAGTTAAGCAAATAGATTTAGGCATAAACACCCTGTTATAGTTTAGGAATGGTATTCCCCAATTTAGTGCTCCCACCAAAAATACTCCAAACCATGAGTCACGTGTTCAGTCCCCCATCCCTCCATCTCTCTTCCCTGCAGCCAGATGGAGAGGAGAATTGGGGGCACGAGAGGTAAAAATTACTGGTTGAGATAAGAACACCTTTCTGGAAACAGCAATAAAATGTGACAAGGAAGAGTAACAACAACAATATTAATCACAGAGTGTACATGGGAGGTGAGCCATGCACACAGGAGCTCACCAAGCATAAACCCCAAACCACACCCGACTGCACCACCACGCTACACAACCTGGAAGGAGCCCCTTCCTCTGTACCCACAAAATGAGGTGAGGTGATAGAGAATAACCTTTGGGTCTTGGCCATGCCCCTTCTGGCTGCTGCAAAAATTAACCCTGTCCTGGATGCAACCAGGACATACACCAAGATAATGTAGCTCGTAGTGGCACATTATCACCAAAGCCTAAACACTGATCTCTGGAAAGATTTGCTTGTTGTTTTGCCAATGGCAAAAACTACATGATAGATGAGTCGGAATTTAAGGTCTAGTCCTAGACCCATATTTCCTGTTTTCCTTAACTTCACTTACCTGATGTGATATTCTCTGATTTCCAGACAGAAACAGAGGAAACAAAAAAGCTTATAATTTCATAAAGCAGTATGTAAAGCAGTGTCATCCTGTTGGATAGTTTTGTTGCATTTAAATAGCTAATCTGTGTATGTGTGTACTATCTATAACTTTGTGAAGCATGTTGCTATCTTTGCATAGTTAGGCTTTATTAGGACTTCCAGTGAAACACTCTGTCAGAAGTAGGTTATTGCCACCAAACATAAAACAACT
Source organism: Edolisoma coerulescens (assembly GCA_013397115.1). NCBI lineage: Eukaryota > Metazoa > Chordata > Aves > Passeriformes > Campephagidae > Edolisoma > Edolisoma coerulescens. The sequence goes on from VWZW01005522.1 coordinate 709,206, forward strand.
CACACAATTGGAGACAGGAAGGTATTTTTATGACTGCTTTGTATGGGGTTCTGTGGAACATATGGCTCTTAAATAAGGCAGGAAAAGTCACAGAAGGTGGATTAACAGCTTGTACATGTACTTGTTTTTACAAAGAAATCAATGTAAATTTCAATTAATTTATGTTTAGGCAGGCAGATGAGGAAATATTAAGTTAAAAATCAGTAGGGAAGCCATTAATACACAATGGTAAAAATTGATTTAGTTTTCTGTGTAATAAATCATCAAACAGGATTTTGGAGTTAACAGCTGAACACTTGGTACTGATTTTGATCAGGCAATTTTGAGAACAGTTATTCCTTTCTTATTCTAAATCAGTTTTTGAAAGATTTCATAAGCCTGAAAAACCATTCTTTGTCTAGTGAAACACATCAATCTTCTACATACTGTTAAGTTTTCTTATAGTCTTACCCTGCAACAAAAAGGAAGGCAGCTTGCACCTGCAGATGTGAATGTGGACACTTCATTAGATGAACTAATGGCCCCATTTACCAAGCACATTTCATTACAATTAAAATACACTTCCAACAGACTGTGGGTTAAATTAGTCATGAGCTGGTAGGAGACACAGAGTAGGTAAAAACACAATACATTTTATTTAGGAAGCTAATTTCTAGTTCTCCAGTGGTTTTTTGTCTCTCTTTAAAGTGCAAACTTTCAGCCATAATGGCATAGTTCCTAGCTGTTTGCTGCTATACAGAAACTTAGCTCTTTCAGTTTTTTAGATGCACCTAATCCTGTACACAGTGCTTAACCTTGACCTGTGAGTGCACATCCAGTGGGTGTCAGTGTCACAGTGGTTCACTCAGCCAAGAAGCATTCTTGCTGAAACTGTGGTACTCCCACATCCTCCGTTTTCTTCTGTGGAAAGGGAGGAAGGAGAAAAGTCTCACCTTTGTATAGCCATACCCAGGAATCTAAGTCCTCTAGGGTACTTAAAAACAGAGGTACACCCTCTGAAGTTGGTTTATGAAACTAAAATCATCCCTCAGAGTGTCCTCTGCAGCTCTGTCCTCATAAGAAAATCTCTTTCTGCGGCATAATTTTATATGTACAGAACCTGCAAAACTTTGTTATGCCATGCCAAAAACTTTGATGTTGCTGTTTTACATCTCTTACCTGACACTTCCAATAAGGAAATTACCATTTAGGACTGTATTTAGTGCATCAATCAAATAAACCAGTGCTTTCAGAATAGTGGGCATTATTATTTATAACTTGCGTGGGGATTGTATCCATAGGTATCTGTCAGAATCTCATTTTCTTGGCCATTGTACAGACCTACCATAAGAGACAGCCCCTTCTAGAATGAGTGAGTACAAAATGGGAAAACACAGCATGGGCTGGCAAGAATGAGGCAGCAGCAAAAGGCAGCAAATTGCTGTGCCATTACTGAAGGCTCAACTTACTCTGCTTAGATGTTGTCAGTCTGCAGCACACTGTGTGCTTGCTGTGTGCTACTACACAGAGGAATTTGTAGGTACAAATATCACTCCTGATCTCAATGGGCACAAGATTTTGAAACCCTTTTGAAGAGGATTAAACCTTTAGTTTTAGCGTAAGCGTAACAGGAAGAAAAGATCTCTTCTGTGGGGGAGGTGAAGTTGATTTTTTTTTGCTTCTATTTGGAGTTTTTTGTGATTTGAAATAGTAAGAATTCTACACTAGATTCATATATGGCTCTTTAAAGTCTTTAAAGAGGTCTAAATTTGTCTGAGACATAAATGCATCCACAGCACGAAGGAAACCCTGTCAGAGGCGTCAGAAGCTATACCTGTACATATTCTTCAAAAGCAATTTGCCGACTTCTAAAAACCACTTCTAAGATCTCCCTATGACCAAAATACTGGGGTTTTTTTCCCCTGGAAGCCCCTTATGGGAAGCTTTTCTTCTTTAAAGTACAGTTTCAAGTTCATAGATACTAAGTTTTCCCTATATTGGTAACAGGCAGAGGTCTTTCAACCAAGCATTGCTTCATCAAGATCGGGCCTGATCACTTCTTAGTCTCTTGCGTGGGTAGTGACGATGACTGAACACGTTTGTGATCTCAGCCCACTTACCAATGAAATGTGTCCTTTTCACATGAAGAAAACCAAACAGTAGCATAATCACCTCTCCAACTAACTGCCTTAGAGAAGTAAAGTTCTGAATGAAATTGTCAGGTGGAGCTTTCTCCTTCTGAGTGTTTTGATACCTTAGATGTGTCTTGGACGCCACAAAGTATTTTTCATGCACAGCCTTATTAAAGCATTTCAGTTGGAAACATAATTAAGTGCCAGCTCCCAATATTTTCTGTCTATAAATATGCTTCTTATGTAAGAATGTTATTACTATTGATTTGAACAGATGAATTTTTTTTTCTCTGTGCCTCATATTGTAGATAAAACATTGACATATATGCTTGACTGGCAAAAACTGCAACGAAAGAAGATTTACAATGTCACCCCACAAACATCTGACTGATGTCAAATGGTTGCAGGCGTTAGTCTTAAATCATTAAAAAGGCACAGTTGTAATACAATTAGTACATAATCTTATCTTTGTAAGTATATTAAATTGTAGTGTACTGGGTAATCTCTATTCTTTAGGATAATTCACCTTATTCTTAAAGCTAGCTATGCCAGATTAGTGATCAAACTATGCTTTCCATTCTGAGAAGTCAGAAAATACATATTTTCTGCTTCTTTTCTGTTCATGCTGAATTTATTTCTATAAATAAAACAACCATTAAATCCCTGCCTTTTTCAAAATCTTTTTATAAAAATTGAAGAGAACGTTTGAAGATAAGTCTTCTAGGAGCCTCCTCTAGTTACTTATCAGTCTAATCTTATGATTAAAGATCTGTTTACAAAATCCTGCTAGGATTCGGTATACCATGGGCTTAATGATGTTTAAATTTGTTTCAGTTCTGACTTAGAAGAATCACTGTTTTGACTTAAAATTTAACATAAATTTGGATCAAATATGATTGGTATAATTAATATGAAATAACCTAAAGCAAATAAACAAACAAATAGGTCTTTTTTTTTTCTAGATAAGCTCTCCCAAAATTTTTAGGAGCTTTTTCATTGCTTGTTTGACCCAAATATCCTAAACCTCACCTATTTTCATAATATAAAGTGCGCATTGAGTTGTCTGGTCTATCTCAGTTTGGACCACAAAAGACTATTTTATAAACCCTCAGGACAATGTGGGACATTTGAAAAACGATTTAATAGCTGAACGACAGGAAAACAATAGTGGGGATCAAGATGTTTTACAACAGAGATACCTAGTTGCATTTTGCATTCTAATTGATAATTAAACCTCTCCTAGCTCAAGGAATGAAACCAGTCAATTTAAAAGTGGTTGGAATCCTGTTATGTACTTTGGATTTTAGTTAAAAATATTTTCCTGATAGTCAAATAGAATCAACTGACTTTATGTAGACTGTAATTGTTCTTTCTGAAACACTGTTGTGTCAGAAATCTCAAAGGAAAAAACATGGTATTTAAGTCACATTGGTTAAAATTTAGTACTTTTCTATTTTTGAGTTTTATAAAAAGGGCACTCACAATTTTAAAGGGCTCAGACCACTAAATCGGGATATTTTTTAAATAAATTGATTAAAAAAAGAGATTAAAAAAGTAAGGCTGACAACAAGGCCCTGCAGAGCCACTCACTCACTCCCCCACCAGCACGATGGGGGAGAGAATTGGAAGAGTAAAAGTGAGAAAACTTGTGGGATGAGATAAAGACAGTTCAATATGGAAAGCAAAAGTTGTGCATACAAGCAAAGCAAAACAAGGATTTCATTCACCACTTCCCATGGGCAGGCAGGTGTTCAGAACTAATGCTCTTTACAGGTAATTTCCTTGTAGGGTTCTTTTAAAAGAAAAGGATTTTTAGGTGCTTACTTTAATAATTGCAGCTTTGTTCTTTATGGAAACACAAAATTTTGGAAAAAGAAAGCAAATAAAATGAAATTTCATGATACTTGAATGGACTTAATTAATTTTTCTTTTTCTTTAGAAGTCAAAGCACATAAAGACTACAGCAGAATGATAGTGCACTACTGCAACCTGATAAGCAACTTTGTTTACAATCATTTCAGTGAAGTTCAGCCCTGTGCAGGCATCGCTGCGAGCACTGTGGAAGTATGGACTGAATGTTCAGGAGCTGCCCTTGTGAGGTTTTCCTGGGGCTGGGATGAATTCCTTCTGACTAAGTGCTAACCATGTGAGCTGTGACACTCTATTCACCAGGGCTATTTGTGGCAAGATTAGTATGTGCACAGCACTTTGAGAGAGCTTCTGTGCTGTTCTAGGGTCTACCAAAACAGCACCAGAAGAGTAGCCTCCTCTCTCCTGCAGTGTTAGTAATTTCTTTTCAATATGAACCTTGCTGCTGCTAAAATACTAATTAAAGTCCATCGCTATGGGTTTTGCTAATGTCTACTTGGTACTTATGTCTTTGTACATAACTAATGATTCTAGGTTTCCTTTTTAAGGTTTCTTACAAATGTTGCCTATTGCTTACTAACACAGACATAGAGACAGAAACTGCTCTACAGTAGCAGCAAAATCCTTCCTGCTGGCATACTGTAATGGAATAATCAGAACAAACACCAAGGAAATAAATTATTGTACTCCCGAGCAGACTCGATATTGGTTTTCGTCTCTCTTAAAATAAAGAAAATAAGGCTCCACGAGCATCTGTTGAGATGATGGTATTTGAGATGGTTTTGGAATAAAATTTGTAACATATTTTTGTACTTTCATCTTTATTGTTTCTTCAGCCTGTGAAGAACTTGTCTCTGAAATTAAAGAGGGGACACATGGAGAAGAGTTTGCACATGTCAATTGAATTAAAAAGGCTTTGTCAGCTCCATAAATGATGTCTGATACATGAACTAAACTGTATTTAATTCATTAATTTTGAGAGTGCTCTGAAGTGAAAGCACAGTATCAGTCTTAAATTAAAGTACTATTAAAAGAGGTGAAATCTCTATTATATGATTAGCGACTACAATATGTAAACATTTTCAAGCTTGATTGATAGTCATAAGAAAATTTATACCCTAACTATTTTAAGCATAACTGGAACTTCTCTTTTGTTTTGTAAGAGGAGACCAAGTCACTCCATCTCTAATGCCACAGTTTAATTTCTTCTGAGATTAGGAAACTTCAGTTTTCTATGTAAAGAAAAATGCCGTCGTATTAGCATGCCATCACATTCTTATGCTGTCAGCCTGATACAAATCCACTCCCTCGGTAATGCTAATCCTGCTTTCCTATAGAAGCCTAATTTAAAAGTTTGGCCATTAGTTCTGCCTTTTTACACCTTGGAAATAATATGTTCTCTGATTTTTCTGCATGATTAGTACTCTTTTTGTACCAGTGATAAAAAAAAGTAAATTTAGATCGTATATATAAGCAGATGTTAAAAAAAAAGCTTATGAACCAGAGTAACGGTTGAAAAATTTCTTCACTAAGTGCTACAACTGGCACATTTTGAAATGTTTGTATACCCACAACTAATGAATAGTTTTTGTTATTCATATAAGTATCCAAGCACTTTTTTAAACCTCTTGTTCACCTGTTTTCTTTTATATTTTTATTTGATTAGTTTTTGCCATGGCTTAATTGCACTCCTGTATTTTGCATTATGGAAGATGTAGAAGAAATTATGATGTGGAAAATAATATGTAGCTAAATTCAAGTAAATTTCTATGAGGCAGTATTCAGCTTTATGAACTAAGAGTACTTCATCCTCCACAGAATACTTGCTACTGAAGGTAATGTTTTCTTACTCATCATCCCTTTTTTGTTCAACAGACTTATTGTTTTCCTTTTTGACTCTTCTTTTTATTGATAATTTATCAGTTCTTTTCTACAATTTGTGCAAGACCATGCAAAAATATAACATCAAACAGCAATGTAAAATTCTATCAGTAAATGAAAAACGCTATCAAAAAGTAATCTGGAACAAAATATCTGGTTTGGGGAACAAACTTGGAAATAAGAATCCACTTAAATTATTATGTAAGCTTACATAATTTAGACCTACAGAACAGCAGAAAAATACCAGTAGCATGGGAAATCTGAGGTTTGGATCAGTTCATAAGCTGGGGTTTTTTTTGCATAACTTGAAGTTCAAAGTACTCAGTTTTTTAGGAAGGTACAAAACAATTGGAAATCAATGAAAATACTTGGACTTCAGTGATGCTAAGTTCCGTAAGAGCATCACTCCTTGGATTGCAGCAAGCTGTCGTGCCAGATGACTCTCACAGTCTCATTAGCAGTGTTTTGGTTCCAGTTCCCCACAACATATCTTTTCTTGTTCTTTATTCACCAAAGATATGTCTCCCCCCATAAGAGTGTTACTCATCCCTCTTTTTTTCTCAGCCTTAATGTGAAACAAATAGAAAAGGGTTTGCTCTTTTCTTTACTTCCCTGGAGAGCTGGTTTTAAGATTTTTCTATATCACATTATCAAAAAATATGGGAGAAGACTAAATACATTCAACACAAATGCAATTTCCATGGTAAAATTGTAAGCTTACAATGAAGCCTGTGTATTCACCGGAAATTTCTGCATGTGCATCTTGTGCTCTTTTTTCCTGCTTCCTTTAACCTTTGGTTTGTGTCACGTTGTAGGTAGCTCAATGCATATACTCAAATTTCTTCCTTCCAGAAAGTGTTTGGTATCTGTCTACCCTTGTTGCTTATCCCCCTTTGATTTCAGTGACGTCATGAAACACCATCTGTTGCCACGGCAACGATCAGTGGTGTGTGGTGTGATCTGCAATGATTACAGGTCTGCACTGCTCCACTGTTTTTTCCAGTCAGTTCACAGAGACATCTTTTGTTTTGCAGTACATTTCAAGTTGTGTTATTAACATGCTTAACTGATTTCGTGCCTATATAAGTGCCTATCACTGTAGAAAATACGTTTCCCGAAGAGCTTCCCGTACACCCTTTTGTGTACGTGCAGCCACACTTCTTCAGCTGGCATTTATGCCTTTGAGTGGCATTACCTCACCTCTGTGGAGAAGAGCATATGGAAGGGCTCATTTCTGGTGTGCAGCAGCACTTTCTTCTCCCTAGACCTAGAGGCAAGCAGGCCCAGCACGGGGCAAGTTGTGTGTAGTTATTAAACGAGGGGGAGATTGCTGTGCAGGGGGCTTTACTTTAACAACGCTGCCACAGAAATCCTCCTCTTTTTCATTCCTTTTCTTTTTAAGAACAGAGGTTGAGATGCGATTTACAACCCACATCCATGTTCTGAAAAGGGAGAATTTCCTGATGACACGTCTGCCTGTGGAAGAACTCTGATCCAGCTGTTAGAGGCCCAGACACAGCTCAGGTGTTCTCATACGGCATGGAGCAAACATTTTTTTTTAAGTTTATTTAGTTACAGTTTGCAGCTGGAGGAAAGGTGGACAGAAAATCTCATTCTGCTTAATTTTGGGGTCATCGACATCTTACACTAAGATGTAGCTTAGTGCCGTGCTTCTCGGGCACAATTTATTAACCTGAATAAGCTCAGCCAGCATCTTTTTGCACTTTTGCATTGGGCTAGCAAATTCTTATGTTAACTTGTTCCCACATGCTTGCCAAGCACAGCAAAAAAAACCCAAACATATTCTGTTTGACAAGTATTTACCTAAATCTCCCTCTTCAAACTTTATGATATGTTACTGTATGTAATATCTTCAGGGAAGTTAGGGAAAAAAATATTACAGTATTCTATCCATTCCTTATCATCCATTAAGTCCATAACTGAATTTTCCTTTCCATCCTCAAACTGCAAAAAATCTTCATGGAAACTGTTGAACAAACCCTGCAGTGGTGAGAAACAAGACAAGTGGCAGGAAGAGTTCTGTTTCACAGTGCAGATGAGCCACAGTCCTGTGACTGGGAAACACTGCCATGGAAAGGACTGTTCATGACTTTTTATTATTTTCAGAATCATGGGACTCTCAAATTATGTTTAGTTTAACAAATCATGTGGTGCAAAAGAATGGTGCTTACAGAAAAAGAGTTGGTGTGCTCCTGAAACATGTTCCTATTTTTGTTGGAAGACAAATGTTGCAAAAAGTGAGAGTTTGCTCACTTGAAACCAAAGTAGAGCAAACAGGGACAAGAAAATTTACTTCAGAAATTCTTTTCACATCTGAATTGAAATTTGACCCTGAATTAAAAGGTGCCATGGGATGTTACAGCACTTGTTGCAGGCACCTTTCTTTAAAGAAAAGCCAGTTTGTTTTTTTAATTAAAAAAAAAAAAAGTGTTATGTGCTCACATTCTTTGGATAACACTTGAACAGCCCTGAACTGTGCTTCATCAAATGTTTTTCTTCCATATTTAGATGACAGGCTACCTAGGAAACTTCAAATATTTCAGGGTTTTTCTTTCTTCCCAAAAAGAAAGTTTAAATGTATTTGAAAAATGTAATGAAATAGTGTATTTAATGCTGTATAAACATTTCTAGCATAGTATCTTGAAACACTAACTGAAGAAAATGCTTTGCATTTTTTTCTTTGCTTTCAAAATGAAAGCCTTAGGGAGAGAAACCTGCCTTTTTTAAAAAGCAACTCAGCCAAACAATTCCTCTATATGTTCTTTCCCCTTCAAAGAAACAAAAGAAGAGGACATAAATATGTGATGAAATCTGAAAATTAATTTGGACAAGTTTGCATTCTTGTTTTAAAAATCAGTGGCAAAAGGAAGGAATTTTTTTCTCCTTTGCTGGAATCAAAAATACTCTTTGGTAAGCAGGAATCTTTTTTCATACCTCTGTGTTTTTGAGAAAACAGTTTACTTTGAGATCACTGTACATTTTAGATTATGTAATGAAGGGGCATTTATATACATATACATATCTATCTACCTATCTATATCTATATCTATCTATATATAAATTTAATCCCTGAATTGAACACTGGCTTCCATTTTCTTCTCCTGTCTTTTGCTCTTTGACAGTAAGAAGATGAACTGCTATAAAAATTAGAATTTTACAAATAATTTTGTAATATCCAAAGTGTATTAATTTTTCAAGCACAGGTTTTATTCTTCTTTGACAAGGAGGGTGGACTGGGTTGCTTATTTCCACTAATTCCTTATACTTCTGTACATGGACAAATGTTATCTGCTCCTGGAATGCAGGTAAAGGCTTTTAGTCATTCATGTCCATCTTCTCTGTCTGTTGCTTTCTAAGGCTAGAAATTAGGAACGAAGACTAAAGAACATCCTTACATAGTCTATGGCAAGCTGTCCTCTTCCTTCTAAATTTCTGGTTTTTCTGAGTCTCGACAGTATATCAATGTGAATCATGTGCTTGCATATAGAAAGAACAGTATTTGTGGATGAGTGCTAGTCATGAATTCATTTCAGATTTTGATATAAAATTGTAACCAGTCATGTATCTAAGAATGTTGGTGCCCTAATATGAAAATTAATTATACAATAGAATGAAACCATAGAACCATCACTGGTTATTTCCCTGTCTGGCATTTAATCAAAGAAATGAGACTATACCAAAACCCAGATATGGATGTAAATTAGCCTGGTTCCTTTCACTGAATACACATTTTTGGGTTGTGCTTCTCCTTGTAATTTCCAGCACATGTCCTGTGGATGCAAAGCAGTTAGGGTTAATCAATCAGTTATTAGTTAGCCAGCTAATTAGTTTGACCTTTGCAGGCCTCACTAGCCAACAAACCTTTGCAGGCAGTGGTCTGTCAGTCAGCACAACCTATCAAAGGAGTGAATTGTTTGTAAAAGAATTCACTGTATGGAGCCACAGCATTTGAAAGACTTTGATGTCTGTTGTTATTTTCCATATCCCGTGTATCTGACCCAGTTTTGAAGAAGAATATGTTGTGTAACCTAAAGGTACGCAAGTTCTGTCACTCCTCCATGCTGGCAGAGCCTGGATCTGCAGTCCCGTGCTTTCTCCTTCAGTCACAGGAATAAACTGCTTTTGATCTGACTGCATGTCAGATTCCTTACACTTAGGAACCAAGAGTATCTGCTCTAAATACTAATTGTCTGAGCAAAGGCTGATGGTAAGTCAAGTGTAGCTTCCAAGGACTGGGTAATGTCTCTTTATTCAGGCCATTGATGTGAGAAGGGGGTAATATTGCACAATGGGTATAGAAATTCAGAAGAAAATAAACCCTCTTGTTTTCCAGATGGGCCTCAGAGATTAAAGGGGCTGGGTATGTCTGGATTAATTTCTGATTAGAACCATTTCAATGCTGTAAGTCTGGTTACCCACAGTCAATAATAATTTTCAGGAGCACAGATTCACAAATAGCACAGTTTACCAATCCAATACTGTAAGTCTGGCTGAGTTTTGTAAGAACTTTCACAGTCCAAATTCACTAATAATATGCTTTATTGAAACAGCAGGGCAACAGGTTCAGAATTGCTAGTGATAAATTCACTAACTAGTGAGTATTAACATGTGCCACTGCAGAAGGTATAGTAACAGAGATGCATTAGTACTATATATATACATCATCTGTCAACAGATCCCAAGTAAACAGATGTGTTTCCCCTTTTCCCTTCTTTTTTTTTTTCCTTTGAAACTCCCTTTCATTTTTACTATAACTTTTGGCCCTTCCTAAAGCAGTGGAAAAATTGTGTATCTTATAGGTGGGGCCTTGGTAACTGTGGTCATGCACGTAAGGCATGTTCCCTTATTCTTCATTTCCGTTCTTTCAGGTAAGAAAGTTAATAAAGAAATGGGGATCATGAGTGTCTCTGTTACTTTCGGTCAGAATTTACAGTTGATTCAAAAGATAAAATAAAGGCTTTGTTCTACCTCTGCCTGTTTTGGTGCCAGTAGAGACTGTCTGACCCCAGAGGGTCTTTGAGCTTATCCTTATCTCCTTAAGGGACCAGATTTGCAGCAAGGCTTGGTATGCATGGTAAAGGGGGCCTGAAACTGATAGCTTCTGTCCCTTGCTGAAACATCAGGCCATGATGCCTCTGCTTCATTGCAAACATTATTCAGTCATTAATTAGGTCCTGCTTGAGCTGGGTGCAGGATAAGTGAGGGGCCCAGTTCATGTTTTTCTCAACCAGCCTCATCAATTCTTCTCTGACTTAAACCTCAGATTCAAGGCTCTGACTGTAGCAAGTCTGAAAATTTGCCACAGATAAATACCTGATGATGATCATGCACCTGTATTGATACAAGTATGCACAAGAGAGCAGAGAAGGCATTAAGCCTGTGCTCTTTTTCTTCATCCTGTTTAATATCCTTTGAAGAAATTGATCCTGCACTGGGAAAAGAACATCTAGAAAATTTTCTGTGCATGATGTGGTGGCGATTAACTGGAGTTCTTAGTGAGGATCAAATTTCTGTACCCTATTAGCATAATTATTAAGCAAGCAATAATAAATATTTTTCATTTTAACAGACATTTTGTCAAATAGGATAAATGAACCAATACCTAGCTGCTGTTAAAATTGCAGCTGTCTCAGTAATAGCTGTGACAAGACAGTTTTGCTCTTTGTACTCTAGTTAAGGAAGAGTACTGCTCTCTCTTGGCACAGAGTATTTTATTATGTAAATATTGCAGTGCTCCTAGTCCCTATTAAATTTCACGTCAGACTTGCTGAAGGTCTGCTGGCCTTTATCGTAGCATCATTAAAGTTTCTAAGCATTATTAACATATCAGCTACTCGCTTTTGGGAAGGGAAGATATTGTGCTGAAGATTTAAAAGTTTTTTTTTCTGTGTCAGAGCTAACTGAATCCACAGGAGAGAAAGGCTTGAAATGTATCATCTGTTCCTCTTATAATGATGCTTTATCTCTTTCAAATGAGGCAAATGTTTAATGCAAATGGCGGTCTTCATGGAACATACTATTATAGGGCACATTTGGGATTTCCTAAGACACCTGTATACTATATCTGGGTGCCTCAGGTGATACTAACTTTTTGACTAAAGTATTGAAATTTTCTCCTGAAGAACAAAAGGTACTGTTTCAGCATATTTTTATATTTCACTGGGGGGGAGGTTATTTAATTTGTCAAGTTCATCCACGTATCCAAAAATTTTTGCATTGAGTTTTGGGGTTGTATTTTGCATTTTCTTCTTTCTAGGTTTTTTCTTTTTTGTTCTGCCTAAAAAACCTGTCTGTCTTTCCTACAACTCAAATAACTGATGGCTGTGAATAAACACTCCCCTTACAAAGAAGTAATGAAATAACCTCTAATCTTGGCTAAAATGACATAGTAGAAGAAAGAAAAATATTATTTATTTCTACTTTCAGATATTTTACAATTTCTTCCCTAGAACTTCATCAAGGTACCCCACAGTTATAGACAGAGTATATCCTGAAGACACACAGCAAACATATCTCATGCAAAATGACAATTATGATACATCTTAAATAAACTTGATTGCAATAGTAGGATCTTCTATCTGTACTTGGACTTTGGGGCCCCTTTTAACTTTCCATTTATCACATTTGTCAAAGTAATTCCAGTGACTCTATCAAAAAATAGACCCATACTGTGAGTTACACCAATATCTGGAGAGTAAGCAGTTCTAGCTCTCCTTGTTTGGAAATCTGTTCAGTAGTTTCCTCTCTGCTCTAAAAGTGTCAAGAAAAAGAAAGGCTTTTTCTCTTAATTATTATGTCATTCAGGAAGGAACTGAATGGTTTTTATCTGTGGAATGCATATGCTTATCTTAATACTTTATGTGGTTACTCCAACGTCAGGTATTAAGCAGCTTTAGATCCTAATGCAAGCATACATTTCAGATGTATGCTAGAAATTAGATTGTTTTCCTGTGGCCAAGAAAAGAGTCAACCAGCTTTATGGACGTAAGGCAGAAATGTGAATTTAATTAATTATCCTAATGTGACTAGGTCATTTTCGCAAAAAAAAAAAATCAAAAAGCAATCAATTCAAATTCATATTGACTGAAAATTCACATTGACTTAAAATTTTGTTCTGGAATGATTTTACATAGATATTCAATTTTGGTAATATAAAGCCTTTAGTTAAGGAAAATAATTTTTAAAAATTCAAAATGGTTAAATAGTATCTTTTGAATGAAAACTGCATGAAATAAAACATATCATTTATTGACCAAATTAAGTAATGAAAGCTGTGAGCACTCAGATGACTTCTATACTTGGCTCCTCATGCCTTGTTAAGAATATATGATTTAGATCTGAGGGACACTGGGTTCTTGAAATCCATGCCATGACTGAAAAATGGAGTTGAAACAAAAGAGTTGAATTTCTCTGTTATCTCTTTCAGGTCCACACTCTTGTTACAACACAAAAATTTCTCTTTAGTGAATATGACTTTGAAACAAAAAGCAAAGCAAAACGAAACTGCTCCAGCCTTATTTGGCTTAAGCTCTCCCACTAACAAATACTAAAAAAAGCAGTGTAAGAGATAAAGCAAATATGACCAGGAAATGGTCCAATGGAAGAGGTCTCTGCTCTTGATATGTGACAATCTTCACTAGCTTCTTTTTTCCAATGCATTATGAAATTAAAAATACTTCTAAACAAACTAAAGAGTGAGTTTAGAAGCCTAGGATAACTTAGGATAGGGAGAGGAATAATAGATAATTCCATAATTAAGCAAAAGTAAACAGATAAAAATCTGGGCTGTAAAGCTGTCCAGGCACTCACGTTTTAACATTCCGTAAACTTGGAAGCATAAAATTACCTTAGCTGTTTTTTAAAGTCTTTAGAAAGAAATTTGGAAATTTAAGGGTCAGGGGAAAAAAATCAAAAAAACCAGCATGCACACACATGCAAAAAGAACCCCCAACCCCCCTGAACACAATCCAAACTTTTAATGTGTTTAAGATTTACTACGAATATCTTTTTTAATCCATAGGCCAAACATACTTTTTTGTATTTGTTTCCTTCATTATGGTTGCAAAAATGATCAAGAGTGCTGGAGCAACTCTTTTTTGAAGACAGGCTGAGAGAGTTGGGGTTTTTCAATGGGGAGAAGAGAAGGCTACCAGGAGACCTTATTGTGGCCTTTCAATATAAAAAGCAGGCCTATAAGAAAGGTGTAGAGAGACTTCACCACAGCAGATAGTGACAGGATAAAGGCAGCAGTTTTGAACTGAAAGATTTAGATCAAAATTCTGGAAGAATTTTTTTTACAATGAGAGTGATAAAGCAGTGGAACAGGTTGTATGCATCACCTCTGGAAATATCCAAGGTCAGATTGGACAGGGCTTTGAGCAACCTGATCTTAGAGAAGATGACCCTAACCATGACAGGGAAGTTGGACTAGATGATCTTTAAAGGTCCTTTCCAACTCAAGCCATTCTACAATTCTGTGATTTTATGACATTAATTTTTTTATCAGTGAAGATTGAGAACAAGCTACAGTGAAATTCTAAAAAATGCAAGCTTTTTTACCTTCCTTGTAAACATTCAAGCTATTATAGATAAAAATTGGATTCCCTAAAATGCACAGTGAATGATTACGGGAAGACACAGGATTTGTTGTTTTCAACTTTTTGTTTGCTTGGTTGAGGTTTTTTAAAGGAACCTCCATTTAGCCTTTTGTACCTTCCATTTTTGCATGCACAGGCTTCTATAGAATTGTATTATCCTGCAGTCTAAGTAAATACAAGTTTTCTGGGTTTTTGAGAAAGAAAAGCAAATTAAGAGTGAATGGCGGGTGTCTGAAGTAGCTGCATGTCACTCAGACTAAAATAAATAAACTAGAACTGTGGTTCATATTTTGTATTGGGTTTATATTAAAAGGCTTCAGTGTAGGATAGAGGTATGCAGGTTTTTGTCAGAAGAGACTGGGAGCTGATGCCTTGCCAGAAACAGCCAATTCCAGCTGGTTCCAAACCAGACCCACCGCTAGCCAAAATCTGAGCTCATCAGCCACTCCAGCATAGCCTCTGTGATAACATATTTAAGAAAGGGTAAAAAAATGCAACAAAGTGGCTGTGATAGAGAGAAGAATAAGGAAAATGAAACAGCCCTGCAGACACCAAGGTGAAAGAAGGTAGAGGGAGAGGAGGTGCTACAGGCACCTGGACAGAGGTTTCCCTACAACTCCTGAAGAAACCATGGTGGAGGAGAAGGTGTTTCCCAGAGAGACCATGCAGGTGTTCCCAGAGAGACCATGCAGGTGTTCACAGAGAGACCATGCAGAAGAAAATATCACACTGCATCCAGCGGAGAGACCAGGCTGGAGCAGGTGGATATGCCCTGAAGGAAGCTGCAGCCCATGGAGATCCCATGCAGGAGCAAACTTCTGGCAGGAGCTGCAGTCAGTGGAGCAGAGGCCACACACAGCTTTTCTGGCAGGATCTGTGGCCTGTGGGGGACCACTGCTGCAGCAAGAAATTCTTGGAGGACTGCACCACATGGAAAGGACTGTATTTTTAATTAGAAATAAATTAATCTTTCCCCAAGTCCAACATGTTTTGCCCATGACAGTGACTGTTGAATGATTTCTCTGTCCTTATCTTAAAATATGATCTTTTTCATTTATTTTCTCTCAGTTTTCTGCTGAGGAAGGAGGTGAGGGAACATCTTGGTGGGCATCTGGCAGACAGCCAAGGTTAACTGATCACAGGTTTATACAGGAGAAGAAAAGTGAACAATTATTTCATACCTAAAATGTATGTTTGGCTTGTATTTTGAGTTTGCTGTGTTCATGTTAGCATTTCTTTCTGAAGATCTAGTTGTGCTGTAAATGGGTAATGTTGTATATTTACAGTCTTTTACATGACTCTTTTAATGTTTATTTTAGTATTAACTTTTTTCATTTACAAATCCTTACTCTTTCCATTAAAACTTCAAAAATTATTTTCATTAATCACATATTTGTAAGCTTCAATAATGCAGTATGTATGACAGAAGAAGCCCCTTCTTAAGAGATGAAAAATTAATCAATCTCTTGATCACTGGATTGGAATATAGCAAATTCTTAGACTATATTCTGGGTTTCAATCTTCCTCATTTTTCTTTCAGTACTCTCTATTCTCACCCAGACATAATGTGTTTCATAATCATTATTATTTCCATCTTGCCTAAGGAGTTGAAATATCAGTTCTACAACAGCTCACTCCCAAAACTGTCTATTCTCTGATATAGAATTGGTTCTGTTGCCTCATACCCACCTCCTGTGTTTCATTCCACATCTGCTCCACGATCCTGGCTTGATACCTTCTGCCTCTCCTGACTTTTTTCCTCTTATAATATTCTCCACTCACTTCTGGAGAGACCAGAAGTAATCCCCTTCCCTCAAGTGTGTGCTCTGCAGGGAGAACAGGGGAAGCATCTCCTCAGAATGGAAGTGGATTGATAGAACAGGAGAGCTGCTGGATTCATCACAGTCCCCTTTCTTCAATTTATAAGACTTGCTTTAGTCTACTAAGCTGAAGTTTATCCTGCTTGCCAAAAAACCTAATCAGATGCCTCCATCTCGAGATGCAGTAAATTGGGACAGAAAGTTAACCTAAGAAGTTACCTTTTTCCTTCTCTTCCTGTTAAAGATTTATTCAGTTTTAAGGAAAATGCAGATTCTCTTTTCAAAATTTGTTCACATTAACAGAAGGTAATTTATATCAGACATAAGCAAAACCTGCACTGTTTTTCGAGGTGATAAATCCTTTTGGGAACATTTTATCCTCAGAGTGTAGTGTTTAAAGCAAATACTAGTTGCCTATTAAGATACAAAATCACAGAAAGTAAATACAATTTCGGCTTTAATATTTGGTGCTGGCTGCACCACTCTTACAAATCTGTTTGAATACTCAGTCACATTACATGAGAAGCGATCACTCAGTCAGACAAGGAAATGTTGTCTGCTAAACTACTGAACTGCCAGCTGTTTTTTCTCAATGTTTTTCACTCTTGACTAGTGCCCACCACAACTGAAAAGATTGTAGAAGAGTAGAGGTATAGGCCATTTCTGCTACAGCCATTTCTACTCCTGGTTACCTCCTGCCTTTTGCTATCAAAAGCTAGAAGTTGCAAATGCATTACCTTAAGGTCAGATCTTGAGGAAATGTATTTGAAATTTAATAGCAGTCATGAGGTTGATATACTGAAAAGGGACTTTGGGGATGCTTGGAAGGAATAATAAAGGGCAAGTAAATTCCGAAAGCTAACTATTAAAATGCATTCATGAGGAAAAGCAATGTAGTTGGAGGAGCCATTTTTAATAAAAATGTTGCTTGCAGGAAAGAGAATTGTATGAATTAATGGAAGCTCAGTATGAACTTAACCCTTAAACTGAAAGGATGGAAAATATACGAACATGTGGCTTGTCATATTAGAAGAGACTATTAATGTGGCCATTGTGGAGGCATATCCACATCATGCTAATCATTGGCTGTTTGTCAAAAGAAAGACTAACACTCGCTTCTTACAAACAGACATTGTGCTATCTCTAAGGATTTCAAAGTTATTGTGAGAAAACAAAAGCTCCAAGAATTTAAAGCATTAAAACTGTAAAAGCTGATTGAGGATTTGTGGGGAAAAGCACACAAGTCATAAAATTAATTTAAAAATTAATAAGTATTCCAGCCACAGGCATTGACTTGTCTTTTGAGATTAGCTATGGGTTATTTCTCTCTCTCTTGGTGCCATACTTGATTTTTGCATTTTTATTTCTTGATTCAAAGTGCTAGAAAAGTATAAATTGGATAATTCGATGATGGCCTAGGACCTTAGATGAATGTCTCTCAAGTATTTTTTAAATGTCTCTTGCTAAAACTGTTGGGGCCCCATCATCTCTATGTATTGCCTTCCTACATGGAAGGTTGACGGTCACCAAAAGATACATCTGATTTCTCTGATATCAAATCATCCTAGACCATAGGTTTTCTTCATATTCACAGAAATTCGTGCTTAGATTAGAGCACTTCTAAGGCTGTTCAAATACCCCATGTTTACTTAACATATCCATTTGTGACAAATGGCTTGATATTAACCAGAAAATCCTCTTTAAGTCGAATGAAATAAGGTGAAATATAAGTGAAGGTATTAATTTACACCCTCCAAAACAGTAATCAAATTTAGAAATCTACATTAAGAGAAAAGTGAGGCAATTAAAAAAAAAAAATCCCAAACCAAAAAAAACACCTCACTATTCACCCTAGGACAAAATTATGCGTAGGATGTCTGTTTCTTGATTCATGAAGGTTTTCACAAATGCCTGGCACTGCAGGCTGTGCACCTCAGATAATAACATTCATTGCTGAAGCATGCTGATTTTACAAACTGGTTTTGGTTTCTTTTCAAGGTCATCCAGAGGTTCTACTCAAATTTGGTGTTTCACCAACAAAACATATTCCAGCCACCAGCAAAACCCTTCATTGGCTTCTTCTGCTGAAACTAGTTTCATATCGTCTTTCAGCCGCACACTGTCCAATTCCTATAATCCAGCTCCACATGGCAGCACCTCGGACTTTTCCTGCATCTTGGTAGTTGAGGCTTTATGTGAACTAAACTTCTACACCACTGTTGCTTGCAAAAGTTGAGAGCGGATTTGGCAATCCAGGAGTTTCATTCCATTCCTAAAGTTAAATTTCTGAAGTTCTAAACTGTAACTGAGGTTTGTAAGTGATAGTCTTGCTGGGATGGATGGACAGCAGCTGTCATTTGTGCTAGGAGTTTGTTTGGGCATAGAGCATAAGGTATCATTCTTGTTGATGGTTAATATTTACCTAGGCATTATAGACTGAAGGTACATTTTGTGCACAATACTCAACTTGAAAGGACACATTTGGAAAAAGTGTTTGAGAAGTCTGATGAATATGAAGTAAATGTAAATAAAAGAGGAGAGGGAAACATTCAGATTGCTTCATTTTGGACCATGTATTTGTTTTGGAAAAATGGGAGAGGGATATGTGTTCAATAAATTGTTTTCTTTTGAATATTACATCTTGCAGTTATTGAGGGTCATATATTCATAGATATTACATGAATTCGAAGAGATTATATGAAAGTCTCTGAACAAGAGCATTAAAAATGGAAGAAAACTGCAGTATGACCTATCACTATGATATTGCAGTATAATGTTGTGGTGATAAATATTAATTCATTGCCTCAGAATTATGAAGTGTTTTTATTTATCCCAGCACAAGGGGTTTGCAAATATTTAAACATTTACATCCATGTACATTGGTTTGAACAACAAATTACAACTGTTGCATCTAAATACTCCTTTATGTTGAATTTATAGTTGCACAACATCTGCAATAAAGCTGGAAAGAAAATGAGTTTGAGAAAGAAGAACCATATGTGCAAGGGTGTGGTACAGGAAAAGGGGTGGGTGCTGATGTGGGGGATATGGCTGGATAAGGAGACAGGAAGGGAAAGCTTATATTTGCTCTATAGGGAGAGAAGATACAAAAATTTGGCCTAGGTTTTGTTTAGTAATGAGTCCACATGTGAAAATGTAAGTGTATTTAAGAAACAACATGAAGTATATGAGAGAAAGTTGAAGCTTAGCTGAATAGACTATTCTGTTCCTTGATTTTTCAGTTCTACCCTTTGCTACCTCAGACATACCCAAAAATCCATAGAAAAGGAATGTGTAACATTTCTTTCTAGCCTGGTGGCAGTGCCAACAACATGCTGAGAAAGTCAAAGAGGAAATGAAAAGAAGGAAGCACAGTATCAGTTGAGGATTTAACTTACCTTGCTACAAATTGGAGGAAGGTAAGGCTGAAGCATGATGATGAGGCTGAAGTTTAAGATATGCATCACGACTTCTTCATTACGTTAACAAAAAGATAAATACAGCATAGATGTACACAGGGGATTCCAAAAGGGATCTGCAAGAAAAATAGAAAGCTATCAGGAGCAGCCAAAAAAAAAAAAAAAAGAAGGCAGCATAGAAATCATATTGGAGCTGCAGAGCAAAAGCATGACACATACCAGTAAAGAGAAATTTTTAAGATAAATAGGAAAACAGCAATGTAGAGGAAGCTAAGAACTCAAGAAGGCATTTAAAAAGAATTTTTTTTTTTGTATACAACAGAAAGAGGAAGCTTAACAGATAAAAGAATCATAAAAGATAACAAAATAATTAAATATAGAAATACCCTAAGTAGACAACAGTTATAACATTGATTTTTATTTTTTTCCTCATTCGTGTTAACTATGGAGGAGTGTGAAGTGTAGAAACATGGACCCTTCTTTACAGAATGTGTGTCAGAGGTTTTGTCTAAAATTGAAGTATTGGCAGAAAAAGCAAATGGATCAAGGAGATGATGTGAGCAATAACAAATCACCGGGAGCAGGTGGCTTCTGCCCCAGAGTTCTAAAGGAATTTGAGTGTGAAACAGCCAAACTACAAAACATGGTGTGTAAAAAATTGCCTCCTGGTTAAAGGGCAGGAAAGCGGCTAAAACAGTGCAAATTTTTGAAAAAGGGACTCCAGTGGATCTACAGATGAATAAAAAATGGAAATAAGGAACATATGGATGACCATGTGATGTCACAAAACTACTGGAATTCTTTGAAAATATTAACAGGCATTTAGATAAAGGTGGTCTGAATACCATTCCTTGGAATTTGCAGGTTGCTTTCATTTATGTACCTCATCAAAGGTTTTCCGGAAAACTAAACAGAAGTACTTTTAAGGGTAAAGGCTAATAAAAACTTAGGAAACATAGGACAGGAATAAATGAACAACCACCCTTGCAGTGAAAGACAATTCACTGCAGAAGGCCCATGAATACCTATGCTGTATTCCTTGGGGCTCATCATACTCACATGCATTCTGGAAAAGAGAAGAGAATACTGAAACGACAGAAGTTGCTGATTCTGTTAAGCTATTCAGGATAGTAAAGATGATTTCCAGCTGCGAAAAACTGCAAAAAAGAAATTACTGGGAGCTGAACTGACAGCTGAAAGCCAATGTAGACAACTGCAACTCAAAATCCCTGCCTGAACCACTTTCCTTCAAATATTCAAATCCTATCCTGAAGCAGGAATAATGCAGCATGGGTTAGAAAATCACCTCCCTTATAATCCACCTTCCAGATTCTCAATTTCTGTACACCATACCTGTGCTTTAGCTGTCTTAAAATGGCTGTAAAATGAATTTACTTGAGGATCACAGTGCTGGAGTGCTTCTGCTGTGAAGAAAGGCTAAGTGTTGGGGCTGTTCAGCCTGGAGACGCGAAAGCTGTTGAGAGACCCAATAAGACCTTTCAACACCTAAAGGTGGCCTAAAGAAAACTGCAGATGAACAGTTTACAGGGGCATGTAGTGATGGGACAAGTGGGAATAGCTTTAAACTGAAAGATAGTAGGTTTAGATTAAATATTAGGAAGAAATTCTTTACTAAGAGGCTGGAGAGGCACTGGAACAGATTGCGTGGAGAAGCTTTGGATGCCCTCTTCCTGGAAGCGTTCAAGGCCAGTCTGGATGGGGCTTTTGATGTGTCTCTGTCCATGGCATTGGGAGTGAAACTAGGTGATCATTAAGGTGCCTTTGAGCCCAAACAATTCTATGAATCTATGATTCTCTGACCTAGTCCCTATTTATGTGGTAGAAAAAGCATAAACCTTAAAGGAGGAGCAAGCATTTAAAACAAAGCTTGCCTATGAGGATGATTTGATCTTTTCCTCCCATCTTTCACTCAAAGCAGCTGCAAATGTGACTCACTTAATCATGACTATGCTAATATCTAACCATGATCAGAATAATTTTATGATGGCCAAAACGCAAATCTCTGAGACATTTTTCTTCTTTATTTTTTTTGTTTTAAAATAGAGAGTATGCACTGGAAAATTACTTCAGTTTATTGATTGGAACCCAAGCTCTGTGAAAAGACTGCAGAATCAAAATGCCATGGGGGAGAGTGAGACAGGAATGACTGTCACCTACAATATTACAGTGGAAAAGTTACACATTGATGATACTATTTCTGAAATAAATTACTTTATGGATAATTTTCTATACCTATTTTTAAAGCAACATGGAAACTGATGATGTAAGACACCTGATGGACTGCTCAGGTGAAAAAAACTAACTTGACAATTTTATTGTAGTTGCCATGCAATTATTAAAAAACACTAGTGTGAAAAATTCAGTTGTATTCTGACATGATCTTCTTCCTGATTAAGTTTAAAATGAGGAAGTGTCCCTTAGATATAAGTGCATAGGTAGAGAGAGATAAAAATAAAGTCCTTGCTCAGAATCTCTTTCATTCATGTTTTTGTTCTGTACTATTCTTGAACTCCATGATCTCCACATTTAAGTGTCTGTTCTAAAATTGGAAGAGTTTTTGTTGGCTGTTAGCAGAAGACAACGTGAATGGGATTATCAGTCAAAGTAGATTATAATGTGTGTGTGCATAAAGATATGTGGGTGTGACTAAAGAAAGTATTTAATACATGCCAGGCACATCTTAATTTCCACTTTTGATTGCATTTTATGTCAATTAATAGACCATACAGTATACCAAAATTCAGTGGCTTATATAAAAGAACAGTTTCCAAAACAGTGGACTAAGCATGAATAAACTTTATTTCTTAAAAACCAATTTCAGCCAAGTTCGCTGGTGGACTGCTTGGTTCAATATGCAGTTAAAGATCTTTTGTTGGTCTATGGAGAGGGTGGTGGAACTGCCTGTCATGTCAAGTTGCCCAATTTTCATTACTCTTTTAGAAGCAGTTGGATAGAAACTGAAGGTACAAATAAACCTCCTAACACTCTTACTTCTTATGGTATAAGAGCAAGATTAAACTCAGTTGGATTATGAGGATCTATTAACTGTGGAGAAGATATTCTGAATATTCTGACCTTTTCTCTTTCTCCAACTTCTTATTTATACAGCTCATTAGTTGTAGGACTCAAAAGACATGCTACTTCGACAGGTGCATCTGCATTGCTGCAGTATGTGAAGGTTCATAATGGTCTATGCAAGTTATGACTGTAATCAAGCCAGGAGATCAAGTGCCATACATAGTGAGCACACAGGCATACAATGATTCAGTCATACATTGTGGATTAGTCCTGTGGCAACAGGAACTGAAGTTGGAAATTAGTTTTAAGGATGAAATTAAAATTTGTCCTATAGTTCTAACTATGGCATAGCTATGTCAGTGTTGTGCTTATCTTCACCAATGGTACACTAAAGCCATTAACTCCTTCAGCTAGTAACTTCCTAGCTATTCATCTGCATAAACGAGGCAATGGAGTAATTTGCACAGTGGACCAAAATCGTACCAAGTGATTGAACTCCTATCCACCTCCATAATTATGTACTCGAGCAGTTGCTGCAACCTCTCTGACTGTCCTGGAGATCCATCTCATGCAGTTCCTGCTGTACCTAAACCAATGGGCATGTTTCATTGTGTCAATTAACATCCTAGCCTAGGTAGGGAATCTGGCCATCCCAGGGACACACATCCCATCTGGACATTCACAGAGTTTCTGATGCTTTGTACATTGTTTAAGTAAATTATTAGCAATAAATCATGCACATTGAGAAGCCTCACAGAATTGCAGGCCAGAGTGGATAGGAGTCAAGCAGTTCAAGGAATCTCAACTGATCCAGCTAAAGCACCATGAATTTTCTCACACTGTAGCTGCCATAATATGTGCATGAGCCGAGGTTTTTTTCCAGCCAGAAAAGAGTTGTAAAAAAGCAATGTCTATTGTTGTTCCTTTTTTAAACAAAAAAGTTCTTACTTATTTAATGGTGATTACTTGTATTCTATATTATGAAGTACATTTTAAATAGTAGTACCACAGCTTCCACAATAACCAAATCTAGGTACCACAAATTAAAAAATGAAGTTTTGCAATAAATTTAAATGAAAATATCATTTTTATTACATTTTAATAGTTTCCCCGTTTAATAGTGCTAGTAATACATTTTAATAGAGAAGTATGGCATGCTTTCTTTTGTAGTTCAAGATAACAAAATCTCTTTCAAAGTCATTAATCTGAAAATGCGTAACAGATGAACATTGTACAAGTAAATGTGCAAGACCAAAAAAGCAGTGCACCAGGCCATAGCACTCCTATGATTAGAAATAATGCTGAACGGAACAAATATAACTTTCCTTTGATTGATTTTTGGTATTGCTGATTAACTCTATTGGCTTTTCTTTTATGCTGATCTAGCACCATGAAACAGAGGTATAACCAGGCAATGTGACATATTACTCACAACTGAAACATTGTTCATAGAAAAGGAAGAATCAAGTTCAGGAGATAAGGCAAGATGTTTTTATGATTATTAAACTAGTGCAAACTAAAGCTGATCTTGCTGAGAAAGAAGGATGTGATAAAGATTTCACTTTTAAAGAGGAGCTGAAAATAATGGTGTGAGGATGCTTTCTGCTGTTACTTATTCTTTCAAATCCAATTAATAAAGCTATTAGGAGTCAAGTCAAAACAAGCAAAAAGGTGAGTCTTCATGCAACATTTAGCAACCTTTCCAAAGGTTGTTGTGAAAATAGGAAGATTACATTAGTTCTAAAGAGTCATTCACGGGAAGAAAAATCCTATCAGTGTACTGAGTTCGTGGCACTTGAAAGGCTGGAAGGCATTAAGAGGAAATATCTTGTACTCTTGAGAGTTTTTAGTCTTTCTGAATCATTAGCACATACCAACTCTGCTTATTTGTTTTCTTTTGCAGGTTGAAAGAAGATAAACCTCTAATATATACTTAGAGCCCTCCCTGAGAGTGAGGTTAACAAAAGATATTGTGGGGGCTGGGGGAGTGGGGAGGGAGGGTTCTAGACAACAAATTTGGTGGGAGGGGGGCAACAGGAGGCACAGAATGAACTGAAGGTCAAAGGCTCAAAAGTGGAGAAATGAGGAACCCAAAAGATAATCTGAAAAACAGGGACACCCCAAGGAGCACCTCTGCTCCCTGGAAACAGTCAGAAGAGCTGGCTGATGGACACGGCTGGAAGGAAGATTCTGAGGTGGAGGAATCCTTGATCTGACCCACTCCTGTGCAGCTTCCTGAAGTGTCTTATGAGTTGATATTGTTGAGCACTATCTGTTTTCTGTGTACAACTCAGAATAGTTCCCAGCGGGAGAGCACTTACATTGACGAAAGTGTGTGTGTTGACAGATTCAACATTGGGCCTGCAGGCTGAATGGGCTGTGATGAGAAAGGTGATTTGTCTGCACCAAAACAGGATCTTCTTTCTTAGAAAAGAAAATAACGTACAGAACTCTGAAGGTAAGTAAGGTAGATGTGTATAGGTTTTACTTGGTTATGCAGGTACCTGTTACAAGTGGTTGATATGCCTAGTCATACATCTTCGAGCCTTTTTTGATTGCTTGGGTTTTTTACAGAGCAGCAAGTAAAAGTTTTTCAGTGACTCAGAGAGGTCAATTCATGTTAACATGCTTTGCAGAAAATGTGTGAAATAGCCAAGATAATAAAAAAGATGTAGCTGAGTATTCCATTGGTGTTAATAAACCTCACTTTAATTTACAACATTGATATCTTTGATCCTAGAATGTCATTAGGTCACTACAAACTGTCCTTTTTTAAAGATGACACTTTTCCTATCTTATTTAGACAGTAAAAACACTCATGGATTTTCTTACTTGCTGAGCAGACATGCAGTAAGGAAGTTAGTTTGTCATGAACTAGATGCATTGCATGTAACATTACTTTTCCTGGTTTCTTGCTTGCCTTTTTTTTTTCTTCTTGATTCATACCAGAAAGCTTGTATGATTGCAACAGACTGTAATAATGACACACTTAGGATTGTAAGCATTACAAGCTTAGTTGCTTTACTAGAAGGGTAGGCAGGTTTTGTAGTTCAAGATCTTCAAACTTAATTTATTTTCAGCAGTCATTCTATTTGCTTTCTTCATTTCTGTTTATGGTCTTGTCAGCCACAATAAAAGCCAAACCTACTCTCAGTAACACAGGAATATGCTGTTGCTTACATGGAGGGGTGAATGCTAGGATATCATATCTAGTTCAGGAGCAGGGTCCAAACACCGTTCTTCTGTGATTCAAGTGAAATAGGACATCCAGTTAGTTAAAAACAAGTAATTGAGCTTGTCATTGCCATTTTTGTTGTTGATATTGATCTTCACATTCTTTTGACATTGGGATCAAATGAACATGGGATCGTAGAATTGAAAGGTTTTCTAAAGAACTAGACTGAAACATATTCTTGCACAATAATAAGGTGTACAGAAGAAAACCTCAACTAACATGTTCTTCAAATAATCAGAGTTAATAGCCATAGCAAAATTTTTGTCTGGAAATATAAAAAAAATAACAGAAAAATTATATTTAAACACCTTGTAAAGCTCTGGTTTTGGCCCAGTTTTTGTGCATATTTAGCAAGAATAATTTGCTTTAGTTGGGTTATTTTGTTTTGTTGGGTCTTTTGGCAGATTCAGCACTTGCTTATAGAATATTGGAAATTTTCTGAAAAGTGTTCATGAAAACAGCATAGAAAACACTTCGTCACTGACTCCCTGCAACCTGGTTTTCATTCAGCAACACCTTTATCTTGTCCTTTTTCCCCATTGTAGGATTACGTCATAAAATATTTTCTAATGTATCAGCCTTGCTTAGTTATGTCCAAGTAATGAGCCTTCCATCATCCTACCATCTGACAGAAAAAGCTGTTATAAGGATTTTTTTAGTCTCAAAATCTAGTTAATAATAGCTAGCATTTGTACTAGACAATTCAGGAATTATATAATTCACAATATTTTTTTTTGTTTTAAGTAACATACAACAACACTTTAAAATGCAGTACTTAATTCTATTTTATTTTTATTAGTCTCCGTCTTGGAGGTTACTGCAGATAAGGTAAAATCAGCCCACTTGAACAAGTTCATAAGCAAGGTTGAGACTAGCAATTACAGATGAGAGACCTGGGCACTTGATTCTGCACTATTGGAACCACTGAGCATTTGGCTTTGGATCAAGCACTAGATTTATATGTGCTGTCAAGGAGCAGAATGTAGAGGGAGTTGCTGGAAGAATTTAAAATAGAATTCAAAAGTAGAATTAAATGACACTTAATGTACTAAATCTAAAACACTGAATATGTAATCAAACTTTGCACCACAATCAGTGTGGATTTCTTCTTATTATGTATAGAAACAATGAGCATCCCTCTCTTGCAGATTTTAATCCAGCTTTCATGGTGCTAGAGATTTTGCATCAGTTACTGTGCACTTAAGTGTCCCAGAAAAAACATACACGAACACAAATTTGGATATTACCTGTTGATTTCCATTTTCTGCATTCCTTCTGTCATTCAGAGTAAATTGTTCACGGATTTCAGTTTAAATATATGTTGTACTTCACTCCCTGGATGTTGCTTCCCTCTTGGTGTTTTTTCCAGTGTTACTATCTCCCATAAAAAGCACGTTTCCTTTCCTTTTCTTTCTCCTTGTGACTAGCTCTTCTGGTTTATTAATTTTGACTATAATGCAAACCTTTCTGGCTCCTATTGTCTTTTATTTATTGTATAAACCCAGAATGAAACACTAATCTGTTCAGGCTCTGTTAGAAGTTCTTGCATTTCTGTCCATCATTTTATATCATTACACCTCATATTGAACTGTTAATAAGATTTCTGTATTTTCATAATATAAGGATGCATTGATGCAATGACACAAATTGGTCTCAGTCAAATTGGTGAGGTGATATTCTCTAATATTTCAACAAAATTTGAGTAGTCTGAGGCATTTCATTCATTTTCTGTAGTGTGTTGAAGGAGAAATTATTTACCCACAAATTAATTTACAAAACTGTACATTTACCTACTTTGAGTTGAATTTCTTTCCTCTGTCCTGATTCTTTCAAATTAACTATACTGAAATTTATTACCATGACCATTTTCAAGAGAAGTCTTTTAATCATAATATCATAATGAAATGAACAGAAACCTGAGTATTTCAGGAGGATACCATTAAAAGTAGTCTTTCTTTTGTTAAAGACTGATGTGGCAGTTGCTTTCCTCTCTCATTTTGCGTCCACTCCTGGTATTCTTTCAGATTCCTCTGTCACCAGTACTGTTATAGAACACAATATATTTCTTTGGCATTTTAATAAAACCATAACCCTTGTCCTATTTTAATAGTGTTAGTGTCTAGGAATTTCTTCTGCAATTTGCATGCAGTTATGTTTGTCGTTCATCGTGTAGTTTGAATTTGTGTCTTTTTGTCCATTTTATTAAGATGAGTCATTTCAGTATTGTTTCTCTTCCACATTATTGAAATTTTACTGGATTTTAATGGATATATACATACTTTAAAATGTTAATATAGTTCAAAAAGTATTTTAATATTTTTAATAGATTTTTAAAAATTATGTAGGGTAATTATTTATGTACTTGCAAAAGAGATAACTTCTTTTCTTATAGTTTCTTATAATAAAATTGATCAACTGAAACCTCTTTTGGTTTTTCAATATATTCTTATCAACCTAAAGTAATTTGCAGTATATTTCTGAAAACTGTACTTTCCACATATCCTACATAATGTTTTGGAACAGACTGAATTGGCTCCATAAAAATTCATTCTATGCTTTCTAAACGTTTTTGTTTAAACCACATTTGAATTTCGCATACAGAGGATCATCGTGTTAGATCTATTGGGGAAAATAAAACTGTTAAACCGGAAAGTCTTGTTTTATGACAAAAAGATGGAATCTGATATATAATGAGGCAAAGATGTCTGTAAGAAATGTACTTTGTTTACTGAGTCGATATAGCAACAGGGTGAGAATGAGCTTATTTCAACGTCATTTTAATTTAATTGTTCCTTTCAGTGGAATCAAATTCCTGAAATAATGTGATGCATCTGTGAAGAAAGCAAATCCAATTCTAAGATGCTCCAGGGCAAACATTTCCAAGAGAAGTAAGGAAGTTTTTATGCCATTGTACAAGGTCCCACACCAAACTCATCTGGAAAACTGTTCTAGTCGGCCGTATTCAAGAAAACAAATTGAAATGAGAAGAGCTACATATAAGAGAAACAAGGAACATCAGGAGAATGGGGAGTTGGTACTTGAAGAGGATTCTGGTAGAAGAGCACAGCTTGTTTGTATGGGCAAAATAAAGATTGAAAAGGGGAATGATTACTGTGTTGGAATACATTACAAGGGAAGCTCTTAGAAAAGAGGGAAGCTGTTAAAGTTAATATCAGTGTTGGCAAAAACACAAACGGGAATGAATTGGCTATAACTAAATTGAGCACAGATATTGCAAAATGCCTGACTATCAAAATAAAAAAGTTCTGGAAAAGCTCTCAGATCAGAAAAACAGGGCCAAAAATCGTGGTCAAAGATTTTTGCCAAATACTCTTGCTAGTTCGTCTTGCTATCATACAAAAAACCAAAATGCCAGAATAATGCTCAGTTTCATTGTTATATTTTGAGTGATTCTTTTTGAGCTGCTCTGATTTTTAATGGTTCTTTTTTATTTACAACTCATGTATTTCGTGCTGGTTTGATTCTGAAGAAACTTAAAAATACCTTTAACTTGTTTTCAATGGTCAACATTTTTTTTGACTCTCATTCCACTTGTACATTACAGTGTATGCTAGTTTGCCACCACTTTTCCCTGAAAGTTTTTGTTCCCTTCTGCCCACATGCTGAACTAAGGGAAAGAATATAAAATTTCAGAAAAGCTGTGGAACTTCCTCAAGTGGACATGCAGATCACAGTTTTTGAAAAACAGTGCTATGATCGATTTTAATCTCAAATTCATTATATAGGGAAATCCAGAAGATGCATAACCAAGTAGCAACCAAAGGGCAGTATTATGAAAAAATTAATACATTTCTGATAGTGACAAGAAACCATCATTTTATAGTGAAATCATTACATTTTGTAGTGAGTGGCTGATGGTTTAATTCTGCATGCTAAAGGACAAACCATGTGCAGCTTGGTATGGACTTTCAGTTTTCTCTACTGACAATAATTTTCCATTGCATAATCAAATTTTCAGTAAAGTGGCAAGTGAATGAGTAGGAAGGATCTGCGTGTTTAAAAAATAAAGTTAAGATTTTTTTTTTATTAATAGCCAGTGCTCTTTGTTCATCAGCTAATCAAAACCACTTTTGGAAAAGAAACTCAGGTGAATTCACTCAGGTTTGAAGTGAGTATAATAATCCACACTGTGATTATCTTCAGAATTGTTTAAAGACTTGGATTAGCAAATACACTGAATGTATGTTTTTTAAATTGCGTATCCTAGATCTTTCACATACACATTACCAGAACAGGAGGTCAGCCTTCTGTTGTGTCTTTCTTTCTGTTCACTATGCTGAAAAATACCAAAGAAACAGAGATTCCAGAGGCCAAATGTACTGTTGATGTACATATCAGATATGAAGATGAAATCTGTCAGATATATTTTCAGCTCTTCCATAGATCTCAGTGCCTGAGCTCAGACAAATGTCATAGGAATGTTTCATCTCTCAAGATCTTGCTTCTGTAAAAAAGTTGAGGCAAGTTCTGAAAGTTCAACAGAGGGAATACAGACAACTGACTGAAATACAACACCATTAACACCTTCTGATAAGTGCAAAGGCACAGGATAGGTAAGACCCCACTGAAGGTTCCCCTACCAAAACCATACAATGTAAATACTTTCAAGAAACTGCCTTTTTATGGTACCAATTCTGAGTGGGCAGAAGACACAGTGAACATATGCCACACTACAGGAATCAGCTGCTCTGAACTACTCCAGCTGCCATTAGATCTTCCAGTATTGCTGAATTCCTCTAAATTTTATTTTAATTCAAAATAATATCTCTAATGTGTTGCTATCTCTGAGCTACTCTGAATTTCTGAACCACCACTAGTGCCATGGCAAGTGTCACTCAACAGTGTTGGCTGACTCATTGCAGCCTGGACCCTTAGGCTTCCGTCAGGTAGTTTATTTCTCACAACAGAATGATTCCTGTCTGTCCTATTTAATGCTTCCAATTTATGTCTATAAAGCACCATGCCTTGAAACTAGTTCATTGACTTTATGTACAGCAGTCACACAGATGTGATAGCAGCACTTATGTTTAATGAAAGGTGCCCAAAACATGGAGGAAAAAATGACACTAATTTTCAGTTTAAGTGCTATTCCTATTAACACAAAAAATCAGATCATCAAATAGTTAGTGCCTATCTCTCCTATATCACAGCTGAGATTTAAGTACACAAATAAAACTTACACCTTTGTAACAATTATTGAGCACACAAACTGAAAACACAATAACATGCATTCATGTATACATGTGTGTATATACATGCATATAAAATGTTGCTAGTTTCAAAGAGAAATTCTAAAAATGGTATCAGTTAAGTCCCTTAGGAATTTTGCCACTGTTTTTCTGATTTTCTTTTTTTTTTTTTTTTTTTTTTTTTTTTTTTTTTTTTTTTGGCTTTGCAGGGAGCTGCCTCTTGAAAGCAGTTGCCAGGGATTCAGTATTTTTTTGAAAACTTTCGGGATAAATATTAGCTCAGAATACACTCTGGAGATACTAAGTCCTGAAAATGCTGACCATGGCTGATAAAGCATAGTGCTCAAAGCAGTAATATGATCTAACATAGTGTAGCCTTTCATAAAAATGTGGATGGAGGTTCATGAACTATTTGAGAAGAGGACAAAAACCTTTAACAATGAATTAAATAAAAAACTTGTCAGCTATTGATAAACAGACATGTTTGGAATGTTTGGCAAATGTTTTTGAATGTTTGTTCACAAAAATATGAGAATGAAATCAGTTTTCCGTGGGCAGAGTAGATTTGTAGGGTTCAGTAATAAATTACAGCATGCCATAATCACTCTTCTCTTATCCCTCTGTTTCTGAGGTGAAAGTTCTTGCAGGTGCTTTTTCCTACCTAATTTTAAACTTGATATTTCTACTATCCACATCTTGCCATTCAGTGCTGGTACTTTTGCTTCTTTCACCCCCATCACCCTACCACAGATCACACTTCTATCTGTGACACTCTATTTCTCTTCCACAGATTCCCATTATATCAAGCCAGTTTCTTTCCCAGCCCCTTCATCCTGCTAATAACCTTCCTTTTCCTCTCAAAGATATTATCTTTTTAATTATTCTCTCTAGAATCCCTTCCTGTGTCTCCTGAATTTACGCTTCTGGACAAAAAGAAATTGATTCATTAAGGTCAAAGTTTTTAAATCAAAGAACTTTAATATGTATCTAAATGCATATTTTAAAACTATACTTGTGCACTAGACAGATTAAAGAGAGCCATAAATCTGTACATGTTGCTGTGAAATCACTAGGTTTTTTCAGTTAATCTCTCTTCAGTATCCTCAGAAGCAGTAATGCTTCAAAATAAAACTCCACATATATATCATAGCTTTTTTGGGTTGGGGGGGAGGGGAATTTTACCTATTAAGGAGGGTGTAATTTTTAGATGAATCAAAATGATTGTGAGACTGATGCATCAGAACTGGAAAGAGCACAGTTAAAGACATGATGTAAAGACACATCTAAAAAGATTATATAAGATCAGAGCTCAGGATACTTCACAGTTTAAGCTTACTCTGAAGACAGCTGGAATTAATCTATAAATTACATTGCAGTTAAAATCACTCAAATTTTAACTTTTTAAAAATCTTCACTGCATCATCCCCACTCAAAAGATGTTTGCCACAGGTCTTAGTGACAACTCACTTCTTTATGCAGCATGAAAAATGAATGGGGGGATGGTGCAATGTTGTTGGTTTGACCCTGATCTTTTCCTAAGAAAGTTTGCTGTTCGCATACAGCCGTATGGGGTGAGTCTAGATGTTACCAGGCAGCTGTGCAGTCCAACACCTTGCCCACATTTGTGCCTCAGAGGAACATACAGAAACTTCACAGACAACTATTATGCAATAAACTTTCCTAGGAAAGAAAATTATTAGGGGGTTTCTCAAGGTTTTTAATTCTGTTAAAGACATAAGGAAAATAATGCTAGAAAATTTTGTGTAGCTTCTTGCAGTGAGTTATATTGCACAGATTATTTCTCTACAAAAAGGCTGTTCAGCAATGTCAACTGATATTAAACACTTTTTTTTTTTTTACCATCATCCTGTGTCTCAGATGACAAATTATTCTTAATGTGTGAACTTTTAGAAGGCTGGACTTGGTGAAATGAGAGTATTTTTCCTTTAAGCTACATGAAAATGTCACTTTCCTCCTCTCAGCACACTGGACAGCTGCAATGTAAGGTGGAAATTAGATCTGGGCCTTAAAAACAATTCTGTATCTACAAGATTCCCAAAAACTGAAATATGTGGCAAGTACCTTGACGATAGGCAGTGTGAAAGAGAGGAGGTCTTTGAAAGAAAATATTATTTGAAAAAGGTAAAACTTTTTAAAAGGCAGCTAAAATTTGAAATGCAAGTGAGATGCAATAGGTTGTTTTCCTAATAAATAAGAGGGGTCTTTTTTAAACAGCCTACTAGACAATTATAAACTTTGTTTTCTCAATAGATTTTTAAATGAGATTCCTAAAAAATCTCTGTGACTCACTCTTTGGGAAAAAAAAACACATACAAAGGTAAACAGCAAAGTTCAACTCACTTCAACAGATTAAGAATTAAGCTCATTCAGAGCTGACACTTCTCTGACAGTATCCTCTGTCTTGGAATATTTCTATGAAATAAGGCCAAGGTATAGTTACAAATTTTTAGTATATGAAAAAGCCCAAATCTTAATACATCTTCAAACTCTTAAACATCCTAATCATTCAATATTAGAATATTTTTTTCTAACACAACTTCATTACAATTGCTAAACCTGAAAATCATCTGCATTGTCTGTTAGCACCTTAAGAAAGACATCTTTTTCAACCTAACTTTCCAGCTCTTCAGCCTGTCTCCAAGAAATTGCACTGTACTGCAGTCTAAGAATGAGTTGCAGCATAACCAATTAAAAATAAGCCTCTCCTGCAATAGTACACCAAAACTTTATGTGTGGTTTTATTACAACAAAGAAAGTTCTATTTTAGCTATTACTGAATGAACATATTCCAGTGCTCACTTCATAGTAATCCTGCTGTGTGAGAATAGCAGTACGTCATGCTGTTTACTGAAAACTTTTGGAAGCCCCAGCTGGTCAGTCAGAGAAAAATGACATCAATCTTTCAGCATGATTCTTTCTTTTTCAATTAAAGCCAGAATCTCTAACTTAAAATGTGCTAAGAAGCCATCTAGAATGTACAGGAAGAAAAAAATTAAATTTTTTGTAATGCTATTTTCTCTATGATTTTTTTTCCTAGGCATGTTTTCAGAGATTGTTTCCTCTGCATATTCCCAAGAGAAGCAAAGCCCTTCCTATCACTATGAAACTGATTCAGCCATAAATCTAGAAACTGATTCCTTTGATTTTTTTACCTTTTTTTCTTTTCATTACCTCATAGAAAAAGGAAATCTGCTACCCAATTTGGTACTCGGATATTCCTTTCTATGTAGTGATGAAGCCTTGCCATTATCAAGATGAGCAATGGTCCATACTTAAAAAATCACAATGACTTCTCAGCCACACTGTCAAAGACCATGCAAAGATGAAATTTCAAGTGGCATTCATCTGCTGTGTATTTGTCGCTCCAACTTATGCAGGTATCATGACAGATGTGTTTTTTCACCTCTGACTTACATTTCAGTTCAGCTCTGAAGTACACAACTGCCTTAATTTTAAAACATACATAAATTTGTCCTTATAAGCTGAAAAATGTGGGAGGGTGGATAAGAGCATCAGATTGACATCTGTTTATAATGGAATTAAAGTACTGAAGTTCACCATTCTTGAAGTGAATCATTAATCCATCAATTCCTCCCTCCCCCCTCATTTTTTTTAACCTATATAGGGAGAATTTAAAGAGTGAGATGTTACTAAGATCATGAAATATGTTACCATGATCATATAGAATAAGAGAAATACTCTTTGCCATGTCATTTTCTGTCTGAAATCTCTGTTTAGCTCTTTTTGGGATGACAAGGTACTGCTGCTTTTGCTGGTTCTGCAACTGAGAATTGCTATCACCACCTGAGCTGTGTTTCTAGGAGCTATGATTAATTCAAGTAATTTTTCCGCTGGTTGGAAAGCTTTTTTTACGCCACAGCAAATGTCTATCCCTTGGAACAGGCTGCCTAAGGAAGTGGTTGAGTCATCATCCCTGGAGTTATTTAAAAGACATGCAGATGTGGCCCTTGGGGACATGGTTTAGTATTGGAAGTGCTGGGTTAATGGCTGGACTCAATGGCCTTAGAGGCCTTTTTCAACCTAGATGACTCTATGATTCTGTGATTCTGTAAGCATGGGTAGGCAGAAGAAATAAATATATGCTTCACTTTCTGTAACTGGGGTTTGGTGGCATCCTTTCCCCGCTCACTTAAAGGATGGGGCCAACTGCAGCTCAGTACTGCTGGAGACAACACACTCTGGTTGTTGGCATGCCACGTGTCTTCAGCCCTGAAATCTCGCAGAGTCACGACTGCACCAAGCCAGACAGCTCAAGATGGAGATGCCTGCAGGAATTGCCACATCCAGTATACTGAAAAAGAGTTGTATACTTTAAGAACTTGTGCGAGATGCTTCTTCAGTTTTCCCTGCAGGTCTTCGTTCCCTGGCAGTTCTGAGCCCAGCCAGGCTCCACTCTCACATCCACCCACAGCTCACAGCATGCAACATGCCCAGCTCAGCACAGATATCTCAATCAGTGTAATAGCTGAGCTGTCTGTTAAGAAAACCAAAAAATAAACAACAACAAACAAAAACCCAAAACCTAAACAGCAATAACAACCCAATCAACAAATAAATCTGCTTTACTTCCAACTTTTCTCTTCTTTCTTGGAAAGCATATTAGGCTAC
Organism: Edolisoma coerulescens; assembly: GCA_013397115.1. Taxonomy (NCBI): domain Eukaryota; kingdom Metazoa; phylum Chordata; class Aves; order Passeriformes; family Campephagidae; genus Edolisoma; species Edolisoma coerulescens. The sequence goes on from VWZW01005522.1 coordinate 745,058, forward strand.
TACTTTGTCTCTTTTTCTCTTCCCTCCAGGTTTCCAACAGACCACATGCCTCTGTTTTCTCACTTACTGTTTACCTTTTAAAAGCACTCCTCCCAGTGTCATGCTGTTACCTAAATTTTGTCCTTTATCTCAGGGCACGTACTCTGCAGAGGCCAGGAGGTTGGAAAAAGCCATGAATTCTTTTCCTAATGGGAAGTGTCAAAGCTGCTGTACATACATCTTTTCACATACAATTTTGTAGTTGGAATTCAGCCCTGACTGCCTTCTCGACCCAAAATATTAGCACTGGGACTGATGAACTGCACAAACATATGCTGAGTTTGATGGAATATTCACACATTTTAGATTCTACTTGCTAAAATAAAAGGCTCAGGGACAAGACAACAACCTTTGCTTATAAAATTATTCAAACATCAAAACAACATTTATCAACAACAAAGGTACAACCACAAATTTTCCAGACCCTGGCCACATTTCTGATCTTGGTCAAAGTGACTGTGGCACTGAGGTGAGATCCAGTACAGCCTTGTCAATGTGAAGAGCCCCAGGACAGCAACCTTTACCAGTAGTCGTGCAGGAGGAGGTTTTTGCTAATTGTGGGCACATTACCACCACAAATGTGGCAAATGCAGAAGGTTCTGCAAAAGGATCATGGGACAAACACCTTTCACAGAAGATGTCTGTCACAAATTCCTTCTTGTTTCAAGAACAGCTACACTAGAAAAATCCTACCCTTCCACTCAGTTCCTGCATAGGCTCCTGGCAATAGACTTGGTCCCAGTAGGTGAACTCCACTCTCCTGTAAAAGTTTCTCCTCCTTTCTCCTTTCCAGCGCACAAGATGTTACACAAATTCACATTTTTTACTCTGAAAGTAGATGATGCTGGTAACTTTTCTCGGAGTGTATTTGGGATGAGACATAAAAGAGGTTTGGTCTCCCTGAGCAACAGCTGGAAACAGAAGAGTGCACGTACTACCTTAATCAGCCTTTACCTCAGCTCGTGTTGCAAAATCAAAGCTCACAGTCTATGTATGAAGGGGTTTGGATTGCACTGTTTTTCTTGCATTTTTGTGTCCCAGTGAACCATAAAATTGTTTAGGTTGGAAAAAAAATTGAGATCATTAAGTTCAACTATTAACCCAGCACTGAGAAGTCCACCACTAAACATTTATTTTTAGTATATACAGTGTGAATGTGTGATTCCTGTTCAGAAAAAAATGATTGTGTGACAGTCTGATGCTATGTCAATGCTATACTTAAAGCAAAAGAGTTGACGTTGTGTTATCACTACATAGCAGACTCATTTATTGGGAGCACATCTATTTGCTGAAGAGCAGCTGCTTGTATTTTGCCAGTGTAGCACTGACAAAGTTGTTTCCTTTCTGAAGACTTGTCTCTCATCATTCTGAGTAGTTTATATTAATAATTCTGACAATTTTCTTTATTTGCTAGGCTTTTCTCAGTCTCCAGCTCAGCAGCTGATTTTGATGCATTTCCAGAGAACCGCAGAATAGAGTCCTGGGTGAGCTTGCCTGGGTTGCCTGGGACATCTGGACGTCATCTGGTCCCTCTCATTGCTCAGAGACTTTAGATCAAGTACCCAAGGGCATTCAAGGGCTGTGACCTGCCTAGTTTGGCATCCTCCTGAAATGAAGAGTACAGCATTCAGACTCACTGAAGGGTGGGAAAGTCTCATCACAAATAGTAGGTCAGAACTTTTCTTTAATAGTTTTTTCAGAATTTTCTCTGAAATCTTCTGTGCAGGAAGTCTGAACAATTAATGGGGTTACAGCCCTTTAGACAGCTACTCACTTATTCTGCGCATGAGGAGAGGAAATAATTCTGAATATTTATATATACATATCAGATACATTGTATGTACTAATATATATATTTATAGACATGGAAAATGCTTTGAATTGCCCTTTGATTTACATTATATTTTTAAATTCCGATGCTTTTAAAGTAGCTATGAGAAATGGTCAGTTAGAATAAATAATAAGAAAACAAGCTACCAGAGAGCACAGCAATGAGAACACAAATTGTAATATTAGCTTTCAATTAATGTTTAAATTTGTTCTATTATCTATTTTTCTGATTACCAAAATAATTTCCAGATATAAACTCAAGTTCTAGTCATAAATAATTGTACATGAACAAATATAAATGTCTTTTAGGAAATAAAAAATCAAGTATACAAAAATTGTATGAGTAACTAGAGGAAAAAAACAAGACTGGAAAACATAAACCACATACATGTTTTTAAATATATGTATTTTTCATTTTATAAAGAACTTGAAATTCTAATTTTCAACTTAATAAAAAAAGCATTTTTACAAATAGTATTTACTTTATGTATACTGCATGTATTATGTGGAATACATGTTCAAAATGATATGTGTATGTGATATATCTGTCAAATAGTATATATCTCATACATGCTATGGATGTGATGTATCTGTTTATACAAACACATTTTTTCAGTGTTTATGTTTACATATGAGACTCCTGTAAAGTACAAATTTTTAACTTTTAAAATTTTAAAAATAGTTATATGATTAGTAAAATTCAAGAAATTATCATGAATTTTGTTTAAAAACTCTGGAAAGAAATTTATTTCTGGTTAATTGGTGTTACCCATAAAATTAAAATGAAAGTGTCTTCCCAGTCTATCAGATAGTTATTATTACAGCAATTTCTAAAGTAATCTCATGTCCACATAGGATTGGAGACACAGATATTGTCTTGAATATCAAATACATATATATTTTAAAATAATACTCTAGGTTATTATGTGATATGTTCTCATACTGGTCGTTGTGCCTCAAACAATTTAGGGCATGTAGTTGAATCTCTTCAAATTCTCAGTTCACATTAAGCAATTAAAGAAATTATTAATAGAGGAAATCTGAGGAGATTTCATTCTTTTTCTACAATATAACCATTCAGAATGTGGCAGCAAAAACAGTCACACAACACACCACAATTTTGAGATCAGGACACCTGCAACACAAAATTACAGTAGCTAAATCTCTGCCCTTCATAAGAAGATCAGGGAAAAGATAAGAAGTTTTCAAGAAATAAAGGCAAAGAATCATTTAACAGGAGATACATATAGTCATAAAAAATTTAACCAAGTCAGGATTGGACAACAATGGCCAGGGAGAGAGAACATGAGCTACACAGCAGTTTCACAATATGTGCAATTTTACTGAGCCATTAATAATATTTACCTTCTCTATTTTTTCTTCTAGAGCCACATTTTTCATCATTACCAGCACTTCTTCACTTTACAGAGGGAATATGGATGCAACAGGTGAGAATCAGTGGAACAGAAAGGTTTTTAATGCTAATTGGTCAAAAGTTAAATATGTAAATCACCGTGACTTCTCTTCCTTCAAGGATAAAGCAGAACATAAGTTACCTGTTTTCCAATTTTGTATGCCAGTAAGCTGCTATTTTGCTTCAGTTAATTTGTGATTTGTTCCTTGATTATGAACCTTTGAGAAAGGCTATGAATTGGTGTGAAACAAATGGATTACCCTGGAAAGAAAGATGCATTCTGGTTTGAAGAAGAAAAAGCTGAAAAGTTAAAAGCAAAAAGCTATGTTGAGCAAGCTCCACAATAATTTAGCATTCCAGGATAGGCATCTGGGTACCATGTATAGAATAAACCAACTGCTCAAATATATCGTGCCCAACACTTCCCACTCTCCCTTGCCTTCTGTTTGGCTTTGACATAGGTGATAAAACCTACTACACTCGTGACTGTGCCACTGCTGGAGACTTAAATGTGGAAATTCCCCTCGGCCCCTTGTGTCACCATTTTCCACATTGCATTCTTAAACTTATCCACAAGCTGGGAGTTAGGAAGCTACCTTGTAAGGTTTATTAGACAGCTTTCTCCCTTCCTTCTCTCCTCCCTCTATCTCACCACTCCCTTCCCCATACATACGCCCACACCTGAGTAGGAATAATCTCTTTATAATGGGACGAGCATCTAGCTCCCATATAGAAAATCGGTGCGTTGGTATTTCCTTTTCTAGATTGTCTTAGATGTGCAACTCTCTTCCTTTTTCCTCAGTTTCTCACCCCTTTACTACCTTTTAGCAGAGGTTTCTGAGCACCTTATAGCATCCTTCTCCAGACATTTTTGTTGAGATTAGGACTGGCTCTCTGCTTACGAGCCAGTACTTCCCAAAGAGCCAGCAAGTGGCTAATGCCCATTTCAGTGCTGTTACCTGTGTGTTGTATAAGTACCAATCAGCTCAGATGTTTCTGGTCACCTTAAACTGGGAACTGCAAAGGTAGTTCTGCTAAGAAACTTTTAAATACTTGCAAAACTTTTGAGCTTTTACTGGAAATGCTCAGTTTCTTAAACCTGTCCACAAAGCAACAGTGTGTTCAAAATAAAGCCATTAACAGAACTGCAAACAATTCAAAAGCCAAAGAAGTTACCTTGAATAAGACTCACTCTTATTTTGTGGTACTTCAGGATTTAATCAACAATATTTTCTGACTTAGTAAAATCAGCAGAAAATAAACCCATCAGGGTTAGCTGCTGTGAAAAAACTATTAACCTATGCTTAAATGCACACTGATATAGGTCTCAGAGTGGTAAACAGGAGTTACAAGTGATTGCTATGAGTACTAAAGAGTGGAAGTTTAGCGGTCATTCTCTACATTTAGAACAAACAATTTCTGTTGTAAGTTAATTCAGAAGTTGTGAGAGCAGGTACTGAGGCTTCAGTGGCATTGAAACGATTGAAACAGTCTATGAAATCCACATTTCATTTATTTTGGAGCCAGAAAGAAAATGTTAAGGAACTGAATTATTACATTTTAAAAAATATTTGATTTGGTTTTGGACACGTCAGTTTTGGGTGCTGTAATTTTTTACCAGGATTTGTGATTAAATGATCCCAAATCTTAGAGACATCAACAGATAAAACATATTTCTCTGGACATGTTACACACGAGCAATCCATGCAAACATTGGTGCCTAAACCAACCTGTTCAGTGTTTCTTTTTTCCTTGTTTTTTTGGTTTTGGTTTTTTTTTTTTTTTTATGAATCTGTGTCAAGAGTTTTGGTCTATTAAGCCCTATCATTGCTATTTTCAGTTGGTGCTTTCACAAGTACTAGGAAAAAGAGAATGTCAAGTGTTTCCTTAACTGCAGGCTTTTACTATCCCAATTATTTAAATTGCTAAATTAAGTGTTAAATAAACTTACATCATTAATTCTTGGGATAAGCAAATTTTTCAAACAATATTAGTTGCATTTGGAGTGCTTGTCTGGAACTATATAGAATGTCTTGGGAAAACCATGCCTGTTGTCATTCCAGTGGGAAGAAAAATGCCAATGGTAAATAGTTAAGCTGTACAGATCAAGAGACCTGATGAAATTTTAGAGAAGTAGTGTTATGCTCACCAGTACAAGCAGAAGAGCATTTTGTTGACAAAGTTTGTCCTGAAGTGCCTATTCCAGTTGAAATCAGAGCTGTGAATTCCTTCACTGGAAATAATAGATACTGAGAAATCCTTACAAATTCTGTGTAATAATTTATTAAGCATTTGCTAATGACCTTGGCTCAAGCAACACAGATTTTTTAAGGAAGAAAGTTTAAATTTACTGAAACAGGTCATCAAAACTAGAGTGATTATCCCAATTTAATGCTGTCATAGATGCCATTCCCCAAATTTACTGTTTATGAGAGTGCCTAATGATGCAGGTTATATTTCATCCCCAGCAGTTTTCAATTATTACCTTCAGGACCCCATTATAGATGTCATATAGTATCATTGGGGTTTTTTTTCCATTGAAATAACGTTGTTCTTTCTTCCAGAAAGATTTTGATGAATTGTGAAGAACTTTTATCCAAAAGAGATTAAATGAAAATACTGGTATTTCTGAAGTGATTGTGATACATCCAGGACTCAGAATCCTGTCTACAGGAAGGAAAAGAAAATTTGTTCCTGGAGAAGAGTAGGTTTAAGAAACAAGAAGATAAAATGTGTCACCAGGCATTTATTGCAGTGAGGAGAAAATCAGAAAATACTCAGAATTCTTTTGAAGCACTTAGCCTGCCAAATGATCAATCTTTTCTCAGAAAATTCCAATGTCTTTTAAATCTAAGGGAGATAGACTTAACAGATCTTCCTGCAACATTTTTCAATTTATGTTAAAAAAAAACCCCAAAAAAATTAAAATTGGTAATTTTTCATGATTTAAAAAAAAAAATCCATTCCAGTTTCTACATCTGAACTTTTCTCCTTTATTCTCTTCATGTACAGATTAACATATCTTTAAATCCTTTCTCATTAGTCACAGTTAGAACTGAGAGTCACTTGCATGATGGGCATATTTTCTTGTAGGCAAAAAGGGCAGATTATCTAATTTAATCATCACGTCATATGGCAGTGCCACAGTACCTGAGATCATATGAGTAACTTGTCTGTCCAGAATGCAGACAATCAAAAAGAATGGTTAACCTCCCCTACTGAATTTTAGGGGGTGATTAACTCAGGTGATTTACAAGTAGAATGGTATTGCACCGTGCCTGGAGATTTCAAAAAGAATATGTGATTTATTATGTGCTTTTTTTTTTTTAATTTCTACATCATTATTTGAAAATGGGTGCATTTCGATGAACAATTCAGAAGACTTTTTTTAACTTTCATGCTAGTATTCTGCCCCGAGGGCAGGATATACACTGTATTTTTTTTTTTTTTGACATGATACTGATATGGGGAGGTTTCTTTCCAAGTAATTCGACAGTTTGGACTTCAGACTGTGATTCAATAAACCTCTAAAAATATTCCTGAACATATTTCACTAAATCATATACATATTCAATTATGCCTGTTAGATCCAGTCCTCTGTTAGATGTGAATGAATATCTTTTGACAGAAAAAAAATCTTTAAAGCTAGGAAGACATTATCGGGTTTCTTTTGGAAAAGAAAATTTAGTCTGACAGCTAGGTCCTAAATCAGGAATGAGAAAAAATAATTTAGATTTAGAATAATGAGCTCTCACAGTTGGCGTTGTTTCTCTGATATACAGAAAGGCCCTTGAGATGAATTATCTACTGCAAAACATCACAGTGGGTTTCTTGCTTCATTTGATCCTTAAATTACTGGGTTTAAAGGCATTGTAGCTGACCACGTTGGGGGGGGGGGGGGGGGGGTNATATAATATTCTTCTGTTATTTTGGTAGCTTGTCTTAGAAATTCTCTTTAAAATATGTGTTCTTTAAAATTACTGAAATGTGCTTATTTTGATTAACAGCTAAAACCCATGGATTCTCACCAGAAACCAAATTTTCATAACTGCATTATCCCGTTATAGCATGAGTCACCAAAGCATGTGCCATTCTAGTGGAGTCCAAATTATTCTGTCAAGCATTCAAATTTTAAATAATTCAAATTCTTCCTAGGTGTTGCCTCAGACTTTTCAATTTTTTTTAGTTATTGAGCAATTCTACATAAATTATTAATACAGTAATTTTCCTACAGAAATTCAGAAAAAGGGCATATCAGGGAAGATAAAAAGGGTATCTGGGTTTAGGATTGGCAATGACAATAGAAATCTTCTCCTTGCATGGAACACTGATTGAAATTGTGTGCAACATAGTGAGGTAAATATCATGATCCAGAATCACCCTGGATGTGAAAGATTCCTTAATCTTTAGAAACCCTCGATTTCTTCGAAATAGTTCTTCCTTACTGTAAGACAAACACCTCATTTTGTGGTCAAATTCATCTCTGGGTTGAAGTAGAGCAGGGAAAGAAAGAGGGAAATATTTTTTTGTGTCCTTCACTGAGTACTACTTGGTTGAATCTAGGGATAGAGCACAACATTATTTGGAACAAGATGATATATTAAGAAGCTTATTAGGTAGCTCAGAATATGCCATTATTAATATTTAGTTTTTCAAATTAATGTGGAGCTTTTCTGCTGTATAAAGAGATTCTGCAGTATAAACAGATTCTTCTTGCAACTCTTTGGTTCTACCTGGAAAAGAAATGTAGCAATCTCCTGGGGTTTTCTTTGGATTTAAAGAAAGCCCTAAGGTTTCCTTTGAAGGGGGATTCCTGGAGACTGGCTGGTATTCAGTGAATTTCAGAGTGCAGGGTTTAAACTGACAGACACAATCTTGTTAGAAGGGGAGCTGTTGAGTCTCATCCTTTCCCCACATAGATCGTAGTGCAATAGATGAGTAATTGAATGTTTTTACTTTAGATGTTTCATATATTGCAACTGTATTTAGTCTGGCAGGTTTAGTTTTCCAGCACTACCTGTAAAGCATTTCCTTCGTTACCTATGTGTTCAAGTTCTGTATTTTAATTCTATTAGCTTTTATTCTAGTGGTACCTGACTTAAGGATCCCTCTGAGTAGAAAAATACTGTTGTATATCTCTTGATGACTACCTATATCATTACTGTATCCAAACAGTGAAATATTATCTATACTTTTCTGAGAGTGATTAAAGAACAGATTTCTGACAATGTTTAATTGTTTAATAAAAATGTTATACCTTGCATATTTGAAATACTGATGTGTGCAGAGCTTCTTATAGTCTTAAAGAAGTGGATGACAAGATCCATAGTCTTTCCATTGTCTGTGAAATACCTGTAGATATTTCACTGTCTTATCAGAGTGCCTCCGAGCAAGTAATCCACACTCTTCCAGAAATAATGCGATGTGCCCTCCGTAGAGCAGAAAATATTTACTCTTGTCTTTAGGCCCTGTGTTGCACTGGTTAAACTGGAAAGGTTGACTCATGGAGGAAAAAAGATAGTGAGGGAACAGCAGGAAATTGTGCAGTCAAGATACTCACAAGTGTTTGAAAAAGAGGGTGGGTAACAAAGTTATGAAGTTTGCTGTGAAAAAAATCAGCCTTGTAATAGTCCAAACTAAAACTCTCTGGAGAACTGCATCAGGATCTTATGACACTTAATAAAAATTGCAAATGGAATGTCATATCCACATGAGCAAAATAAAACACAGGAGCATAGACAACACCTTATACAGACTATTATGGCTCAGAAGTAGCTGCCACTGCTTAAGAAAGAGATTGTAATCATTGTAGTTATCACCTCACTGTTCAAAGAATATTCAAATAATTGCAGAGAAAAGAACAGAAAGTATGGTATCCTCCTACACGAATTCATTGCTACCACAACTTGTGTACTGCTTGCACTTCTTGATTTCCTCTTTGACCAGGGCTACGGAGAAGATAGCAAGGGGGGTCAGAGGTGCTCTCTGCAGAAGACAAGAAACCAATTGCAGTGCTTCTCTTTCAAAAGCTGAAAACAGATGGCTATAATAAAATCATGTATATAGAGAAAGTGTGTAAGGAATGATTTTTCATTTTCTGCTTAAAACTACTGCAGTCATACCGAAAGGATGACTGAGTTATATTCATTTTCTTTTCTTAAATGCTGTAACACCACGATTTGCTATTTAGACATTTGATGTGAGAATCAAGATACCTTTCATCAGCTGCAATTTTTAAGGACAAAAATGCTCCAGCACGGACTCCATGAGCCATGTTCTTTCAGGGAATGTCCATCCACAGAGCGAGGTTCTCCGGGCACTGCGGTGTGGATACCCAGTCCATTATGGGGCCTCTCCAGGAGCTGCAGGACACCACCTGCTCCACCAGAGACTACAGGGGCCACAAGGACATCTCTGCTGTGGCTCCCAGAGCACCTCCTCCCCTCCTCCTGCTCTCCCCTCAGGTCTCAAGGGGCCATTTATCACATTTTTTCTCCCACCCCTCACTGTGTCCCACCATGACCACCCCCGCAGAGCCCCTCTGCTACCAAAACCTTGACACCTGCACTCAATAAAATTATTTACTTTCCAAGTACCTGAGGTCAGAATTGTTTAAAAACATATATCCTTTGCATTGGATTATGTGACTGGAAAGTTCGTGTCTCACAAGTTTTAAATAATGTAAGTCAATATAGAAATCTCCGAGCTTGCTTTTTGCAAGCCATGAGTAATCCATGTCTCCTAAAAGATACCACATATTATTGTATAGCTCTCTCCTTCCTTTTGCTGTACCCATCTTCTTCGACGGTGTTTTTTATTTTGTTTTGGTTTTTGTAATTTTATTAGCACAAAACTTTTACCTTTTTGGCAACATGAAACATCCTTTTAAAATATTCCCTCCCATCAGTATGATGAAGTCAAATCTCGTGTTTTATTGAGAAATTATGTCATGGAGTAATAATGGCAGTGAATAAAGTAGCTAAAAGATATTCAAATATCATTTTTCAACCTTTCTCCTCAGTATTGATGACATTATATTCTTTACCTGACATTGTAAAATGCATTAAATCTTTAAATTTTTTTTAAATATTAAAAATGCCAGAATGCTGGCTTATGCTGAATTTGTGGTGCTTTTTCTACAGACTTCTTTTAAGCCACAATTTTCATCTATGAAAACAGCATTCAATTTTTTCTGAACTTTAAAAAATATATGAAAAGGTATATTAAAACAGAAGACTTCGTTGGCCCTTCTTCTCTTCAATGTTCCCTTCGTTCTTTCAGAGCAGAGATGTCTAAAGACTGTCTAAACACTCAAGGAATAGTCACAAGTCAGAAGATAATCTAAGTCCTTTCACTAATTATAAATGTCAGTGATATGAAGATCACAGTGGCCTATAATTCATATAAAGTCTCTGATTATTTCAAAGTAATAAGCCAATTAATACACTCAGATTATTAATGAAAAATGTATTAAAAAAAAAGAGAAAACATTGCTGTCTTTGAAGAGCTTGCTTGCTGCAGTCAGAGATGTTTTTTAAAGATCACTCACGGTACATCAATAATGTCTTAGATCAAATAGCACCATCAGTTACATGAAGCTCTCCAGTAACAACCATAGCTAGTATATTACAATAGCGAACAGCCTGATCAAGATCTGTTTGATGGAAAGTCAACATCTTCTTGATGTTGTGCAACACTGAATTAAAGAAAAACCCTAGCTGGAAATACAAATCTGGACTCCAACACTGGTGAAAATCAGAGGGTTTTTTAATTGTGCCTTTTGTGTTTTCCTTCTCAGAGTCTTCAAGGTCTGTTGGATGATCAGGAAAAGCTCAGTGCAGAGTTTTTCTTGCATCTTGCCAGTAGGAAGTGAGCCTTTTATTTACCCTATCTCAGGAAAGAGCATCCTGAAAAATACATGCTGTGATTTCTTGTTTTACTATAATGTGTAACACGTCCTCTTTACTTTTTCTAGTTTCCTTTATTGACAGTTTTTATTTCAGCACATTTCGTGCTCAAATTAAGTAATATTTTATATTCATTATGTGCTAGAGTGTTGGAACCCTGGATTCTGAGGTTTTTAATCTTTCTGTGCTGACAGACAATGATCCCCAAAAATACACTGCATTTGACCTGAGACCTTGGGAGAGACTGCCAAAACTATATGATAGCAGTGAGACGGCTGCTGTGTGATTGAAAATAAGTGTGTTATATCACTGGGTGGAATATATAGAACTGTAGAATTTTTGGTATATAGTAATAAGTAATATGAATGTAACAAGATGAAGGATTTTGGGTGTGGGTTAATTTCACTTCTCTTCCTTCTTCTTCTTCACAAACTTAGGTGCTTTAGTATTGGTTTAAAAATTCTGCAATGCAGAGCCTAGCAAAATCAGTTATTGGAAGTAGATTAGTAAACATTTTATAATTGGGTGATTTGAGCTTTAAAAGACCTTGGAAGACAGAACTCACAGCCATTTTTCCACCTTGTTACCTAGAGAGCATAAGCTGTGTGACTGTAACATAGATAAGAATATAATAAACAAGTCCATACAAGAAGCTTCAGTCTCTCTCTGCGTTTTCATCCAAAACCTGAGTGGAAGAACCAGGTGCAGAGGGGGAAAAAAGAAATAATAGGATACCCGCACTAGAGCTGAAACAATTTAGAGGTGCAAAAGAAACATTTCGTAAGTAAAGAGATGATAAACTTAGAAACTTTTATTACCCCTACATGGCAAGAAAGTAACATGCACAGAAGCTCTCTAAGGACAGAGATTTTCTATCTGAAAAGAACATATCATAAGATAACAGCTTTTATCCAGCTCACAGATGCCAACATGTGTTACATAGGAATGACTGACTTTTTCCTATGTGATCAGGTTTGATTTCTCCAACTTTTCCTTGGAGAGATAACAATTAATAGTTGTCTCTTTTCCATTGCTATAACTTTTGTGTCTCTGCAATAATTTTGGGAAGAAAAGGTTTTGAGACTGGTTCATCCTCAAGTTCTGTGAAAGTTCTGTTATTTTCTGTTGCTTTTATGGAAGTTCAACAAAGATGCAGCTATGAACTATGTAACTACAAGCACCAATCCTCTCTAACTGTTATTTTAACTCAGATAGAGTTCTATATCAGTTCAGAAGAATCCCCAACGCTTGAGTCTTTTCTAAGATTTTTTTTTTTTATTCAGTAAAATCATAGGTATGTGTCTATTCATTTAGCATATGGGGTCTCCCACTGGAGTTGAAACATCCAAATTTTTCTGAATCAGCATCTTCTTCTCAAAGGTAAAGACTGAAAACACAGAATAATGCAAGCTGGAAGCTACTTCAGGTCATATATGCTTCAACCCTCTGCTCATTAAATCATAGAGTAAGGCTGAAAACTAAATATTTGTGGGGAAGCCATATGAAGAATGGCTGAGGTCGCCTGACTTGTCCAGCCTGGAGAAGAGGAGATTGAGGCAAGATGCCATAGCAGTCTACAGCTCCCTCACGAGGGGAAGTGGAGGGGCAAGCACTTATTTTTTCTTTCTAGTGACCAGTGACAGAATGCAAGCCTGTGGTTTTGTCAGGGGAGGATTAGGTTGGAAATTAGAGGGTGACTGGGCATTGGAAAAGGCTCCCCAGGGAAGATGTCCCAGCACAAAACCTGACAGAGTTCAAGAAGCATTTGGTCGGTGTTCTCAGGCACATGGTGTGACTCTTGAGGTCTCCTGCACAGGGCGTGGAGTTGAAGACTCAGTGATCCTTGTGGGTCCCTTCCTCAGAATATTCTATGATTCTATAATTAAACTCCCTGTGTTCTGAGGACTGTCTGAGCTAAATCCTGTGGTTTGGTTTTTAGTGTAACTCTTCAAATTTTGAGAGTTCTATACCCATTCCAGGAGAATACAAAAGTTGAAGTTCTTAATTTGTTTTCTTCAATATCACCTAAACCACTACCATGTTTAGTTGAAATCCTTTTAAGTGTAGAATCAGCTGTTTATTTCTTGCTATAGAAAACTGAAGGATGTTCAAAAATTGCTGTATTTTGGGAAGCATCTCAGATACCTGAGTTTTTGTTTGATGAAACCTGATGTTTATTCATTGGATGGAAAATGAGAATGTCATTATACACCTCTGTTTATATGTCCCCCTGTTCTCCAATGAAATGTCTATTCTACAATGAAAATTCTTCTGATTGGTAAATTTTAAATTTCCTTTGGATAAAGGAAGAATTTGGTTTGAACTACATAATTCCTTTTAATTCCTACAAATAGTATGAAAAATGTACTTAGCAAAAAACCCTGAAATTGCACACATTAAAAATAAATGAGATTGGAGTAACACAGAAAATAAGTTCTTTCTCTACTGTGCACATATCTGCACAAATACTTTCCTGAACTCGAGTCAAACATTTCAGAGCCTAATGAAAATCAAAATTAATTTAAATGTATGTATATAATGTTATGGAAATGAAATAATTTTTTTTCAATATTTGTTTCAAATATTCATTTCATAATCTATCATACCAAACAAATTCTCATTTTCTAATATATTTTATAGTCTTCAAATGTGTGATGGAGAGCTGCTGAGTCATTTCCAGAGCTTTTCTGACTTTTTTCACAGGCTTACTCCTTTCAGGTAGACTATAAAATAAATCTGGCCTATTTTGAACTTCTTTCTCTCCCTTCACTCTTCATTCATCCTAAAGCCCAGCAGGATCACTAGGACCTTCTGTGAAAAAAAAAAAAAAAGAAAAAAGCTAAATTTCAAAATTTCATCATAGTGCCTAGACTACAAAAGAAGTTAAAAGACCTCCTCAAACTCTCATGAGAAAGGAAAGTGCAAGACACATTGTCAAGTTAAATACTGGAAAGCTTCCAGAGGGAGACAGTGAAAACAGAGCAAGAACTTACTTAAAGCAAGGATTGAAAGCATAGAGGATTGAAAGCACAGAAGAGAAGATAATTAAAAGTCTCAGATCTAACCTATTTCCATAACTTTTCCATTGTGTTCTCTGTGGATCATCACTGTAAAGGTTGAGATAAGCACTTGATGGATCTGGGGGTTTGACAGGAGAATGACAGCAAGAAAAAAAAAAGATTGATGAACTATGGGAAAATCTTTTGTATTAAATTGTAATGGGTAAAGAGGGATGGGTAAAAAGGGATTGTGGAAATGGAGCCTTGAGCTATGAGAATACTAGTGACCAAAGAGCGGACTTGCATATCTTTATGCTCCTATGAGTTTAGTCACACAGAAGCACATTGTTTTGCAGCGAGGATATCTGGCAGCAGAACACTTCTCAGAGCTCAGTGATGCACTGACATAGCAGTAATGCAGCAAACCAATAAAGCTTTGCACTGCTACTCTTCTCTCAGGAAGCCAGAACCATTTCTACTTCTAACTCAATAGAGAGTGAATATGCTTCTCCATTCTGCTAAACTGTAACATTTCTAAGTGTGCTATAGAGAAGCAGTGATTTAGACATCAGCTTAAAGATAACTGGCTCTTCCATGAGGACTTTTTTTGACTCCACCATACTGTTGTAAAATTATATACTCCTATTAATTACTGTCCTGCAAAATCCAGTAGTGCTCCAATGGATGACAAAGTCTAAGCTTTTCAAATTTGTTTTGCTTTTTCAAGGATTTTCAGTGAACCACAGGGAACAGCTGTGTGTCACTAACCCCACTCCAGATCTGTAATGTTCTCACTCCCCAAGGACTCCTTGCTTCTGTTCCAGCAATATGTCTAGACCCATGGAAAGTCAGAGAAGGAGAAAGGTTGACACAAGGACAGCAGGTCCTTGGCAAGGCAAGGCCCAGAGAGATTAAGCATGTGGTGTAGTGGTGATTAGCAGAAAAATATTCCTTTTACAATGCAAAACAAGAAGTAGTAAGAAATATTTTGGCTTGAGTGAAAATACACTATTTCTCCCCACTCCACCCGGAACACTTCTGAAGTAGCCACTAGGTCTCCATTGGTACATATAATAGGAGTATGCTCCTATAAAACCGAGAGAAAATCCCTTTTTGGAATTCCAGATGGGAATATATTTGAGAGATTAAGTGTAGCCTGGGTGATTTCTTTATTTATTCATTTATTTTTTTGAAAAACTGTGAAAGAGAAATATATACTGCTAATTGTGTGAAATCTGTTCTATAGGGAGTATTTCAATAAATGCAAAAAACTGAGGAAATTAACAACTGAAATTCTAAACAATTCTTTCCTGACCTTTGCCTTGGAGACAAAGTTGCTTATAAGACCTTTTGAAGTTGTTAAGTGCGGCTGGAAATAAGGATGAGAAATAGACTAAGCTGTTTATACTTCAGTTTTCCTTCATGTTTTAAAGCTACTCAGTGGACTAAATTGGTGGATTGGGTGTGTGGCCATGCTTTGACAGTGGAGGGGCTATACAGGTGACTTCTGGGAGAAGCTGCCAGAAGCTTCCCCCATGCCTGGAAGAGCCATTGCCAGCTGATTCCAGGATGGACCCGCCACTGGCCAAGGCTGAGCCAATCAGGAATGACAGTATTGCCTTTGTGACAAAATATTCAAAAAGGAAGAAAAAAAGAAATATTGTGCAGAGCTAATTGCAGCCAGAGAACAGTGGAGTGAGAAGATTTGAGAAGAACAACTCTGCAGACACCAAGGTCAGTGCAGAAGGAGGGGAAGGAGCTGCTCCAGGCACTGGACATGAGGTTCCCCAGCAGACCATGGTGAAGCAACTGTGCCTCTGCAGTCCATGGAGGACCATGGGGATGCAGAGGTCCACCTGCAGCCTGTGGAGGAGCCCCATGCCAGAGCAGGTGAGCGCCTAAGAGGAGGCTGTGACCCCATGGGAGGCCTGTGCTGGAGCAGAGTCTTGGCAGGGACCTGCAGACCCATGGAGAGAGGGGCCCACACTGGAGCAGATTTCCTGGTAGGAATTGTGGTCCTGTGTGACATTCACACTGAAACAGATTGTTCTTGAAGGAGTGACCCTGTGGAAGAGAGACCCACATTTCAGCAGTTCATGGAGAATTGTTGCCCATGGGATGGACTCACACTGGAGAAGTTCATGGAGGACTGTCTCCCATGGGAGGGAACCCATGCTGGAGCACGGAAAGGACTCCTCTCCCTGAGAAGTGGCAGGAGCAACATTAGATGAACTGGCCATTACCCCCATTCCCCATCTCCCTGTGCCATTGCAGCAGAGGAGATAGAGCTCAGGAAGAGGGAGGGATGAGGGAAGGTGTTTTAAAGATTGATTTTACTTCTCATTATCCTGCTCTGATCTTGTTAGGAATAAATTCAGTTAATATCCTCGGCTTGACTCTGTTATGCCTGTGATGGTATCTGGTGACTGATCTCCCCCAGTCCTTATCTCAACCCATGAATCTTTTGGTGTATTTTCTCCTCCTTGTGTAGCTGAGAAGGGGAGTGATAGAGAAGCTCTGGTGAGTGCCTGGCATCTAGGCAGTGTCAAGCCACTGCAACTGGTCATTGCTAAATTGCATACATTTCCAAATATGTTAATTATGATGGCCATTGCAATCACATAATGGAAGTCTCTTTATATTATTCTACAATTGCCCTCTTGCACACTTTGTTATGTCATTACAGAATCATATATAAATAAAATTGATAATCTGGAAACTTTATTTTAGTCCTGCTGCCGTATCTGCTGAGATAATTTTCTCCATTGCATCTGATGTTATTACTTCCGTTCTTGCTCTGTAAATGGTGAGGGTCTCCTCTGAGAGAGCACCATACAAGCCTGGATATGAACATCCCATTGCTGTTACAGCTATAAGTCAGATGTTTGCTGGCCCATAGGATGTTATCTACGTGGGCAGCTGGTATGCCCTAGACAGTTCTAGATCCATGACGTGGATTATGGCTGAGACACATCGTTGCATGTTGAAATGGAATTTCTACACCTGAGAGATTAGTTTTGACAATATCATTGCTCTCTGTAGTGTGTGAGAGAGGTGGGATCTGTCATTTTGCCATGTCACTCCCTCACTCCCTGTGGCAGCACCTTGCACTTTACGTGGCTTTTTTTGGTTGTAGTATATAATGTCTGTAAGACACCGATAGTGGTAAGAGCACTGTATGGGTGCATCCACGTACAGACTGGGCACATATTTCTTTTATGGACCACTGGAATGGGGTTCCCTGTCCACTTTATTATGTTCAGCCTCAGATTTTAATGTTGATCCAGAGTGCAGACGGTCTTCATTTGCCTCACAATAGCTGGTGCATTTGTGAACATTGCTGTACACTGATGTCTTCTCAGATGAAGTTTTGGGTAACAACATTACAGTATGAGTACATAAGACAAACATTATCTGGCCAGGGCTTTTTGTCCTTGACCTTCATTCCACCAGCTTTCCTTTTCCTGAAGCAGCACTAATCTATGTTTCTGTCAGAAGTTATTCAACCATGTTTCTCCAGGTGTTCCTTCTGGGAAATTCTCCAGGCAGCAACTTTTCTTCTGGCACAATCAGACCAAAAATTCAATTTATTCCAGCCCCCAGGTTACCCTTCTGTGCTCCTAGGATTGGGATTACAATATCTTCTTTGTCTTTAGTAGCAGCTGTAAGGAGTAACAAAATGCTCTGCAGGACACTCTTGTTTTCCAGCATGAGAGACCACATTTTTATAGCTTTTTTGAAATCATGGGCTCATTAGGTTATAGGGAATTTTGGAAGAAAATGTTGTAGGGCTCAGGCAGGAAAGGAAGACTGAAGTTTCCAGGCTTTTAGTCCATTATATTCTGTGGAGAAACTAGATTTTCCTCTCCTACACAATTTCTGGGTTTTTAATGTGACTAGAAACTTTCTTCCCTAGCATGTGACTCATGCAATACAGGTAATAGCTAATAAGATACTCAATAGCCCAAGTACCTTTGTTCAGTATACTTCCTAATGTCCCAGTTGAAGTCGGAAAATGCTAATCCCTATAACTGAGGTCATAAAATCACACAAAGGATGTAGAGGAAGCAAATATATGAAGTAAAATTATCAAAAATGGGAAAAAAATATACTCCAAAGCAGATAATTTTAATAATTGAAGATACTTTTCTTGGATATGAAGAGATTTTAAAGTAGGAACCATTACAGTTTCTCAAAAATTTCACTGAATTATTGCAATAAAACTGGAAACTTCACTGGTGCAGAATGATCCATTTGGTCCTGTAGTTTATGGTGAATTAAAGTTTTCTTGTACCATGACACACAGAAATAATTTGGGGCATTTTATAAAATAGTAAAATGAGGAAGCGTAATTGGCTGAAAGATTATCTAAACAAAATTGTATGTAGTCAAGGATAGCATTCACTGAGATCTATACTTAAAGGATTAAGGCACAATCACTGATATTAAACTGTCTGTTTCAAGGAATGATTCATACTGTAGTCTGTGGAGACAGTGTGGTGGGGGGTAGCTTTTTTGCAACTTTTCAATGACACAGGTAATTGGACAGCACAGTGGAGACTGATGGTGGCTTTAAGTTAGATTGGGTGATCTATTATATCTCCCTGAAATCAAACTCTCAGCAAATGTCTAATGGTGTCATACAAAACAATGCCCCTCAAAAGGTTTTCAAGCTGGGCATGTTCTTAGGGCTTGTATGACATACAGGAGTGATAGGACTGAAATGGCTTAAAAAAAAAAAAAAAGTAAAAAAACAGCCTCAGTGGTGCTCATTGTGCTATTTTTATTTAGCTGAACAGAGCCCTTGGTACCCAAAGTTGTTACAAGGGGCCAGGTACCATAAAAAACTCAGGAAGCTCTTTGAAGCTATCCCACCCTCCAAGCCGAGGCGTTTCAAAACTGTTCAGAAAAAGGAAATATTGTAGCTGTTTTCAAACCTTGTTCTAAACAGGTCAGAGCACAGAGATGTACTGAAAATGCTAGTGCTGGCAGGAGGCTCTGGCAGTGGCATCAAGCAGATTTGGCACTGCCTGTTTTGATAATATTCAGCTTTCTGCAGACTTGCCGTCCGTATGAATATGTGTGAAGAAATACCTCTTCAAGGAGTCACGACTCCCTTGAGTCTCCCACGTTCCCTGAGTGTTCCCATCTGAACCACTTCATATCCATAAGGCAGAGAAGCAGCTTTCTTTCAGATAAGAGAGCAGAATATATTTGAAATCCTGGAAAGGGGGCTGTTTCAACCTGGTTCAGACACTATCCCAGCTGTCAAGCCAAAACAATGATAAAACAATGCAGAATTTCAAAGAGTTTTGATATTCATCCAGAAATCATGGCAGCTGGGTTATCAGTAAAACACAGCAGCAGAATTACCTATTATAGTACTCAGCTGTACTTGATGTAAGGCCCTGAATATTTGTTATGAGACAAACCCAGGACGTTGCCAGTAGCAAATATCTGCTTTGAAGTTTCTGGAAAAATAGAGACTTAGTCTGACAATGGTTGGCAAGTGGCTGTCTTATCTCACAATACCTGCAGTTAAGGCTAAGAGGATTGCAGTTTTGGTGGCATAGTAGATGTTTTTTATCAGAAGGATGACTGTGGACTTCAGAAAACTCTTCTATCATAAGTAACAGTAAAAATGCTGTAAAGTCAAAAATATCTTAGCACTTAAGTGGAAATGTTTGGGGCAAATTAATGTAAAATCTATGTTTCTTTCATAAAACAAAGTAGATACCTGTAGGACAAAAGTGAGAAGATTTAGTACATAAACCTAAGAAAAAGAAAAATAAAACATCTGCTGCTGTTTATTTTTTTTTATTTTTTAAACTTTGAAGCAAGAAAGATTCATTAAGTGCCAGAAATGCTGAATTTTTCACAGACCTTATTTGCTTTTACCCAAACTTACTTCCTTGAATTAATATGTCTTTGTCAGGAGAACAGCCACAAGATCTTTTATCAAATGAAGAAGATTTCATATTGAGTTTTATAGCTCTGAAACACAATAAAGCAATCCATGACACTGCAGGCCATTGTCTGGGCACACCCCAGGTTTCTCCCTATAGCAGTTGATGTTGCAATAGGTGGCTATGTGTACTTCCATCACAGACACATTTTGTCAATGTGGTTTGTTGCAAGAAGTAGGAGTTATTATAAGTGAACAACCAATTACGCAGGGAAAAACATAGCCTGTTCTGCAGTCCAAACTGATTTATATGCAATATAGAAACTCTGATATTCAAAATCCATGATTTGAGGGTATTTACCATTTCGGTAAAATTCTTCATCCTGTCGTCCTGTATAACTGAATCTTTGCATTTCAAATTTATTGCAGTGAATGGCTATAAGAAGTTTTTCTAGTGGGCAGAAATATTAATCACACTTGCAAAACATGAAAGGCAGTTGGAATGAAACTGTGCCATTAATGAAGATGATTTTAAATTCAGTGCACCTTTAAAAACATTAATTTCATGGATTTCCATAATATTACAGACCTCAGATTGTAGTTGTTTAGAAACCTGATCATTTGACTTATGCAACTGTTGCTGCACAGAATAGTTAATTTTAAGTGCAGTAATCAGAAGAATGTCATAAATACATATACATATGTTTTAAAATAAGAAATTAAATGTAAGTGTTTCTTCTTCTGCAGCTATGTGTTTTCCTCATTATAGTTGAACACAACAAAATTTGTGGAGAAAAGTTATATCTTTTGTTAGGTCAGCTCCTGTTACTGGGAAAGACAGACAAATCTAATTATGTTCTTAGACTTACCAGTCTGAGACACAAGACATGCCACTAGTTTTTAGAGGAGGGAGGAAGTAAAACAGGAAACTGGAGTCATTAGACAAATGACAGTTACAAAAAAAATATATAAAGAGTGGTTTCCTGGAGGCAGTTTCTTTATCAGAGTCTCTATTTAATTAATTTCACCTTTTGAATATGAAATTAATAAATGTACTATGGAGTAAAGAAGATGACTACCATCTTGTCTGATGGCTGTTCATGATCCTGTTTTTTCTGATACAAAGGGACTGGAAAAAGGCAGTAAATTCAAAAGCATGGAAAACATTCTAAGCCTGCCAAGCAGGAAGGTTAGCCAAGTATTAACTTGTTACTTTACTTGGGGAATTCAGGAGGAGGTGAGTAATCCATTTGAACTGTGCCAAAATAAGTACAAAAGATGGGTGAAGATGATACTTTGATAAAGGTCTGTCAGATACTGCTCAATCTATCCTACATCTTCCCTTCAGATTAAATTTCTTGTAATTGAATTTCAAAAAAAAAATGAGGAACAAGTTCCAACAGTGATGAAATATAATTTTCTTCTTAATATTTTTCAGATTTTTAACTATTTTGTACTTCTTAATGACATTTATAATAAAATAATTTGTTTGATTTTCTAATTAATTTTATTATTTCATGAAAAATTTGAGTGTAAAATCAATCAACAAAATAACAGAACATTGTCACTATGTTTATTTTCACTAGATAATAAGGAAGTTATTTTCAGATTCTCATAACATGTAATTTTTTAATCTGTGGGTGGATACTTTACAAGTATTATCTAGGTATTCCTGCTATAAGAAACCATAAAAGCACAGCACAATAAGGAATAGCTAAGAAAAATATTTCAGTGTTTTATTGTGTAAAGTATTCCATAAGAATGACGTTTGTAATTTTTTTTGATCTTTCAGGTTTTAGAAGCAACAAATCTATATGCCCTGCTCCTTTCATTAAAAAAAAGGATAAAAAAACCACACAAAAAACCCTCTTACAAAAACCAAGATATCATTTGTAGCTAGTACATGAGAATTTAATTAAAATTATGTAGGCAGGAGACAAAAATTTTCTTTTAGTCAAAAAATTGTCACTGAAAGATACAGATTCAAGTCAGCCAAACTTGTCACATGATCTTTCTGAACGGATTTGGCTGGAATGTGCAATAAAAAAAGTAAAAGACCTTTCCGAAATTATTTAAAATTCTAAAATTCCATCCTAACCTGTTTATTATGCCATCCTAATTAGCTAAGCTATTTAGAACAGTTACTAACCTTTCACTTGATGTTAGCATTTGATTATGTGTTAACTTACATCTTTATTCAGAGTTGTTATAGCTATTCAGAAGAGTTTAACAAAAATGGTGGGAAACCCCCAAGCATTTCCCAAATTATTTCTTAGAAGAAAAAGAAATATTTTTTTAGAAATTAGTTTACTCAAATAAAATATTTTTTCTCTTCCTTATTTTCGTCAATTTTTTTTATTTGCTTAATTGCACTGCTCTCTTTAACAAGTTTACATGTCTCTTGCAGTTGATTATTATAATTCACAAAAAAGCATTCCAACAAGAGGCTATATTTCTTACAGTGTCTAATTAAAATACTCTGATAGTCACTGAGAAATCCAAATGAATCTGAATACAGTAAGTGTTTTACATGTACACTGTGAGAAATTTAATTTTAGAGAAAATATTTTGTTGTGGAGTTCCAATGTGAAATGCAAACTCCAGTTTTGACCACAGAACCAGCAATGATATCTTTTTAGGACATGTTAATCACATGTGGTCCTTTGTAACACCTGTTAGAAAAACTGAATATCCTTAAAGCTGCCTTTTACCTTTAGATGTGTTTTAAGTCTCAGCAAGCTGTATTAAAGTCCTCTGAATGGAATATTTTAGGGATGCTTTTCAACCAAAGGACTTCTTTTAACCATACTATAATAGCCCTCCTGAAAGCTTAGCTTTAAACACTAACAACAGAGAATTGGAAAGGCCTCTCCATCAGGCTTTTGCTCGGGAGATTGTGCATACATTTCAGTTGATTTTGCAGTCTAACAGGATGCTGTAGCAATCCCTGGTCTTACAAAATGATTTTCTAGTTGTTTAGAAGTACAAGCATCTGCCCTTCCTGCCACCATTGCCCCCATCCCAAGGTTCCCTGCATAGATTCTTAAAGAACAGACAATTAAAAAACAAAAAACAAAACCAAAACCAACAAAAAATCAAACAAACAAACAAAAAAAGAAAAGGGAGAAAAGCAATTTCTTAGTCTCAGATGTATTAGTTCTTAAGACACAAGTCTTCATCAGACTCTTTCTGTAAGAAGAGGCACAGTTGCTGCATCTCCATGGATAAGCTAAATTCACTGGTTTAGCTTAAAAACAATATTTTGGTTTGATAGATCTCATTCTTCTTTGATCCCTAACATGCCCATTCCACAAAACAAAGGAATGCCCTTATTCTAAAATACAGATTACATCACCATCTAAAAGTGTTATGAAAACCAGAGCTGAGTCTGAAATATATCACTCTGACCATTTGGTATATCTTGTTTCACTATTCAGTCCACCACTGCCCTCCTTCTCTGTTCTTGCACATCTTCAAAGGTTGCAGATTTATACCATATTCACTGCTTAAAGTGTCGTTAAAAAAGATTGTGGCATACACAGGGATGCTAAAAAGTTATATAAATGTAAGTATTTTCCAGATGAAAAATGCAGACTCTAGGTAACCAAGAATGAGAAATCATCTGTAAAAAGAAATTGTTCTCTCATCATACAACCTATAATCTTCAACTTGTAATATGCATGTAAGCTATAGGCCTGTAAAAATATTGTAATATTTTTGCTGATGAAAATGCCATCTTTGCAGGTTAGAGATATTAGATTAGATTTTAGCATCAGAGTAAAAGTGTTTATTCAAATATGATGAAATCCATTAGTGAAAAGTATGTTACAGTGCTGGGTTCACTGTATTCTTTAAACAATCTAAAATTAAAATGCTAAAGTTGAGATTATCATAGGAATTCTTTTCTTTCAAATTACTGATGTCACTTATTCCTGTTAATGTTATATGTCATGTATGAAATTTTTTACTCAAGACTGCAGGTAATAGAGAAACACTAATCAGAAAGATCTGAGATCTTTTTGTTTTCATTACTTGATGACTTGTGCTCTACCTTTGGTGGATCATAAATACCTTTATTTTCCATACTGTCCGTAAGACTATTACAGGTGTGCATGAAATTTGTTAATTTCTAATTATTCTTACAAAGTCTACAATCTAAACCTCCAGAATTAGAGTCCAGAAATAAAAAGTGTTTGTTTTATATCTTGAATGAAAGCTTAAAAAACTTCACTGAGAGAAAACTTGTTCATCTGGTTGTCCGTGGGAATTATGCGATATAAAGATCTAACCTGTAAGATGGGGAAAATACTAGATTGCTGTGTATCAACACTGATCTTTGCTTTCACTTGCAGAAACTCTGGGTCAGCTGAAACTGTAATTTTTTGATTCTTACTTGATGCCAGTCCATATTCCAACCTGAAAAATTACGTAAATGCAAATTCAACATATGCCACGTGAACGTTATGATACAGAGAAACTACGACAGAATTTAAGACACTTGCTAGTAGAAAAAGAATGAAATTTTGAGAAGCTCTCTTGCTTTAGGATACTGTATTAGTCTCAAATGCATAATGCCAAATGTTAAACTAATTGATTTCTAGGGGATTAAAGCTCCACTCATTGTTCATCTTTGAATTTGAGAAATGCAGCAGTGGGTATATCAAACTGAAAAACAAGCAAACAAAAGAAAGCATGTCACTTGGGGGAAAAAAAAGAAAAAAACAAGAAGGAATATGTGTTACTTGGGAAACTGTATTTTGACTAGGGTAGGAATGTCAAAACCTTAGCTGACCTGATGACAAAAACTCAAACCCTATAAATCCATGTTGACGTACTGCACAACAGTTCTGTGCACTTGAAGTCAGCATATGTCAGTGCTGAGCTAACAGAAGTGAGTTCACTGTCATCCCTCCTCACTTCCCTTTCATTTCATTTCAACAGCATGCCTTGCCCCTCTCTTTGGCTGGTGGAGGGAGTGTGTGAGTGGCAACATGCATCAGGGAATGCCTCTGCTCCTGCTAAAGCTCTGCTCTTCCACAGTAAAGAATCTCACTCATCAGGTCAGACAGAGACAAGAAGTTCACGCTCATGAAATCTAAAACCCTAAATTACTGTGTTTACTTATTAAACTCTTGGAGAGAGGGCCTCAAGCCTTGCTCTCTAGTCCCAAGCACATTTGGTTATTGATCCAGTGAGTGATTTAAATTAGTTCTTGCCATGGGCCTTCCTGTGATATTACTCAGGCCTAAGAAATTTCTTTTCATAAACTGATTTGCTGTAGAGGAAAAATAGTAGCGGTCACTTGGTTTTATCATCACTTGAGCCATTGGAGCTTTTGCTTCCAATATAAAACCAAACCGCGAGGTCCAGAACCTTTGCTGTGCAATGAGCTAGACTGAAAACAATCTGAACTGTGCAGGGCTTGGAGTTTGATCTGCAACATGATATTTCTAGGAAAAAAACCACAAACTACATTTTCTTCTGTTATTTCCTTAACACTTTTTCCCAAATATATTATTTTTTATTTGAAAGTAAATTTCTCTTTTATGTTAAACAAATTTTGTTAAACAAATTTTGTGTGTGTGTGTGCGAGATCAATATATTTATTATCATTTGTTATTGATTGAAGAATAGAAAAGAAATGTAATTTTGAAATGTGCAAGAACTACAAGTTCCCAATTTAGCTGCAGCAGAACCTGAGATAAATAAATACATTTGCATATTTGTAACTCAAAACCTTTTCTGGTAAACAGAATGACTGTTTCTGAGCTGTCCATCTGCTTCAAGCAAGATTATTTGTACCACATATGTTTAAATTAACCACAGAAGAAGGTTAATTCTGGTCGTATTCCTGAGTGATGACTTCCTTTTTTTAACTGCAATTAGAGAATGAGGTATTCAATTTAGTCATTTGTTCATTAGTAGAGTATAATAGATAAATGAAAGACACAAATTAATGTCTTCAGTGTTATGTAAATAATGAAAAGTCTATTTCCCTACTGTAGTTATACTTTTGACTAGTAGACGAAGATAGTTTTCATGACATGAATATTACATTGTGCTGCTTGATGGAAAGAATTAATCACATTTTTGTGGAAGAAGGCATTGTGTTTATTTCAATGAGATTGCAAAAGGTGATACGGAGATCTAGTTTTGTTTCACCTCAGTAGTGTCTTTGCAATGACAAATGTAGTGCAGAAAGCAAAGCTGGGTGTTGTGCCAGATTTGCAAGCACTGCACAAAAGATTTGTTGTCCTGTTCCATCAGTTTTCACTCTGGGCAAAATTATTTTTGCCAAACACTATATGTTATAGTTGAGTAGGAAAAAAAGGGATGTTAAAGAGGAAAGTTTAAAGTGATTTGTTTGCTTTTTTTCAGAACTGCAGCAAGCCTGTGGAGCATAGCAGCCTCACTGAAATGAATGAATACACAATTAAGCAGGTTAGCAGAGAAAATGTACTGGGTCTGTTTTGTCATTTCCCACTGGGGTATTCTGAAAGGGGATCACAACATGAGGAAAGGATAAGGCTCTTTACAGAACTCTTCTCACATCTGGATCCTGTATTTTACCTATTACAGGAGGACATGGCACAACCCATCTAAAAAGAAGTTCTGAACTTTTGCTAAGTCTCACAGTTTTTAATGCTGTTTCTTATCCCTGATAAAACAGGGATAGGTCCCCTGAGCACTGTAGAAGGAAGTCCCCATAGTTCACGTGGCTGCAGAGGTGAACCTGGGTATCCTTCCATTCTTGATATATTCCAAACAGGGATGACTACCATTTCTGGGCCCTGTTATAATACAACTGTCTTTTTATTCTGTCACTAGTGACTCAGATCATAAAATTGCTTATCAATAATATTTCATTCCAGGACCACTTCAGAATTTCCTGGGTTGTAAAAAAGAGAGAAATATTTTGAAAAAGTAAGCTCTGCTATCTATTAACCCTTCTGTGTTCAGCTTTCTCCAAATGTCCACAGATATTGCCTATCAGGTAAGTCATTTTCCATAGCACATAATTCCAATTTTTGTGAAGCTGCTCACCATTGACAAGAGTTCATTAGAGTTCACGTATTTTTTGTCTTTTTTGTTTGTTTGTTTGGCTTTGTTTTGTTGGTTCTGGGGGGGATTTATGTTGCCAAAACTGAGGAAACACAGCCTCCAAATAGTTGAGAATGTAGAGGACATTCCCAATTCCCCACCCCATGACAACCTTCGCACTCAAGCTCTGTGGTGTGTAACTGTGGAGCATCTGGTTATTGGGAATTTTATGCATGTCTGTCCTTGTTGACTCTCTTTTCCCCTGAATTAACTGGGGAAGTTTCTGTTTTTTGGAAAAAAAGTCAATGCATGTTGTCCATGTCACATCTTTTCTTGCCAACCTGGCACGAGATTACATTTGTAATGCAATAATCTACCTGTCAACTTCAACCTGACCTCACGCATTTCTATGAAGCTCATTTATCTGAAATATTCATTTCAAGAAACTTTTTGCTGGAGACTAATAGAAATTATGTTGTCCAAATCTTGTTTTACAGATGAATGTTAAGGATATTTTTGATCCAAATTTTCATTTTAAAGCATTATCCTACTAATCGCTCTGATATTTCAATATTTGGTGTTAACCTTTGCAAGCCGCTGACCCCTGCTAAATGATATATGTTCTACACAAATAAAATGACTAATGTATCCTTTCCATGCCATTTCCATAATTTTTCCTGTACAGAGAGAGCTAAAAGCAGAAAAAAACCCTGAGGTAGTTCTTTAATGCCTGACTAAACCCCAGATTTCAAATTATCAATTCATATTATTTTCTTACAGAACAGTGAAAGCAGGAATAGCATTTATTTCATTCAGATTAATTTTAAATTGGTTTGGATTTGCTATTAATTTCTTCTGGCTGTCCTTGCATACAGACAGACAAAACAGGAATAAGAGCAATACCAAAATGAAGAATGGGTTGATTGTAGCAAGGCACCCGGAAGGTTTTGTGGACAACAGATTCTCTCTTTTATTCTAAATACTGAAAGTAATGAGGAGCAGAGGGAGATGAGAGGATGAATGGTCATCTGCTGTCTCACTCTGCAGGCACCAATGGGTAGATTTCCAAGACAGCTTTTAACTATTTAGAATTTAAAAGTGCCTACAACAACCTCAGTGAAGGCTAATTCGGCCATCTGGGGCAGACACATTCACTTTCCCACTTAACACAGAAGCTGAGTCAGGGAAGGATTTGATGGTGGATTGATCCCAGACTAATGACTTTGTTGACATTCACTTGGTTTGCTTTGTTAAAAATGTCACTTGGGACTGGTTTTAAAAAGAGCTTTTCAGAGACATTCATTCTTTCCCAAGGTAAAATTTCTGTTGAGGTAAACTGAGTAAAGTCCAAATAAATGCTTTAGGGTTATCATAAAAGACACGTACATGATCAATGGCTCCACAACAACTTGTTCTTCAGGCAGTCTGTGTGTCAGGATCACAGGGGGAGGGTGTGAGAAAGCTGCACTTGAACAAATGAGTAGTATTTACAGAATGGATTTGTTTTCTTGTTCTTGCTGAGTAACCATTTATAAAACTGAACCAAACTTTCATTTACTTTGCAGTTTTTACTGAGTCTTTGCTTAAGATAACCTTCATTATTCACTACAATTTAACAACTCAGAACAGGTCAGGAGGAAATACATCTGGACTGAGAAATTACTGACTGCATTTCTTCTTCTCTGTTAGGAAAACACATACTTTGGGAACTAGCAAAGCACTGTTACTCTGGAGTGACAGTTAAGAGAAGTATAACTGAAGAAGATCCAGAGGACATTTGCCAAAAAAATTCACATCCTTCCTGGTTTGTAAATTTTGAGCACCTTAAGTACTTGGCAAAATATTTTTAAGCTACAGCAGGCAACATTCCAGCTGCAAAATCAGAACTTTAAAGAGGTTTGATTAATTTGCCATTCAGGCTTGTACTATTATAATTATGTTTTCTCTTGGCTGTTTGATTAAAGAAATAAGTAAACCACTTCAGCCCTAGAGGCATGAATATCGAATGTGCTGATCCTGGTGGGAACTTTATACTTCCTTCTATACAGACAATGATACAATCACTTGGTAGATGAGAAATGGCATCCTTGTCTTCGGGTGTCACACTGTAAGTAAGGACAGCAAAAGCAAAGCTTTTCTTCCATGGCAAGCTCACTGTGTAAAAGAGGCTGAGTCATCTCTGCAGACAGTCAGAAAGCAGAGGGTTTTTCCATAAGAGCTCTCTTGTTCTGAAAAGTTTGTGCCACTTATTTTTACAGTAAAATAAAAAAAACCAAAAAAACCCCAACAACTGAAAATAATATATCAAGACAAATAAGGAGATTTTAGCCAGTGCAGAGGCCTGTTACACCAATAAACTATAAATGGACTAGTGAGGATATAATCAACATTAGTTACACTATAAAGTATGAAACTGTTAAATACTAGAATTTACAGTAGTATGTATTTATAATGCTATGATGGCATAGCCAGGCAGAACTTTGCTTAAATATTTGAGTAATACAATCACCAAAGAGTCAAGCAAAGCTAGGTCTAGCTGCATATAAAAGGCATCCTGGCAACTAAAGCTTAAGGGACATAAGGGACATCCTTCCAAATACTCAAGGATGGCTGGAAAAATGAAAAGATAAAATTTATGGGATAAAAGAGACCTCCCTTTCCTCTTGTGACGAGAAAACACTAGCACAAGCACATGGACCACAAGTAGGCAGAACTGGAGAAAGTGAAGGAAGAAAAACTCATTTCAGTTCTGACTTCTCTTGTTGAATAACTCCCAAGCCTGATCAGTGGGACCTCTGCAACTAAAACCCAACAAAGCCTGCACCCTTTGGTAGTAACTATATGGCATATGCTCTGTGGTATTATATACTCACAGCTAATTTAGAGTGGGACTCTCAAAAGACGAAGAGTTTTGTGTATGTATTGGTGATGATGAATATTAAAATCTGACCATTAACGAATCTGTTACTAATGACCAAACTCTAAAGCTGGCTTGACTTGCCACTCTCCTAAACAGTTACATCATGATGGTTCTCTAGCTGAGATATATATATGTAACGCTTACATACACATGTGTTCAGTAAGAATAAGGTATTGCGTCATTTTTCCATAATAAGATAATTTACACATAATATACAGAGCTGTGTGGTAGCATGTGGTATAAATACAGCATCATTGGCAAAGAAGGACTTCCACATCCTTTCAAGCTAGGAGTTACAATACCATATTCTTAAATCCTAGGGAAATATTTAAACCACAATCACATTAAAACTTCTAACCTGGAAAACATAACTGAAAGGTCTTAAAAACTTTTCTTCTTAAAGAGCATCAAAAAAAGACCTAATTACCTCTGCCTGTCCTTTGTACCATGTTGGAAACAACCTCTCTTCTCACCAAGAATTCAAAGCAGATGTAACTTAGGAACATTCTCTAATTTAATTTCATTTTTATTCAGGAACTGCTTAATGCAAATTGCAATAGCAAGTTGCTTCATTACTAGATTAGAGATGCAGGCTCTCATAACCATTATTCTGTCTGATGCCATGAATCTTGAAAACCCCCTGTTCCCAGTAGTAGCACAGCTGCTGCTGTGAAGCAGCCTGAACATTCTGAGCTCTCCAGAACCTGAGGAATTTGTCTTCGAAAGTGTGAGCTTAAACTTGTTCCAACTCATGTGAGCATAAAACTTGGGGCAAGTGCTGTAGTCACAATGTTTGGTTTGCTGTGTTTTTTTCCAGCAACTGAAAACAGAGTTATTATATTGACATTTAGTGGGAAATCTGCTTGTGGGCTTCTACAAAATCTGCTTGGGTTCTACTAGCGGTCCAGCACTTTGATGGATCTCTACCTGCTTTCCTGCGTGGCTGAGAAAGAAGAAGATGTGGCACACAATTTTAAATAGGCAGCTTGTAAAATGAAAGACACCAATAGAGCAAATGTCAAGGCAAGAAGAAGCACACCGGTGAAGTGGTGGTTTTGGGTATCATATCTAAACTGTGGATTATACCTGGATTTCTCAGCTCACTCTAAGATTTTTTTTTTAAATGGCACCTGTTGTAGAGAAAAATAAATGTGTGTTTTTGCTGCAGGGTAGGCTAGAATTTACATACAGTTTATCAATTCTTGATCTTGCAGACTGTTACACAAAATCTTGAGTGTTATTTGCACTGAAAAAAGTGGCACCTGTAAAGGATCAGCTTGAAGTGAATGAGATTATTTATAGAGATAGATTAATCTTCTAAGGATTTCTAAAAAGTGTGCAAGCTAGAAAAGCAGAATGATATTAAAACAACTCATTAGTCAAAGAGTTTCATAAAATGGAACCTCTGCCTTACACAGCCCTTAAATGAAAATGCATTCCCTAACTGCTGTTTTCTAACATATTATGTAGATTTTGTATGTATTTTAGTATAAATATTTCAAAAATTTGATGGATATCTCCATCTGTTTGAGGCACGCTAGGTTTTCTGTTTCTATTCTGGCACCAAAGATTGCCACTGAAATGTTTTTAAGCTGCGTTTCATGGAGGCCTAAAAAAATCATATCACTTCATTTAGATTTAAGGCATGAAATATGTTTCAAAAATTTAAGAGGTCAAAATAGATCTCAAAATTGCTCCGTACAGTACAGAGAGTTTCAAGTTAGGGTCCAGGTTTACACAATGATGGCACATCTCCCCGATCTATAATAAACTTGAAACAGGTGTAACACTAGCATCACAGTGGCAGGTTTGGACGTTTAAAACCAGTGCTTCACCTGTGGTAGTTGAAATTCTGGTGCCAAATCTTCAGAAGTCAGGGAGTTATAAATCACATTTTGAGTTTCCATGGAGCTGGGACCACAGCTCTGTATCTTGAGTCTTCACTCTCAATTCTAGATCAGAGTCACAGAATGGTTTGGGTTGGAAGAGATCTTAAAGAAAATCTGGTTCTAAACATCTGCCATAGACATCTTTCACTGGACCAGGTTGCTCAGGGACCTGTCCAACCTGGCCTTGATCACTTCAAATTAGGGGCATCCACAGCTTCTCTGGGCAACTTTGCCTCACCACCTTCAGAGTAAAGACTTTTTTCTGAATATCTAATCTAAACCTACTTTCTTTCTATTTGAATCCATTCCCCAGTTCTGTTACTACATGCTTTTGGAAAAAGTCCTTCTCCTTTCTTCTTGCAGGGTCCCTTCAGGTACTGGAAGGCCACATTAGGTCACCCAAAACCTTCTCTTTTCCAGGCTGAATGATCCCAATTGTCTCAGCCTTTCCTCATAGGAGAGGTTCTCTATCCCTCTATTCACCTTGGTGGCCTCCTCTGGACTCTCTCCAACAGGTCCTTGTCTTCCCCATGCTGGGGCTCCCAGAGCTGGATGCAGCACTGCAGGTGGGGCCTCACCAGAACGGAGTAGGGGGGCAGAATCCCCTCCCTCCCCTGCTGCCCACGCTGCTGTGGATGCAGCCCAGGACACGTTTGGCTTTCTGGGCTGTGAGTGCACATGGCTGGGTCATGTCCAGCCTCTAATCCACCCCCAAGTCCTTCCGAGAAGGGCCACTCTCGATCTACTCATCCCCCAGCCTCGGTTGATATGGACCAGAAGCACCTTACACTTGCTCTTGTTAAACTTCATGAGATTCCCATGGGCCACTTCTGGAGCTTGTCTAGATCACTCTGGATGCCATCCTTCCTTCAGGTGTGTCAACTGCACCACTCAGTTTGGTGTCATCTGCAAATTTGCTGAGAGTGCACTTGATCCCTTTATGTAATCAATGAATATATTAATATCAAAAGTCTCAGATTAAATATCACTAGTGGGACATCACTTTTCTCTGATATCTATCAGGACTCTCAGCCCCTGACCACTATCCTACTAAATAAAACTTTCAAACTCACATTTTAGAAAAATTAGAAGATGTGGTAAAACCTCTCACAGAAAAACCACTGCCTGTGAAATCACCAAAACAAAGGATTAAAGAGCTGATATAGTAAAATGTTTAGAATCCTTAGCACTCATCATTTTGGTGAGAGTTTAAGGGCAGTCACTACTTCATGATATTTCTGTAGACTTGCCATAGGTGTGGATTTCATTTGTATCTTTAAGGTGTGACTTTGGCGTACAGGTAAGGACAGCAGACTGGGATCCATGTTTATAAAGAGCTATAGTCAATGAAAGCATCAAAACTGCTTTCACTATAGAAAATTTCACATGCAGCATTTATGTTGAATATGATGTGCTGAACTAGGAGTTGTCTGTATAACTATCACAGAAACCCAAAACAGCAGAGGGACTGTAGAGAAAAGATCTGAAATACTGCTTTACAACCAAAAAATCTTGGTTAATCAACATCACAGGAAGCTGGTAAAACAAATGAATAGAATTG
Organism: Edolisoma coerulescens; assembly: GCA_013397115.1. Classification (NCBI taxonomy): domain Eukaryota; kingdom Metazoa; phylum Chordata; class Aves; order Passeriformes; family Campephagidae; genus Edolisoma; species Edolisoma coerulescens. Next base: position 778,563 of record VWZW01005522.1, read on the forward strand.
GAGTCTAGTAAAATAGAAACAGTTTATTCAGGAAGCATGAACAGGAGAAAAGGAGACCAATATTATACTGTAGATCAAGAATGCTTTGAAGTCACTCTCTGAAGCTGAGAATAAGGCGAGAGGCAAATTTGTAGCATTTCTCTAGGTGAAGATAAAAGGAGAAAGAACAAAACAAAAGCCCCTATCAAAAAGAAGCTGCAGATGAAATTTTTGATCACGCAACAACAGCAACCAAAGGAAGAAAGAAATGTGGGACTAAGTACTTAAGTATTTATTGGAAAAGAGTATGTAGGGCACAGTCCTACAAAATGTGTGGAGGGGAACTTTGCATAGGGTAAGTTAGAGAGGTTCAAATGTTCAGAGAATGATAAAATTCTTTCTGGAGTACCTCCTAAGTAATAGAGACCATATCGCAGTTAGTCTTGAATAGTTAGGGTTGCTACTTCAGGAAGTTTACCCTCCCAAAGGAAACTGTATCAATGGAAAAAAGGTATAATTGATAAGTTATAAGTTTAGGGCTTCAACTTGCCTTCTCAATTCGTTGAGTAATCAATTTATAAGCAACTGAATGCCAACAGTAAAAAACATGTACTCTTTCTGATCATTGCTATTACTTTCTGCCAATTTAACTGGCCGAGAATATAAGGATGATGTAATACTTGTGATGTAGTTTTACCTCTGTAATCTTTCTGGCACTAGTCACGTGACATTTGGAAAATGATGAAGGTCAGGTTATATACTATGGGCATAAGCCAAATTCCTAAGTCAGTGTGTACTCTTAGAGTGGATACTGATGGTTTGCTGATGAGCTGAAGAGATGTTTCAGATGGATATCAGCAGGGATCTGGCTTGGGCCAAGTTCTAAACAATATTTTCATTAATGGTTTTAAAGAAAGAAATAATCAAGATTGTGTTTGTAAGACTTGCACAAAGTGCCAGTCTAAGAGGAATTTCTAGTTCAAAGAACAAAATGAGAATTCAAAATGCATCTGATAGTCACAAGATGAAAATAAAAGCAACCAGTACTTTGCTAAAAAGGAGACATCAGACAATCTATCTGAGACAAGAGTCTGACCTCCAGCAGGCACTGCGCTCTGTGGATTTTTGCTCTTGGAGACCCCTATGAATGCAAACAGCAAGGACACTTTCCTGTCAACAAGGGGGAAGACCCTTCAATGACCCAAGTACCAACCCCAACTGTAGAGAGGGTGACTTGCTTATAAAAGTCACAGGGACGAAGCCTAAATGAAAATCTTCTCTGATTCTTGTTAATAAAGTACCAGAAACTCACCCCTCCACTACAAGACCCTAAGTTCATTGGTTCCTAATATGTCTTCCTGAGTTGCAAAAGCTCACTCTCCTTTTCCAGGGCTGGATCTAGCAAGAAACCTGTCTTTAGATTCTATTAGAGTTCCTCCTCCTCTAAAAATGCAAGGTTTATTTGTTCTCGTTGTTTGACACTTTGAAGAAGGCAGATTTCAAGCCAAAACACTGTTAGGCTGAGATGTCAAAAAATAATCTTACACGGTCACAACAGAAGCATGTTTGGGCTCTGGCCTCTAACGCCAGCTGTTGAATGGAAACTAGAAACACATGGACGTTATTTGTTACGTTTCCAGCTTTTATATATTTTCCCTAGAAAGTGGCTGCTTGTTTTCTTTATACCACACAGGTTGATCAGGATTGCAAATTCAGTGCCCCTTGTCTGGAAAAAAACACTTCCAAGTTTTGCAAAATTACTTGGAGACAGCTCCAACCTGAGAATGGAGATTAAGTTACAAAGCCAACCCACTCACATGCCTATCCTTCATTTTTTTTACTGGACATAACATAATCCTCTTTCTTATTTAACAAAGAGGTTAAGAATCTAGCACATCCAGACTCCTGGAACAGCAGGAAGAATGAGAAGAAAGTATTACTCCTTTTGCAGACACAATCTATGTTTCTTTTTGTGCCTGACCTTTACTACTTTCTTAATGGCATGGGTGAATGAAATATCCACAGGGCAGTAAGAGGTTGGAAAAGGCCACAGAAGGCAGAGTTTTATGAGTATGTGACCAATCTCTTCTTAACCACTGCAAAGTAAGATCCAAATTAGTGATTATAAATATTGTAGTGAGACAATTACACACATGCTTGTATTTGATTTTAACATCTGCTCTCACTGAAGAAAGAACATCGTAAAGTAACCGTTGGTTGTCTGTGTCTCCCTGAAAAGACATCAAGGATTTTTTTGTTGTAAGGATCTTGGTTGCTAGAGAAAAGGGTCAATTTGGCTCAGGAGCAGAACTGTCTAATTGCAGATTTGATTCACTTCCTCGCTTTGTTAACAATAATACACCATGACCATTTCCAGAGGTTCTGCCTGTGGTATCATAAAAGGTGCCAAAATAACAGTTTAGATCTTCTAAATCCCAAGCACAATAGCTATCCCCTGGACCAGCTAGGGGGAAGATCGTCACCACTGGTTTTATTAATACCTGGTAGCTGATATAGCCTACTAATTGCCACAGACCTCTGCCTTCAAGTGCTAAAACTGAGTTCAGGGTAGAAGGCTTAAATTCTGTGTCAGCCATCTCCTTCTCCTTTCTTTCCTCATTTCATTCCAATATTATTCTCACTGAGTTCTTAGAGATTTGTGAACCTAGTTCTGCTAACCAGAAACCTTATTTCTGCACAGAATTAAACTTGATACTTTATACAGTTGCAAATTGCTCTTTACTCTTTCTGTCTGTGAGGACAGGTTTTTCGATGTTATTTCTTCTGCTAGGAAGTAGGAGATCCATGTGGTGGCAATCAATCCCTCTTACATTATTTCCTTTATGAACGAGACCTCTGTCACAGCTTATCTCAGGTTCTACTGGTGAAAAAGTTACTTGGTACTAACCTGATTGAATCCGAGTTTTTTCCTAGCTTTATATTTATGAGCTCAAGTCATTGTTTTTCCTGCATAGACTCAGTCTTCTGTGTCATTGCAACAAATTGCCACACTTTTTCTTGAGAGGCTGATAGTGAAAAGGATTGAACCAAAATTTTACTTGCGAGAAGTGAGAAATCAACAAGAGACATTGGGTTTTTTCTCAAAACAGAAATAAGACACTAAGATTTTTCTCATGCTCTTTGGACTGAGTGAGTACAGTACAACTAATGTCCAATAGTGTATTTCATGAATTTAGCAGTAAAGGTCAATAGGGCAGAACATATCTTGCAAAGGAGGATCAATGCATTTACCTGCCAGGTAAGAAGTTTTCTAATTGATAAGCATGACGAAAAGATTTTCCTGAAATGCAGCAAGAAGACGCTGTAGGAAAAGAATTCCGTAAAGCCCAACCATCCAAAGATGGGATAGCTATCTGATGTAGGCGTCAACTGATCAATAAGCTACAGCCTGTTGACTGCACAGGGTTCCTGGATTATTTTTTAAATAAAACCTTTGCAAGTCTGTAGTATACTCTTCCTTTGTCAACAAAGGGTTTATGCCTGATTACAGGTATTAAAAACAGGAATTATCTCCTATTGCAAAGAAGCTGACTGTTCTGAAAAACTCAGTGTCTGTTTGGATCAATAGTTAGAGATCTCTGCACAAAGAGAATCTGGATCCGGGGCTTTGTTAAAATATCTTAGACCCAAGTGGATCTGCCTTCATTGATCAAAGTACATTCTGCCAGAGCCAATATTATTGCAGTTGCCTTGCTGAGTGATATCTCTATCAGCATATTTTCCGTAGAATCCTTTTTAAAAGAAAAAAAAAAAAAGAAAAAAAAAGAAAAAGAAAAGAGGAAAAAGCCCTACAGTGTGAGTCTGTACATGGACAAGTAACTGGGAATTTTAAAGATATTTTATCCACACACACATTAATTATTTATTCTTGGCCACATCTTCTTCAAGATCTTCTTAGCCACTTGGGACTCTGCAGAGTTGAAACTGGGGAATGTGCGTACTGCACTGCCCCATATACTCAAGATTGTTCATTTAGATTAATGACAAGATGGGAAAAAACATACACCTGGACTTGTAATAGGTATTAACAGAATCATTGTTACAGGAAGGAACAATTTGTTTCCTCTACTTGCCAATACTGAAACCTTGCCAAAATACAGTATCTAAGTTGGTAAGAATATAGAGACTGACAGCAAAGGGAATTTTTAAAAAGCATAAAAAACTATATAAAATATTTGGTACACTGTCTTGTAAAGACTGAGTCACAAGATCAAGTTTTACTACATAGAAAAAAAAAAGACATTAAAAAAAGACACAGGTTTCCCTAGAAGAAAATATTACTGAAAATGATGAGTCAGTTTTTCTCTGTTGTTGGCTGGTTGCTTTGTTTAAAGAGAGGACTGGTAATAGATATTTATTATAGGTGATCGGTTGCTAAGAGATTTCACAGAATCATGGAATGTTAAGGGCTGGAAGGGGCCTTAAGGACCATCTAGTTCCAACCCCCTGCCGTGGGCAGCGACATCTCCCACTAGACCAGGTTGCTCAAGGCCTTGTCCAACGAGTCCTTGAACACTGCCAGGGATGGGCTGCCCACAATCTCCCTGGGAAACCTGCATAGAACCTGCAAGGCTAATTACAAACAGGAAAAAGGGTTTTCTTGGTCAGTTCATAAAATCTTTTTCACTGCAGATTTTCGTAAAAGGGAGGTACCCAAACACCTTTAAGGACAGAGTTTCAAGTATTATTTTCCTTCATATGGGACAGACTGAGTGGACCTTCTGAGGTTCCTTTGAGGCAAGTGTGTTCTTTCAGATTTTTCTTTTTTTCTCAGCCTGTGTGAAAATTCCATGTTGTGCTACACCCAGATCATCATTAAACAACTTGTTTTAAAGTTAATTCCTAGGACTCTCTTGTGCTGCAAGAGCATTCAGATTGCAACATTTATAATCCAGATTCAGAGATATTTTAATATTTTTTCAAGGCCAAAAAAATATCTTCAAACAAAACAGTTCTTAATAGTTTCTCGAAATTGTTCCCTGATTTTACTACCCCCAAATCAACAGTAATATAGATTCTTTCTTCCTTTTAATAAGAGGAAACTAGATTCTTTTCGTTTCCCCTTTATTTAAGATTGGTTTTTTCATTTCAAAGATACTCAGCATGTTATTTCCTTTGAATAGATCATACTGTGTCAGGCATCAATTTCAAACAAGTAACCCTTGAGGTCAATTTTTGTTACTGCTATATCTTTCCAATCTTTCTATTTAAATGGAGCGACAATAGCAAAGACAGTAATTTCTTTCCTTTTTATTATTCTAGGAGTCTCCCAAAACATCATATCTATCTAAACAATTCTATTGCTGAGATTAAAATATTTCTGTATACAGGATCAGAACTGATGATAATTTCTAGCAGCCACAAGCTATATTTAAACCTCAAAAATAGTAAAAAATTTGCACAACTACTACATAGGCCATTCCTTGTCAATGTCTAGTGATTGTAACCATTAAGTACATATTGTTCTGCACATAGACAATTTTTGTACACTTTAGTTGCTGTTGATGAAATGAAAACTTTAAACTAGATTTCTGCTTTCCTGAAAGGTCAGCACCTTCACCCAGAGAAAGCAACTGAACTGGGATAAAGATGTGGATACTTCAGTCTTAATATTGCTTCCAGTAATGAAAACCTTTGCGGTTGATGACTTTTCCACACACACTGTTTCAAACTGCTTTGAAAAAATTACTTACAAAGTTTGCACTATTTAATGTACTGCATCATAAACTTCAGTATGAAAATGTGTTGGATAGGATTTTAAAACTAGAATGTGAAAAAACATTAGAAATTTGAAAAGATTGCCATGTTTTCACTTGCTAATATTTTTTTTCTCATGACCTGCACAATAATCAACATGTAGAACATACAGTTGGGTTTGTTGTGTTTCGGTTATTATACAAAACCAGCTTCAGGAGGTTGGAAACTATTTCAAAGACCTTTTGATCTCAGTGTATTGAGATAACACTCTGGTAGAGGATGTGCTTCAAGATGGCATCGTGATCAGGCAGACAAAGGCAGAATCTCCAGAATTTTTGCAAATACATTCAAAATTTTGTGGAAGAAAAGAAATAACAGAAAAACCCTCAACTTCCAACTCTTTCTAGTGATCGTTGCACAAATGTCTGAATGTTGACTTGTCTGGAGTTTATTTACCTATTTGCACAAAAAAAAGATAGCTGGAAACAAATGGTTAGTTTCCCTTTTCAGTCATTCATTACAGACCCCTCTGAAAGTTAACTTTGAATTATTAGCAGACAGTGTCAAGTTTCAAATAACTTGAATCTGGAATATCTTCTTGTTGCTGTTGTTGTTCTTAAATATTCTTAATGGAATTTAATTTCTGTCCATAAAACAATCAAATCGGAAATAATTAATTTATTTTTCCAGAAGTGTAATAGTAAGCAAACATCAGAAATGCAACAATATTTCTGTGGATTGCAGCAACAGTTGCCATGGAGAAAAACATGTCATTTTCATTTAAATCTTTGTTCTTCTCAAATGAAAAAGAAGTTAATACATTGTATTGCCAAGATGTTGTATTTTAGCTTTAGGTAAATCTCCAATTATAATTTAATTTATTATTTTATTATCATATTTTGTTTGGCTTGATCAACTTTTACTGCTTCTCTCACTCAGTTCTAACTTGTAAAAGTGGGGAAATAACTGGGGATTCCAATAAGTGGGGAAAACAAAAGCTCCAGAGTCGTTAGAAGCTGTTCTGCAGCTGGCTTCGTGATATATTTTGCTGGCATTTTGACAATTAACCATGAGCAATGGAGAAACCTCCTCTGTCTAAATGATAAACTTGCTGTAACCATTGCCTCTAAAATATCGTGAGAACACCTTTGTCCACCCTTATATGATCAATTACTCTCTCTTCTCACCATCACTTGTGTTTTGGGATATGGCACCCTACACTCAATGCCCTGCGAAATCCATATTTACCCCACCATGGAGTATGCCAATACTTACTCTACCCAGTAGGAAATAAGGAATGTCTAAATAAAAAAAGCATTGAATATATACAAGTATAATTTTGAAGAACAGCTCTAATCTGGAAATAAATTTTCATTTCAGTGGTGACGGACTTTTTGCAGAGTTTTATTAAGCATGAAGTGTCCAGACATGTCTTCTGAGCTGCAATGAGGTGTCTTATCTTCAGTGTGCTTATAGCCACTTCCAGATACTTAAGAAAGTGAGCCTTTTTTTAATACTATACAGAGCAGTTAGGGTTTTTCTTCTTCCATTCAGTGAACTCTTGGGTTTACTAATTGTTCGGGTTCACTATATGTTAAATGAAAGATGAGAAGACTTAACTTTTAGCTATCAATTCCTAAATGTTGAAGTCAGGCTGCATTTAGAGGTCTAATCAGAATAATTATGGAGCGGCAGAGCTTTGAACTCCTCAAGATTTACTGTGACAGGTACAGTTTAATTTGGTAATGAACTTCTACCAAATTGAACTCGATGAAAATTAGAGATAGTGCTTGACAGCATCAAGTGTTCTTTGGTCTTTTAAATATAATTACATTTTTAAAAACCTTAATATTTTATATAGATGCATGTGAGGACAATATTAGATTTTTTGAGTAGAGCTAGGATGAGTTTATAGTTGGAAACTTGTTCTGTTGGCCTAAGACAAAAGCTGAAGTCTAAACTCCTGTCTGAGCATGCACCTTAAAGATCTGAAAATCACAGATGCTGAAAACATCTTTATTTCAGTATAACTTAACTACTACATGTTTTACATAACCTGCGCAAGTTAGACTCTATTTACAATTTATGCCTCTCTGAATTCATTATTTTTCTGGAAATCCATTTGATTTCATAGTAAAGAACAGTTTTCTCTCTACTGAAGATGCAATACATCAATATAATGACAGGTACAAGCATAAGTCATCACATTCTCTCGGCACATAATACATCCATCAGAATGGGATCTTTATCACATGATTTTACAGTTCTTCATTTCCTCTCTAAAAGGTAAAAGTCATAAACTACTTCCAGCAAGCGCTAATGAAGAAGTCAAGGTGTGGGAGAAGCAAGTTTTGACATTAAATAGACTTGCTGTTTTCTTTTTGCATTTAAATAATGAAATCTGATTTCATCCTTGGAGGGTTTTTTTTTGAAATTGGCTACAGCTTAACTGTAGGGACATTTAATTAGTTTTTGCTGATTTTCTGTCTGCTTTTATTTACTCAGTGAGTTGATTGCTTCTCCATTACTTGTAAAATTTTCTTTTTTTTCTTCCTTCCTTTGTTTTCCATTTCTCTGAAGGATACCTTTCATATTCTCTTATTCTTTTTTTATTTGCCAGAAAATTTAAAAATATGAGGCTGCAGATAAAAACACTTGTACAAGCAGGCAACATAATGCTGTAGTTAAATAGAGCAACTTCAATTGATTTCATCTGGAGTGAAATCAATCATTCCGATACCGTGAAAATCCTAAATGTCTCACTTTTTTTTCTTTCTAAAAGTAGAGAGGACATTCTTCAGTTTTCTCAGCTGATGTAAATGCATTATTGCTTTCCATCAAATTTCATTTTTACAAGATTGCACATTTATATTTTACCTGTATTCATACTTAGATTTTTATTGCCCCATACTAAAATTTACTCCTCATAGATTTGATATTCATCTCTGCATTATTCTATTTGAATTAATAGATTATTACCTTTACTTCTTTAGCTGTCTGTGGTCAAAAAAACAAAAATTGTGCATTTGTTATGTCAGTGTATATGATGAGTTTTTAAGGATTGAAATTGATATTTGCTTATGCCGTGTTCACATATTTCATTAGAATTCTACATATTCATGGATGCCAGAATCCCCTGTGCTTCCATATTTTACATACATTTTTTCCTAGCATAAAGCCATTCGACAACTTTGTTATTCTTTGGGAGAAAATTTCAAAGGAAGAATGCTTTTCAGATATTTGAATGCTTCAAGTCAGCCTTTAATTATATCTTATGAGGAAAATGGACTTCAGATCCACACCTGAGAAAAAAAAGGAACAAAAATACACCTCTCAGATATGAAAGATCTTTAAAATGCACGCATTTAATACATAAAAATGCACTCTAAACCCAGAAGTTAAATTCAATAAGGCCTGTTTGGTCTGCCAACAGTTAAAACTCCCCAGATAACAGAGCTTCCTTGCTTGGTTAGCCTGTGCAGCCACTAGCTCAAAACTTAAACAATTAAAACTGCAGGAACCAGTCAAGGTCCTGAAGGGTGAACTGTCCCCCTTGCACTTTCGGCACATTCATTTCATAAAGCCTCAGCCATAGGAAAGTTGCCACAGAGCAGTGTTTTGCTGTTTAAAACAAGGATGTGGCTCATTTGGAGAGAAGAACCATTCTGAATGACATTAGCACTGGTCTGTAATTCTGCATGAGCCTTTAAATACAGAAAGCACTGAGAAACTAGTAAGGCAAACTTTGCACTTAGATTTGCATGACTCAGTTTGTTGTGCAGTGTCGAGGCAAATGTTTGTCCAGAAAAGGTAAAACAGCTATATCGAAATTTATTATTTTTTTTTCCATTTGAAATCTATTTTATAGATGCAGAAAAGTTATAACACAGTGCAGAATAATGGCCAGTGTACAAGCTGTATCTCCCTGTTATTGCAATGGCTGACATTTCCTACACCCATTAAGTGTTTCGCAAAGAAAAGTGAAAAGAAAATCAAGTGTGGAGTATATCTTTCCTTCTCTTCCTGCTTGAAAAGCTGTGGCTTCTTTACAACTGAGAGCTACCAAGGGTTCTTAATAGCTGAATGCCACTGCTTACTAAAGCAAACCTGTAAGAATATTGAAACAAAAAATATTTTTCAACTGTGCTAGCTGAACTTTTTATACCATGCAGTAAAACATGAGAATTAACCCTTACAGTAATAAAGAAAGGAGCCTGTTAAGATCATTGCAGACTGAAGCTTTTTGTAGCTATAGGAGTGGAGACGTAATGAGCTAAAATGGCAGTGAGTGCCTCTGACCTCCTGCCCTACAAGGTCTCACCGCCAAGGGAAGCAGGGCCAGTTCCTACACGTGGGGACAGTCAGGTCTGTTGTGTTGTTTTCAGACAGGCTTTGGAGCCAGTCGTTCAGCACAGCACAGGAACAGCCTGCGTGCTCTGCCTGTCCTTTGGCTCCCAGCATCCCCCATAGCCCAGCAGCATTGAGAAGCTCAGGGGATCCAAGGAAATGGGTCTGTTGGGAAATAGGGCCAGCAGCCATCCACAGGGCTGGTACTCTGTTATTTAGGCAGGGACCAGGATAAGGTTCCACAGAGAGGTCTGCTGTGCCTTCAGTTTTAATGCAGAAAACTCACTGGCACAGGTGTACTTGTCAAAGCATTGTCCTTCATGGTGTCCCTTAAAAGAAGATAGATTAGTCTAGATGCAAGAAATAAAACACTTCATCATAATAAGTGCCCCATAATTCAGTGAGCGGGATGAGAAAGAGCATATTGTTAAACATTTAAAAATACCAGATGGGAAGTTTAACTTACTCATTCCTGTCTCAATCTACCTAAAACTCTCACTCTTTTTGTCAAATTCACATATTAATATTTCTCCTTAAACCATTAGTGACTGAGAAAAAGTTACATAAAAAGAATTAGCAGAATTAGTTAGAATGATTTTGATAGATGATTTGTGTGAAAGCTGGGTGCCATGAAAGCTTCTGGGAGTTTCAGTATTTATTCTACAAGTATAAAATCTATCCTTTCTGAGATTAACAAGGGCTATGGATTTAACCTAGCTGACGGTCAAACACCCACCCATCCAGCTGCTTGTTCACCCGCAGCGGGACAATGAAAGAAAACAGGAAGAACAGTCATGAGAAAGGTCAAGCTTAAGACTGTAAAATGCCAGTGTGGGCAAAACACACTCAACTCATGGAAAATTAACTTAACTTGTTGCTACCTTAACTAAATATTTAATTATTAACCTTACAGTGAGAAACAAAAAGACAAACAAACAACACCTTTCCTGCCCCATTTCCAAGCCTCAACTTCACTCCTTCATTCTTGATTCCTCTACTTCCACCCTTGTTAGTGCCACACCTTCATCCCCTTTGGCAAGGATATGGGCAGAGTAAAAGTGAGGGCAGGGAGTTAGGGTCAGCACATGGTGGCTTTCCTCCTTAAACTGCCCAGCTGTGACTGTTTTTGAGTCTTTATGCAATGGTCTTTGTAAATCAAATCTGTGTGAGATCTGTCTGTTCACATACATATGTATATATGCTCTTACATATGTTTGAAAGTTTGATAATTTATAATTATTAAATGACAACTACTTATTTTGTCTTCCAGAAGCTGAATTCTTCTTCAGACCCAGAATCTCGATGGTCAGTCCTCATAGCTGGTCTTACCAAGCCTGCAGTGGTGTGTCAGCTCTGCACAGATATGGGTTATAGGCCAGATAGTGTGAGCCAAACATTCATACTATTTGTAAGGTTCAAGTTTTGAGTTCAGAGCAGTTGTCAGCTGGACAAATTTTTCCTTGCTTGGAGACTGACATTTCTCAATACCTAAAGGAAAATAATCACCTCTGTGTTTGGTTCATAAAAATCAAGGTGTGCTTATGAAACACATACATTTCCTACCGACACAGGATCTGCTCAAAATGCTTATTTCAGAAGGTTATCTTAGGGAAATACTTAAATAAGTACATTTATATACCCACTATACACATCAGCTTCTGATTTCAGGATCTGCTATCCCTTTGAGACAAGTTAGATGCAGATAACTTATCTCGATTTCAGCTATCATCTTTAGATTGTCTAAAAACTAAACTCAACAATGAAGTAAGAGGTGCATTTAATTGGCACAAAAAGAGCTTAGGGTAAACCGACACTAATTCTGTGCTTATGCCAAAGAAAAGGGGAGTTGGGTTATGTGCAAATCCTGCTCTGCATCTTGCAGATGAAATTCAAACTTTTTCTGCATCTTGATTTTCTATCTAGATGAGTGCTCTGTATACCTGTAGTTAGCAAAAGCATTACTTTGGAAATGACACCTTTTAGACCTCACAAATTCAGATGTTTTACAAGAGGTTTAACAGTTCCCAGCAATCAGCATCTCTCACTGACTTCCTGGAAGCTGGTTAGAGGAGTATATTTATAGTATTTTGTATCTTTTTCTTAATATATTTACTTGCCAATCTTCTTTTTCTTCTTAGCACTCTCTTCTTTGATCCTCTTTCTGTTTTCCTGCATCAGTGACCTTTTCCTATCTGGTGCTTTCTCTTCATGGCCTGGCACACAGCATTCTTCTTTTCACACTATCTGTGTTTTTTTCCTCAAACCCCTACCACCATCAAATTTCTAATTTCCTCTAAATGTTAGAATCAGTTGCTAAACAGCATGTAGGAATCACTTCTGAATGTGTGCATGTGGCATTTTAGAAGGCCCTTAAGGAGGCAAAATGTCACCAGCAGAGCCATTTGGTTAGAATGAGGAAATAGTAATAAATTATTTATGTCTGGTATTTTGTAAGAACAGCTTCATTTGATAGTGTTGTATTTGGTTTGGACCTAACCTAGGTCCAAACTCACTTGTAGGACCAGTTAGTATGACAAAAATTAATACAGCATTATGTGTATATTTAGAGATTTATTATCGTAGGAGAGACAATTTTTTAAAAATATATATACTACAGGTCCCTCGTGCCCACAGAGTCTGCACACTTGAAATATAAGCACATTGAAAAAAATCTGAAAATTCAAAAAGTAACAAGCATGGCTACTGCAATACTGCAAAATATTACCATAGCTTTGACTAAACAGCAAGCAAAGCAAGGAAAATTTTACATGTCCTGGAAAATTGGTTGGAGAAAAAAAAAAAAAGAATTTATCAGGGAAAGCAATTCATTGATGTTTGGATGAACAACTAGAATGTGGGTATAGGGCATATTAGAATTTAATGCTGCATTATTCAACCAGCACATAAGTAGTGCTGAGGTCTGACTTGCATTCCAGCAAGCCTCAGGATCAAGGACAGGCATCACTGGTACTATAGCATAGTCTATAATACAGCAAAAACAATAACAATACCAAAACATACAGGATAACAGAGTGATTAATGCTTCTTGGATAAGGTCTGTTTTAAGCTCAGACTCTCTAGTCTCGTAAGATACCTTACCTGGCTGCAGGATCTTTGTCATGACAGGAATATCTGATTGCTTTTGTAATTAGACAAATGCTTTCTAAGTTTTAAGCTGTGGTCAAAGTGCATAAATCCAAAGCCTTCCCTGAGAACGAGAGATGAAACAAACAAACAAACAAGAAAAATGCACTTGTTTCATTTCTTCAAACCAAGCTCCACACATTAAAACAGGCTTTGGGGTGCAGGTGCAGAGCAGGGATGCCCTGCATAGCTCCATGGAGTCTGACAGCCGGAAGGGCTGAGGACTGCATGTGCTACCCTCATCAAAGTGCAGAAAGGCCCAGAGCATTACCATACAATATCATAGACATATGAAAAAAATAAGTTTGTAATGAGCTTCCTTTTTCTGAGCTAGAGTTGTATTTTGCTGTATAGCTGGGGTCAGCCTTAGGCAGAGAAAAAAGGGGAATTGCATGATTTAATTTTCTCTTGCAATATGCTGTAGTCATCTCAAAAAATGTAAATTCAGATTGGTATTTGCACTCTTCCTTTGTGAGAAGACTGATAAGTTCAATTACTGACCAGTGAGCTCTCCCCAAGAAAAGCACTGTTTACATACGACAGCAGCATTACAATGAAAATGAAAATGAGACGTTAGTGCCTGTCTTGCTTAGGAGTGGTCTATTAATATCCCTAAAGAAATATAAATCTAAATCTCTCCCCTGACTGTTCACTCAGCTCCTGCCCAGGTTTTGGCCTAGTGCACAGGTCACTCACACTAAGAGCTGATGTGTGCTGGGAGCAGCACCATTAGGTCAGCAAGAGAGCCACATGTAGACAGGACAGGATAGAGAGGGCAGAACAAAGGCCATCGTGCAGCTGTTATCACTGCTGCTTTCTGTCTCCTTCAGCCATTGTCTCTTCCATCCTTGCATATTAATTGCCCAAAGTTCCTTCTGTAGCCATTAATTTATGGAAATGACATAGACCAAACTTCCAAACCAGTGGTTATAAATACATCATCCAACCTAAGAAGATTTTGAAGCAGATCCAGTAGCAGCCAGGCTGCTGATGCTTTCATTCTTTACTGTGTGACTCAGGGGACACCTGAGACAGGAGGAAGAATGAGTACTCCCACCCTTTGCAAGGTAAGGGGTTTGGTCATTGGCATGTGAGTTAAAAGTCAGAGAACTTGTGAATCACAAATTACTGAAGTGATGAATGACTGAATTCATGTTAGACTAGCCTGTACAAATGAGATTGAGTGTTTGTTTTCCTTTCCTCAAAAGGTAGAGTTCAATTTACATAGTATGTTGTCCTGTAAATTTTAGAGGTTCAAATGGACCATGACATCACCCCTAGTGTTTGTTGTACCTGCTACAGTCCCAAATCATTAATTTGCAAACAGTATCTCTTTTTTCAGCCCAGGACTGCCAATTTTATAGGTGTAAAGTCTAATTTCCTTTTCTGCCTCTCTGACTAGACCAATTATTTCAAGTATTCCTTGGTGGGGGGGAAGAAGATTTGGACAGTGATATCTTAAAAGGCTTCTCATGTGCATGGTTTCACCATAAAAATTTGGTCTTACAGGCTCCTAACATTTTCTAAATTCTTAGGACCATCCTTTAGTTCATTGTCTTCTTTTTGGGCTTGCTGCTGACTGAATTCCCAGCTTCCTGTATGTAATTTATAGCCCTAACATTGTAGCCTTTTGCTATCCTGTGGGGTTACAGGATTTTTCACATGGGGTATTGGTCACTCAGAACTAGGAATATTGAAGAACAAGAATTTCTTATTTTCTGTAAGCTGTAACAGTTCAATTATGCTGTATTTAAATAATTCATGAGTAAATAGGGCTTCTGTATTAGAGAATGCCATCCTCTCCATCTTACAATTTTCATTTTGACAGCTTTCTCCTAATGTCAGCTTTCTAAATTCCTCTATTTATAACTGACATCATCCCTTGCAATTCAACAGAAAAAAAAGCACTTCTTGTAACAGTAATTTCTGAACAAGCATTTGCTTTCTGTTCTGTATGTGGGGATTGGAGTTTTATTTAGGCAATGAGTGTATATCTCAGCTAAAACTAGAAAATGTTGCTGTCAAATGCTTATTCAATGCTATTTCAGTACTGGGGTAACAAATTGAAAATTATAATATCACATACCACATCTTACTGAGGATGCTCAAGAGATCTAAAAATTACTATGGATTCAGCCACAAGAATCCCATAGGTATTGCACGCTTTAGCGGGACAGAAATCCACAGTGCCATATGGCAAACTGGAATCAGATCCAAATGGAATTATTGTTTTGTGGCTAAGGAATAAGTTTTCTTTCACTGTATAAAGTAGATTTTGACTTAATTTTCACCCAATTGTGCTTTCAAAATTTAAGATTAAATTAATTTTTTTTTCTGGTACTACTCTCGTGAATAATGTTAAGACAAACAGGATCACATATTTATTTGAACCTTAACAGATGATTAGACTACTAATTGCTTCTATCAAACCATACAACTGTTTAATTTCATCTCCATTCAACTAGGTAATATCCCTTTTTTTCAGGCCATTTAAAGGAATAATGGAAAGGTTTTTCAGATAGTGAGGTAGCAAAACCTTGTCAAACCCCCAGTTTACAGAAACATTGCGTGTTGTGGAAGCTGAAGGAGGTATACTAGAAAGGTGTGTGTCTCAAACTATCCGTTTGTTTCTATCTAGGAAATACTAGATACAATTTAATTTGGGGCATTGTTCTTAACAGGAAATAATCCTAAATTTACATTTTTAAATTATGATTAAATTTGTTTTATTTTGTGGGTTTTATCTAGGTTAAGGAGGAAAATACCACAGTGTAATGAAGTTTTGACCAGGCCATATGAGACATGAAAACTAGCAGTAGTAGTTGGCATGGTAAAGAATTTTCCTTTTGAGCTTATGACAAAAACATACCTACTTCTTATCTTTAAGCAGCATTTTATTATCATCACACAGCATCTGAAATTTTACTTCAAAACTACCTTTTAGTAGACTGTTTCTGTCCACTCATTACTCCTAAACCTGAGGTGAATATATCATATCTTTCTTTACAAATAAGCGAGTGATTCCAATGTTCTTTATTGAGGATTTTCTTTTTTCTCCATTGAGAAATGAATGTAAATGAACATAAAGAATATTTACTTTATCTGAGGAAAAAATCAGCTGATAGAAGTTTCTGACTGTACTGTAACTCTGCAAAATGTGGTAAACACAGTGAATCATTTCATTCAGAAAGGATAGCTACAACTGCTAAGCAAATACCCATGGAAAGACTAAGTCTCGGTAGACATTGCAGGAAATATCAAATTTTTTATATCAAAAGGAAAAGTTTATTCTGTATTTACCAAACTGAAAACAGATCAAAAGACTGAATCACTTATTCAGGCCCTTTTCCCTAAGAAGTGAGTCTTTTAAAATAAATATTAACTTTCTTCAATGAAGGCCAGGAAGTTTAAATAACACTTGTCATTAATATTAGTTAGAAAGGCATAGAGCACCTTCCCATTGCAGATGGGTTGCAGAAAAAGTTAACTGCTAAATACAAAAGCTCTTTTAAGTGTGAGGAAACTTAGTCTTCTAAGAGTCCTACAACTTGATAACATTACAGAGAGGACCATAAGACCTAAGACTAACATTCAGTGTGTTAACAGAACAGCTGAGGACAAGATACTTTTCTTCTCAGAAATGACTGCTATAGAACGGCATATGCTCTTGCTTTCCTTAGCTGCAGAAATTTCACCAATTAAATTAAAGTAAATACGTAGAAATGAAAGGCAGAAAGGAAGCACAGAAAATAAAAAATTAACTCCAAAACCTTGATTGAATTCAGTCAATTTCTAGTCCACTGCAAATGGTTTCTTATCAGGAAAAGACTTGTGCTGTTTTTTTGTAAGTGTTGTTATCACCTACGCTTACAATAGCATCCTCTGATATCAGACATTTATTGAACTCTAGCTGAAAAAAAGTCTAGTAGATAACCCTCATGAATGTGTATTTCTTAGCTGGACAGTTTGCACCTGTTGTATATATTTTTTTTTTCAAATAATGTGGTGGGAGTGATCTTATGTACTATTTTTTGGTTTTTTCCTTCACACCTGGAATCTCAACAGACTGTCCTCACAGCTGGTCTTACCGAGCCCGCAGTGGTGTGTTAGCTCTGCACAGACATGGGTTGTAGGTAAGACAGTGTGAACTGAACCTTCATACTGCTTGTAAGGTTCAAGTTTTGAGTTCAGAGCAGTTGTTAGCGTGCCAATTTTTTCCTTGATTGGAAACTGATATATCTCAAGATGCTGAAACACCCCCAAAAAACACCACTGATATAATTTATCCCAACTAAATTCAACAGACCTAAGCCAACATAGGTGACAGACTGAACTAAATAAAGTATTTAATAACAGACTGGAAAGTCCAGTGAAGTATTACTAAAATGGTTACATTATATAGGCATAAAGAAATTGAGGGAAATTTGTTTATTTAATGGAGATGAGAAAAGATGGAGGGATGTAATTGCAACCATCCATTGCATTAAGGTTGGGTTATGCAAAAGAGGGACTCAAAATAATCTCAGAGCTGCACAAGGAGAGCATGAGAGACTGTATTCATAGGCTGCAGCAAAGAAATTCCAGATAGATATAAGGAAAATGTTTTAACAAACAAATGCAGTGGACTGCAGAAGTTGTGAAATCTTCATCCTTAGAGATTTTTGAAATGAGATTGCCCTGAGCAAACTAATCGATCTTTGAAGCTAGTCCTGCATTACAAACCTGAATGATCCTTTCCAAATTACTTTTTCCTGTGATTTCTATGAAGTATACCTGAATAACAATATTGCCAGTTCTGGGTTCCCCAGTACAAGAGAGATAAGGAGTCACTGGGGAGAGATCAGTGAATGGCCACAAAGATGATGAAGGGACTGCAGCATCTCTCCTGTGAGGAAAGGCTGAGAGAATTGGAACTGTTCAGACTGGAGAAGGGAAGGCTTCAGGGGATCTCATCATTGTATATAAGTATCTGAAGGAAGATACAAAGAAGATAGAACCAATTTCTTTTTAGTGGTATCCAGTGAGAGGACCAGAGGCAATGGACACAAACTGGAAATCGAGAAGTTCCCTTAAAACTTCAGGAAACGCTTTTTCACTGTGAGGGTGAACAAGCACTGGTTCAGGTTGACCAGAGAGATTGTGACATCACCATCCTTGGAGATACTAAAAAGATGTCGTGGTGCTGGGCAATGATCTCTAGGTGACCCTCCTTCAACAAGGGAATTGGACCATGTGACCTCCAGAGGTCCCTTACAACCTCATTCTTTCCATGATTCTGCAATATGTGTAATGTGAAAAAATAATTTGAAGACTGTGTTGACAGTACACATCAATCCTGTGAGTTTCTCTTTTTTTTCCCATGGTTACAGCTCTAAATGACCTAAATTTCAGTGGTATCCAATATTCAGTGATGGTCTTGGTCCAATTAATAAAATATGGAAGTTTTATTACATACATATTGCTAATTACTGGAAACTAATTGTCTAAATTCCAAGGAAAATGGGGGTTACAAGTATTCATAAACTTCATAGGCTTTAATAGGATTAATTTTTTAAAAGACATTTGTTTTAGTCATAACAGGGCATTATCCAAGATAATGGTTGAAATGTCTTGCTAGGTGGCTGAAAATACTATATAGCAAAACTCCCAAAGTAAATTGAAAAGCCCCTTCTTCCCTCTCTCCATCACAGCTACCTTTTCTTTTGTACTCACAGAAAGTCCAAGGAGAAAAAAAAAATCTGAGCTTCAAACTGAGATTCAAATTGAATGCACTTGGCAATCAAAATTTATTCCCAGTTTGAACTCTAATATACAGAGTTCTTTCAAGGTTAGGCAATAATTTCATAAAAGAAAAAATTATGATGTCTGCTGGTGCCTGCACCTGTATCAGCAATTCAATTAAATAATTGGACTGTTCTACCTGATTCTGGAAGCAACGTTTTCCCTGGAGTAATTAATGTTCAAATGGAAGCAAAATCAAATGCAAACTAAGCAACTGTATGTGACGTGATTAAGACAGTCTTAGGTTTATTACTCTGACAGTGTTGGCTGTATAAAGCAAAACCTCAGGTGAACATCTAGGTCTCAAAGCTAGCAAGACTCTAACCTGCGGTGAGCTGTCTGGCATATTTGCTGTCTGAAGAACTCTAAACTTTTCGTAAGTTCTCTCTTTGTTTGCTGGGTGTTTGTTTTCCTTCTTTTAAGAGTTCTAATGAGGTAAACCAGAAGAATAAACAGAGATTTTCTGAGCAATCCATAGATAATTCACCAAGGTACACAATCTAACAAATTAATTAAACAGGTTGGCTGATAAGGATTTTTTAAAGCTCATTAGAAATTTTTTAATAGGCTTACTTTAGAATTTTGGAATCATATTCATTTATGTCTAAATTATTTCTTAGAAGTGTTTTGCTACAAATGGAATTGAAAGATAAAGTGCTTTTCCATACACCATTTTTATTTCTATAGTGGCCTGCCACAGCCCAGTTCAGTGTACAGATTTCTGTTTTGTCCACATCCTTGCCAGCAAAAGGAGGAACAGGAATTAACCCGTTAGGGTTGTTTTTGTTGAGGTTTTTTTTGTGAAAAATCAACCAATTCTCTGTTTCATTTACGAAATAAAAGCAGTTCAACAGGACATACACAAGGAGCATCACCAGCTGAGAACATTGGGACAGAGCAAAACTCTCTATGGCTATTGGGATCAAAAAATAATATAGATATCCAAAGTTGTTAAAATGCAAGTCTAAAATCTGGAGTTTTTTAAGCCCCTCTTGAATTGTTGCAAACACAGGAACAAGGAATTCTTTCATGGATGTCGACCTGAATTCATAATTACCAGGTTTGTTTGAAAGTTCTGAAATATTTTCTCACAGTCAGGCTTCATATTTTAAGAACTTTATGTGCAGTGAAACACCTCAGCAGGACATGGCTGAAAAACTCAGCACTCATACATTTAAGTATGAATGAATAATAAAGTGCAAAAGGGTAAAAACATGAAAGATGTCCTTCTTGAATCAGACAGCAGTACTAATAGTTCCCTTTTCTAAAACACTTGGTTTAACTTTTCATTTGTGATTGGTCTCTGGCCAAATAGACTTTGGATTTTCTACACAAATGGCAAATCATTCATAAGATTGCTAGAAAATGTCTCCAGAGCATGAAAACCAGAATATGATTTACATCCAGAATTCTTGTAGAAAACATGATGTGTAGACTTGTACTCTTTTACTGAAGGAAAAGAACCAATTAATTGATCTGCAGGCCCGTGAGTGGCATCAGGAGCACCAGACAGCATTAATAACCAGTAGTGTAACACAGACCTCCTTTGCTCTTTGAAAGAATGGACATGTTGTGAATCCACCCTGATAAGAAGTCCTTGTCTCTGTTCTTCTAAGCTGGGATAATCCTAGATCTTTCAAAATCCCAGTCCTGCTCCTCCATCTATATTTATACCAGAAATTGCCAGGGAAAAAGTGAAAGAATGGCATGAAATAACCTTCACTGTTTAATGTCTAGCACGTTCCTTGACACAGTTTTGGCCTGTGCCAGCTAGCGTTGTCTATGTCAATGCACAGTTCAAGGGATAGTATGAACCAAGAACTCTTTCCAGTTCACATTTTGTGTACAGTTTCCCAGGAAATGCACCATTGTGGACCTCCCTCTTGACTCCAGTCCCCAAGAACTGTCCCTGGCCTATTTTAAACCGTTTGTTTTTGTTCCAGACCTTAAAGACTGTGTTTCTTCCACTCATGAATTCCATATCGGAATTCTTGGTGCTTGGTATACCTGGAGTTACCATCTACTGACAAAAGTAAGAGGAAAGGTTCCAGCTGTGTTAATCCCATGTGGCACAAAGCATAATACCAGCCCATCAGAATATGCCTCCTATTTGAGAGTAAGCAACGGCCTGAGTAGAATCGTGGTTTCCACAGTTTTGACACCCACTACTGCAGTTTTAGCCGTGATTCAAATTAAACCTCTCTCTCAGTAAATTTGAACACTAAAATGCTGCAGGCAGGTAAAGTAAAAGCTGAGGTTTCAGGTTTCAAAAATTTGAAATACTTTCCATGATCATCATAGGAAAGGAAAAGGCCATCTTTGGATGTGTTAAATGAAGACAATCAGGACATGACCCAAGAACATTTCTATGTACAATAAAAAAACCTTTTGCTTAGGGAGTCAGGCTACTTCATGTCTTGCTGCCAGCTCAGCAGTAGAAATGGAAGCAGATGCAGTCTTTCCCTAATTTTTTGTTGTTTTATACTTCTCAAGCACTTCCAACCCCAATTTCCTGGCTCGAGCTAGGATTTTTTAACTGCCTAGCTAGGAAGAGACTGGTACATGATATCCAGCATAACTGTGGGTGTAACAGTGATAATTCTCTTTTATCTATACATTTCAATTGTTTAGGAAACTATTTGCCTTCCTCAGAGAAAGAGGTGAATTTAGTGTTCAATTCTCTAGTTACTTCTATTTCTCTTTTATTCATTTGTGACTGGGGCATAAAAGCACTGAATGGATTCTTCATTTTATTTTTGTATGAGAACATAAATACACACTGCCATTGTGTCCCATGGATTCACAGTTGAATGAAACACTAAAGTGCTATCTTTTTTATGTGACACTCAATTTTGTAAGCTAAGCAGCGGTGTAAAGTAGTCTGAAGATCCGCTTGATTTGAAAGATAATTGCAAATACTTATGAGACTTTTAACAATTGTGATTTATTACCAAGCAGTTTATATTCAAATGCATTAATAATATTCTGAAGTAATGCAAACTCTTGCCTGTGACAAAAGGATTCATAAAGACAGTTAGTTTTTCATGACATGATGAAATGACAGCTTTCACTTCAGTGTATGTAAATTGCTAAAAATGTGGTGTGACACCTTTGCTTTGCTGTCAGAGGTTTTCCATCTGAATATATGCCTAGTCTTCCCTACTGCTAGATAGGACAAGTAGAATATTTTGGTTTCTGAGGAAAGCAATAATGAACATCTCAGTTTGCCACTTTAAACTCCTTTATTTTGCTCCACTGAAGCCAGTACACATGGAAAACAAGCCAGCAGTCAAGGTGGAGAATACAAAATGCCAAAGGGTTTGCAGATGGTATCCAGAGCAATCAACATAATAGTGGTTAGACTGCTCTAGAAGTGAGCAGGATGGAATCTAATTTAGGAATGGATTGAGATTAATTAGATACAAAATGACGAAGCAGATAAAGGGACTAACTGAGCTGCAAATGGCTGGGGAAATGTAGAGTCCATATGGTTCACAGTGCACTTTCCCTTTCTTTATACAAGTATTCAGAAAGAGACTGTTAAAAAAGTGTGGGAGAAACCAAATGTCTCAGGAACACCATGGCCTCATTCCAAGTTTCAGGGAAGACTTCAGTGCTTTGTCTCTGGTTATGTTAAGCCTCTCTCCAGGTGCATGGATCTCAATCTAGAGTGCTCCACATTTCTGATCAAACATCCCAGGAAAGTAGAATAGCATCTGCAAGGGAATTTGTTATACAAAGATCTGAATTTTGCCTGTATATAGATATTAAGCAGTTTATTAATTATGAGGAAGCTAATGTCTGACACTCATGAGGATATACATTTAATTGAGGGAAGCATGTTTCATGTGATGGGTACAAAAAAGGGAAATTCCTTCACACGCACTAGTCAATGGTATTAAGACATAGCCTTTGTTTACTTTTAGCTTTAACCTCTCTCCCCTTTAAATTGCGCAGTATTTTTCTCCAAGCACAGGTCATGAAATGATGCCACACCAAAACCAGAGCGTGTCAGGAGTGTTGCATGGGCACAGAGAGGAAAGGTGGAGGGCGCCACAGGCAGCTCTAGCCCCACATACCAGGTCCCTCTCTGGGGACAAGTCAGGAGCATGTGGGAAGTTAAACGGGGCTGGAAATGCTCTCCCCATTGAGAAGATCTGGAAGGGGGCAGGCCTCAGCTGCATCACCTCTGAGCTGGCCCTGAGCTCCAGCAGCCAAACCTGCAGGAGGGAAGATGAATCCAGGGCTCTTACGTTTACACCAGTGCTACCAGCGCTGTGGAAAACAAAGGGACCTGGGTCCAGTTCCTCAGTGTATCAAAATAATATCAGGAAAGTCCTACTGCTGCTGATGGTGCTACCACTCTCCCTGAGAAAAAAGTGAAGAATTGTAATCTGCTTTCTATTTCTAGAAAATTATATTCTACTTATTTTTCACCAGTTATAATTTCAAAATCTTTTTCTGTGCATGCTCATTTAATAGCTTCTCTTTATTTGCTAGTCTTTACAATGAATTTTTGACCTTCTGTCTGTAGATTGTATATGCTAATGAATGCCTTTCATTTCCTTGGAATGTTTTCAAATATTAATTTTATAATCCTTAATGTTGATCTTACTTCTGCTACACTAATAAATCAAAAATAAAAGAAAGTCTGGGATGGTTGATATATTTTTACAGTCCCTAGAATATTTAAATCATGATTTTGTATAAAAGAATGATATTGACAGGCAGAACATGGAGAAAGATGGCTAGAATTCCAATTTTATTGTTAAAATCCTCTTTTATCTTTCAGTGGTATTTTTCCTGTAAATTATTGGCTTTTTTACATAATATCTTTTCTCTTAGCAAGGTGTATTTCTGTCCTCTTTCAAAGCAGATACAAAATCATTTGAATATGAGAAATTAGGCTCTCCTGCTTCACCATTAGTATTATAGACTGAGTTGAAAGAATTTTAACAATTCTGAAGGTCAGTAGCAAGGACAGAGACGTAATAAACTGTAAGTTGTGGTTATAGTAACAGCAATTTCATTATAGAGTTGAGCTGGACTAATGACTGTGACTTTGGTGTTTCTAGTGAACAGAGGTGGTTTCTTCCTTGGTTGGGATGATTTTAGCATAGGCCAATGAAGTATTATAAATAGGATAATTCACTGGATTCAAATGAATTTAGCTTTTCATCATTCTATTAGGTTTTCACTTCTAACTGTAATGGCACTCAAAAGATCTGGTAAACAACAGACACAAAATTTCAGACACAATGGTGAAGATCTCATCTTTCTTCATGTCAGAATTGGGCTTTTAGGATTTTCTACTTGGAAATATGTTAACCAAAACTATAGAAAACCATAGAAAAAAAGAAAAAAGGACGGGAGAATTCTTGAAGTTAGTCTGGAACTATAATTATACTGTAATACTAATATTCTTCCTTATCTATGACTAAGATGTTGAGGCAGCCATCAGTGGAAAATAATCTGTTTCATATAAGTAATTAACTATTGAAGACTTAATAAGTATTTGTACATTATACTTCTATCTAAATATTCTCTTAAATTGTTCTTTGGGCTTGTCAGGAAAATTGAACTATAAAATTATTTCCTCTCTGTTTTATGTAAAAAGACAAAAAGTGTTCTTTTCTTTGAAGCTATTACCCTCCTTTTGGCTTGATAAACTTTCTTTATGGCAAATACAGGCTTCTTTCCTGAAATTCCAGGCAAGATTTTAAACTTAGTTCCTGGCTTCTCTTTTAGCTGCTTCTTCCATTGTTCAAAAACATTTGAATAGATTCAATCTTAGGTTTGTAGCACTGATTTAATTTTTTCACTTTTTTGGACATGGTTTTGCCACCCCCTTTGCAGAGAGGCTGGCTACCTGCTAAAGTTTCTCTCCACCCCTACGTATACGTTGCAAAGAGACAGACACAATTAGAAAGCAAGCCCCTATCACAAGTGTCCTTGAAGATGGCTTAGCAAGAAGAGGAAGAGAAGGTGTAAAAGAGGATACAAATGTGTAGCTGTACAATTAAGAAGTCATATGGGAGATTAGAAACTGGTCGGAAAAGGCAAGGGAGAAAATAGAGAAGTACAGTTTGGGTAAAACACATTGTCTAGCTATTCCTCTCCTTATTTGTGTTCAAGAAACAAAGACCCAGAGAAAATACTATATCCCTGATGAGCTGTTAACATCAGCCTGTGTTACCTATGAATAGGTAATAACTTTCCTCTAACACTTGGGGAGAATTAAGTTTCAGTGTGTGATAGCATGTATATGTATGCATGAGTACATATGTATTGATATAGATTCATACATTAGTGTATGTGTTAGTGAAGCATAATGCAAGCTGTACTGCTGGTGTAGTATTTCTGTATTATTGTGTATATATACATGCATGCATGCAAAATACATATACTAACATAAATATAAAATATTACATTTAACATGTCTTTGCATATATGTAAAGAAATAGGCACATTTTTGCCTTTGAAAGTATAGCTAGCAACAGAGTTAGTTTGAATAGTCAGGTATGAGAATGGCTGGGGACATCACCCATCCAAAAATCTAATCTAATTAAAATTTTGTTCATGATCTGCCTCTGGTACACCAGCAGCTTGTTGCTAAAACAGAAGTGACTAAATCTTAGTGTAGAAGGGGAATAGAGAAAGGAACAACCTTCAACTGTTCCTCTTCCCTAAGTGCTAGACAGTCCTTGCAGTACCAATTTAGAGATTTCCATTTGCTTTAACTCATTTCTTAGTCTGAAGATTAAAATTTCTACTGCTCATTATTTGGAATTTAGGGATTATAGAGATGTCCAGGAGACTGTATAAACAAGTTACCTTCTATTTAAAGTAGAAGTGAAATAATTCTTTTGTATATTTAATTTTCAAGATTGGTATGTAGACTTACTCTTCTGTAGCCAGCTGAATTTCTAGAACAGTTTTTAGTCAAATGATTCCTGACAAACATTTAAAAATTAATTTGTCTTGAATAAGCAATGGACTTCAGATTGAGAAGACTTTTCAAGAGAAAGTATTCTACAAACTTCCCTGACACACCTCCTACATATGAATTCACATAGAAGTGTAAATATAGGAATTTCTGAGTTGAAAATTACTCCTCTTTCAAAAAAAGTTGAAAAGTAGAACTTTCACTTTTCTCAAAGTCTCTCATTTCTGCTAGGAAAGTCCTTAACCTACTGAGCACTTTTTCTCCAGCTTGCTAGCCACTATCCTGCCTCCTTGAGCTCCTTGAATTGCTTCTCAGAAATCAGGGATAAATGCAAGAAAACCCTGCAGAGGAATACTGACAATAGGGATCTGTGCAGGACAGGCTATAGGACTTGAAAAAATAAAAAGTGGAATTTCACACTTCTCCCTGCAGTCAGTCAGTTGTTCCACATGGAGCTGGTCACAAAAAATGAACGTGAGACTTGGGTGAGGAATGAGCAGGGTGTTGGTAGAATTTTGAGGGGAATAGGGCTGAGTGAAATTTAAAGTGCTTAATAACTATGCACTTGTAGAGAAAAAGGTAATGGACAACCCTTCTTCTGGGGAGACATTTTTTAGCAAACTGTGGTGATTTTGTTGGCTGGAGGGAGGACTTGACAGAACCAATGAATTACTAAATGCTCCCCACTCCCCATGTGACAGGCTGAAAGACCCAAACACAACCTTGACTGCAAAAATGCTGACAAAATAATAGTGGAGTCTTTGCCACTTAATACATATATAGATAAACAAACAGGATTTTCACATAAAGTTGTTTCTTTCATTCAATTTGGAGCTGTGCAGGTCTTTAGTTGGATGCTGGGGTTTGTGTAAACGTGTGGGCAATATTACGTGGACCTGAAGGACACAGGAAAGTAATTTGGATAATACATTTTAGGCTTTCAGACACATGAACACCTTCTCTGTTTCTCAGCTACTCTGTAATGTACAGCAGAAGTAGGACACTCATCCTTTTGAGTTTATATACGATGTGAGTTTTAACTGTCTGTAAAGCCAGAATTGCTGGTACAGAAGCTGTTAAGTTCTGGAGGAATAACACCCTTGGGCGCCATTAAAAAGAAATCTGGAATGTCACAGAATAATCAAACATCGTGATGAAGCACGATTCAGTTGCTCTTTTTCAGAAGAAAATGCTTTCAACTGAATTTCCAGTGCCCCTTCCTTACACATCCTGCATGCTCTCTTGGGTCTCTGGTTCGATCCACATTCTCCAGTACAGTTCACATTGGGAGGGCGTGAAGCTGTTGTGATTACAGTGACATGGTTAAGCCAATTGAAGCACATGAAGATTTAGACAATTTGTCTTGTTTAAATAAAAGTTAATTTCATGAAAGAAGCAAACAACCGGGATTTACAGGGAAATTTGGGAAGGCAGAGAAGGGAGATGAATAAGAATAGATTTAGTTGTAACTATCAAGCTTTGAAGACTTCATTTGCAAGTCATCTGCTGGTTCCATACTTCAAATGCAGAGAAAGGATTTACAAGTCTACTCATTTTAATTTAGGATTTATTGGGATGATTTGTAAATTAATCATAGGAATTACATATAGCAAGTAGGATTTATAAGCCTAGAGGAGGATTATAAAGTGTGATGTAGGATTAGTAAATCTATTGTATGTATATAAATATATTTCCAGGTGTCTAAAGCTATTACATATAATAGTTACATCATATTTTTAAATTAATGATGTCTAAATCAAAACTGACTAAAATACTTTTTTTTTAACCTAAAGGCAACATAAGACAAGTTGGCAGAAAATCTAAAAAAGGAATATAAACACATACAATTTGTAGAACAAAGTCAATACAGAGTACATTTTACCAATTTAAATGTATGTTAAGAAGAAGAAGAAGAAGAAGGGGATATACTGAAATAGTGACTTTCCCTAACCAGATTTAATTTTTAGAAACCTGCCTGGCTGGAACAAAGCAGTAGTCTAAAACAATCCTTTCAGTGATCGTATACATGATGGTGAGGGGAAGTCAAGAGAGTGTAACTGAATAGAACCAGGGAAGAGTGCTCGCATCATGTTAAGTCGATCAGAACAGACAAATCCAGTGACAGTGCAGTGATCAGAACAACAGAGAAGTTACACTACAAGTCTGAAAAAAACTTGCCATCCACAATAACTCTGGGATCTCTCCCCTTTTTTTTCTTTCTCCTTAAATCCTAGGTCAAGGGAGGCCTGGCTTGGTGAGCCACTGGCAGAGGGCCATTTAAGTCTAATGGACTGATTCCATCTTTCAGGTGGGCAAAATAACCCATAATGATAGCATGTACAGCTTTCCAGAACAAAAACCTTATATAACAAAAAAAAATTAAAGCCTTCTGGTAACCTGCAATCATTCAGTAGAAGGCACCGCAAAGTAGCAGACTTAAAATGCAAGAGAAAAACAACTGGCAGTGTTATCAGAACAATCTGAGGAATTTGACTCACGCTGTGAACATGTTTGAAATTTTTCTTGGCTGGCACTCAGATTGCATTTGCCAACTTGTAGCAAGTTGCTCAGATTTGCTCTGTGTTTGTAAACACCCTGCAGAATTCATTTTTATTCCATAAAAAAATCTATTTTTATTCTGTTTCTAGATAACCATAGTATAAGAGAAGGGAAGCAAAGTCAAAGCAAAACTGAGACAAAGACCTTCAAAGGAATAAGGCAAATGAGAAAGGGACCTTCATTATTTGGAAAGCTTATTGGTAGAAATGTCATAATTATCTGTAACTAAAAGACAAGAGATTGGCTTCTTAGGTTCCTACACACAAATAAGTTTCATCAAATTTTTAGCATTAGAAATTCTAGTCAGCTGTTCAGCTTCATCCATGTTCTATTAATAATTCAATAAAAACATCTCAGGAATAAGGAAAGTTTCCTTTTTACTAATGATGACTTTTACACCCATTCTAATTTTTCTTAATTACTTAATCACTTATTCTGCAAATGCATTCAATGGTCACAGAGTAAACAGAGGAAGAGCTTCTCCTTTAAATCACTGACAAAGTTTAATATTTAAGGAAAATATTGATTTTGAGGTTCCAAAATGAACTTGCAGAAAGGAAGTTAAGGAAAAAATGTTATCCCTTTATAAGGAAAAAAATTCTGACTCCAGATAATTGAAACGGAAGACTGAGAATGCCAATTTATTCCTTCCTTAAAACACAAATGCGTGAGAAAAAAATGTAAGTGAAGTAAAAAGAATGAAGCATCAAAAAGTGCTTGAAGCTGAAAGCCAAGTCAGGAGAGCATTTAAGCATAAACACAGATGAAAAGTTAGAGTTGTGATACCTGACAGGTATTTACTTTCCTTCATTTTCCCTCAAAGCTCTTTCTTCAGTGCAGTTGTATTTAAGAAATACCATTTTATCACTTCCCAGTCATCTACAATGTTAAATCCTGCCTCTTACTGCCTTTTGAAAAAAAAACCAGCCTGTGGCTTAAACATTTTTTAGTAGCACCAAGTACCTTAAATTGTTTCCATCACGTGCATATGTAGGGACTGCAAATTACAGGAGGACCATTAGCTAACAACTCGCCGTTGATACCATCACTTAAGCTGTCCCATTCTCACCTTTTTGTGCATTTGTTACATGCTACTTCATCCTCTACAAAGGGCAAATGAACAGTGTTTCTTGCTTGCATCTTCTTTTAGTAGGACTGTACAATTGTAGAATCATATAATTATCTAGATTGGAAGGGAGTCCCAGGGGGCATCACATTCAACTCACTGCTCAAAGTAAGTCTCGTTAGATCATGTTGCTCAGGGCTTTGTCTCTTCAAGTCTTGAACAATCCAAGGACAGTTTCTAGACAATCTGTTCTGTCATTTTACCCCACCTTGTGGAAAACAAAAAATAATCCTCTTATTTAATCAGAATTTTCCATGTTCCAACTTGTTCCTCGTTCATCCTGACTTGTCACTCTCAGAGAAGAGTCTGGCTTAGTTTTCTCTGTATCCTCACAAGGGACTTTGAACAGCAATAAGCTCTCCCCTTAGCCTTCTCTTCTCCAGACTGAAAAAACAATATCTCAGTCTGCCCTGGTGCATCATGTGCCCCAAGGCCCTAACAGTCTTGGTGGGCCCCACTGGATTCGCTTTATGATGTGAGTATCTTCCTTGTACTTGTGAGCCCAAAACTGGACAGGGAACTCCAAATATAATTTGGTAGGTGCTGAATGCATTGGAAGGATCACTTCCTTGAAACTGCTGAAACTTCCTTGAAACTACACTCTTACTAATACAGTTCAGGATGCAGCTGGTCCTTTTGCTGCAAGGGTACACTGTTGACTCATGCTCAACTTGTTGTCCAACATGGGTCCTTTTCTTCAGATCTCCTTGCTAGTCAGTTCCCACCTTGTACTGTTGCATGGGATTATCCCACTCTAGATGTGAGACTGCATTCGCTTTCACCGAACTTCACAACATTTCTATCAGGCCATTCCTCCAGTCTGCCCAGGTGCCCACATCCTCTAACACACTGATCACTTCCCACATTTGGCATCATTCACAAATTCACTGAGTGCACTCTGTCCCATTCTTCAGGCTTTAACAGAGACATCGAACAATGCAGATTCCAGTATTGATCGCTGATGACCACTAGTTACTGATCTTCAGATGGACTAGGCAATGACCATAACTCTTTGAGACTTGCAGTCCTAGCTGACTTCCCACCCACCTTAAGAGCCAGTCCATATCTTACCACTGTGGTGACAAGGACACTATGGGAGACAGTGTCAGAAGCTTTGTTAAATAAAGTCAAAGTATGAAACATTCACTGCCATCCTTTTGCAAGTCCCACTAGGCATCTTATCATAAAAAAACATGGGATTGTTCAAGCATGACTTGCCCTTTTTAAATCTCTCCTTGTTGTTGTTAGTCACTCTCTTGTCCTTCATGTATTTGGGAGTGGATTCTAAGAGGACTTGCTCCAAATTCTTCCCAGGGGCTGATGTGAGGCTGATCAGCTAACTGAATCTCCCTTCTGGCCCATGCTTAAGGTGGGTATGACACTTGCCTTTTTCCAGTCATTAAGAACTTCTCCCAGCTGTCATGACCATTAGGAGATGACAGAGAACACCCTTGCAGTGCCATCAGCCTTCCTCATCAGCACTGCAGAAAGTATTCCATCTGGTTCCAGGGACTGTTGAATTTCTAACTGGCTTAAGTGATTCCAGATTATCCCTCTACAGTGAGTTCTGCTTCACTTTTATAGACTCTGCTAGTGGTCTCAGGGACCTGGGATGCCTGAGTAAATATGATAAATATTTCACTGGTAAATATTACCAGTGAAAGCTGAGGCAAAGAAAACGTATTCCACATCCCTAGTCACTAAGTCCCCTGCACCACTGAACAGTGGACCCATTTCCTAGCCTTTCTTTAAACTGTCAATATATTTACAAAGTCCTTTCTTGTTTTCTTTCACTTCCATCACTGTATTCAACTCCAGCCGACCTTTGGCTTTCTTAGCTAAATTACTTCACACACAGGCAACACCTTTCAATTCCTTTAAGCAGACTGCTTCCACCTTCTGTGTATTTATTTTTTGTGTCTGAAGCCAGACAGAATTTTTGTGTTCATCCACACTGGCCTTCTGCTGTGATTGCATGGCTTTCTCTGTGTTGGAATGGACCATTCTTTCCCTCCAAGTAAGCTGTCACTGATGCCTCCCAGAGGAGTCTGTTGCAGCTTTCCTGGGCTCTTTGAACTCCAAGCAAGTTGGAGAATCCTGGGGAATCTTGCCAAGCAGGTCCATGTAGAGGTGAACATCTGCTCTTTCAAGTCCAATGCTGGAATTCAGCTGTATGTGTTGCTTACATTTCTCAGGATCTTAAAATTCATAGGCTCACAGTCACTGCAGCCAAGGTTGTCTTTAACCTTAATACCTTAAACCAGTTTTTACTTCTTTGGCAATAAATAGCTGGTCCAAAAGCATTTGAATTGGTTCACTTACCACTTACATAAAAAACCATCTTCTGTAAAATTTAGAAATCTAGATCTCTTGTACCCCAATTTATTGCTCTTCCAGGAAATATATTGGCAGTTGAAGTGACACAAGAGCATCGTGACCCATGACTCTGGGGCTTTCTCCACCTGCTTTAAAAAGGCTTCTGAAGATCTGCAAGGGAAGCAGGAACCAGAACTCATAAACTTCCAGCTTTCTCCATCTTGAGAGTGTACCTCCACTGCTTGGCAATGGCCTCAGACTGTTTCTCCTTTTTATGCTGCTTTGTATGGCTCGTGCTGCTGTCTCTGCCAATTTTCAGTGAAGACTCTCTCAACCTCCTTTTCATTTTCCCTGATGACACACAACCTGTTCACCTCTTCCTTCAGCTCCTTCACAACGTGACTCAGTGCCTCAGGCAAAGCACATCTCCCACGTGAGAGGTCCCCAGGACCAGGCATCCCCAGAGCTCTGCACCTGAACATGGATACCACTCCCATGGAGCTCTGTCAGGAAAAAAGTCTCCAAAGCATCAATGGCACTTGTACCAGTCAGTACCAAAGAATGTACCCTCAGCATGCTGAAACCATTTGTCGGACAGTTTTAAAGCAGCCTTACAGAGCCTTGAGTGGTTTTTCTGTGTCCTTCTGTGCCCCTGCTGTGCCATGATATCTGTTTTCCCTCTGATGTGCTCAGAAACCTGGAAGAATAGCAATTGTTTCCTCCTCTCTGCTGCTCTGTATTCTGTTTTGCCATTGCTTCTCAGATAGCTGAACCTGGCAGCCAAAAGAAAACATATGCCAAGAGCATGTGTTAGAAGAAGAGGATTTTAACACAGAAGAGAAATTAGAAAGGTGATAAGTAATAATCCATGACCACTTCTCAGTAATTTCAGCTAAGGTTTTTAACCTTGTACCTAAAAAATATACCATATATACTGCACTAAGTATTATAGATAATGTCACTGTTTTAGCAGTTTCTGTTTTCATGTAAATTTCCTTATGAACTTTTGTAGAACTGACCAATTTAATGTCATTGCTATGCTCGACTTTACATCTGTCAGTATAGCACTAGAAAACAGATGAAGGAAACGAGGTTCCAGACCTTAATTACTCACAATTGTATTTGTATTGATTTATTGAACACCTTCTTCATGAGCTCTCATTGCAAGGATTATACTCTTTGTGATCTTTTTACCTTTTCCTGCCACTTGCAAATCAAACACGCATTTGAAAGTCAAGAAAGCATGTTTACATTACTGCCATAATTGACAAAGCACACCTGTTATCCTCTCAATAGGTAAATTAAACCAAAGACAGACGTTGGAAATAAAGCATGAAAGGGAAAT
Source organism: Edolisoma coerulescens (assembly GCA_013397115.1). NCBI lineage: Eukaryota > Metazoa > Chordata > Aves > Passeriformes > Campephagidae > Edolisoma > Edolisoma coerulescens. The sequence continues at coordinate 811,824 of VWZW01005522.1, forward strand.
GACAGTTATTTGAAGTAACATGGAACATGAAATGTAGGAATGAAAGCCTGAAAGCAAACAGCATGAAATGCAGAGTATGAACATGTGTCAAACTTATGCAGCTGTGCGCTTGAATTACTTATTTTACTTTTTAAGTAGGTATTTCAAAGATAGTGGAAAGCTTTTTTGTGTGTGTGTCTTGGTTTTTACCTCCTGACAATGACAGTTCTTTTATCTGAATTTTAGGGAAAAACAGTCCTGTGGAGCATCAGTAGTAAAATCATGAACAATAACAAAAGAAATGAAACTAAGAGGGTAGAGGAAAGAGCAAATGACCTAGGATGAACAGAGTCATACCCATCTCTTCTTAACACATGCTTATCAAAGTCTCTTAAAAATTTCCAGTGATCATCATTCCACTGTTCTTTATGTCTAGAGAAATCCCATTTCATCCTGAAATTAAATGTCCATTCTATTTTTTACATTTTCTTTATGGTGAAGCTGAGGAACAGTTTATTTCCTTCTTCTCTGTGGCCACAAACATTCAAAAACCATCATTCAATGGTACTTTTCTCACTCAATTTCTTTTTTTTTTTGAATTCTTAGGGGAGAAACCTTACCTGGTTGGTTAATTTTGTTTGCTTTATATTATCTTTAGTAAAGGTATCTTTTAAGAATAGGCTGCTGGTTACTTTTCATGCTTTTGGGCTCCCCGTTTTTAGTGACTTTACCAGGTCTGGTTGGGACAGAGCTAATTTCACTCATTGACAGCCTGTATCGTTCTCTGTTTTGGATTTGTAAATAAACCAGTGTTGAAAACACAACAGTGTTTTGCCTCTTGCTGAGCCATATTTACACAGCAACAAGACTTTATCTTTTTCCCATTCTTTCCCCTTCATGAGTGGGATGGGGGTGTGCAAAAAACTGGGAGAGAACATGGCTGGGACAGCTGACCCAAAATTACCAGGGGGATACTCCATACCACATGATATCATGCTCAGCCATAACAGCTGGGAGAAAGGAGGAGAAAGAGACTTCCAATGGGAAGTAATGAAAAAGTTCCTTATTTTGCTTTGCTTCCGCGTGAGCTTTGTTTTTCCTATTGAAGTCTTTTTATCTTGATCCTCAGATTTTCTTGGTTTTACTCTTCCAATTCTCTTTTCCATGCCACTGAGTAGGAAGCCAACAACTGACTTGCTCCGATGCTAGCCAGGGTCAACCCACCACACTGGCTGTAAATATGAGAAGAGATACTGCCAATCGCAAGAATTTCTGTCTACGGTTTTATCCCATGGGTACTTTAGAATCTTAGTAACTTTTAATGGCATTTTCTTATTTGTTTTTGTTATTTATTCTTTTCTCCCTACTTCAAGTGACATTATTTGGCACTTCAGGAGCAAAATAAGCCACCTAATCAACTTCATCTGGTGTGTTGCATACTTTCATAGCAGCTTGTGAAACTGGGCAAATAATATGCACCTGACTGAAGCCATGCAATTACTAATAAAGATATGCATTGTTAAGACACTTCCCCCAAAGCAATCGCCCCACTGACTCCTCAGCACAGCCATTCTGTCAGAGTCTAGGAGTCCATCTCCTTGGAGGCAGACTCTCTCTCTCATTCACCAGGGCTCTCAATGCTAAAACTTCACTGAGGATATGCCTCTGCTTTGGGAGGGAGCCGTGTGGCCATTCAGTGAGTTATCAGCATATGCCCAGCATTTCAATTTCCCAGTTACACTTTCATACCACCTTCCTCATGTGCTTTCCTTTATATTCATCCACACTGAGATTCAGCTGACATTCTATTGCCTCTCAATTTCTCTCCTGCAATTTTACAAGCAACCCTTACACTTCATGTTCTGAACAACCTGGTATATTGGCAGATTTTTGTATTTCACCGCCTGATCTCTTCATGGGTATCTGGGATTAAACTAACTAGCACAGTTCTCTGCAGAGCCCTACTGCTGTCCAGCCTCCATTCCGAGGGCTGAATACTTCATCTAATTTCCTGGGGTTTACCCTACAAATAATTTTGGACATGCTAGTACTTTTACTCCTTCCTCCCATTTGTTTTGTTTTGGTTTTTTTTTTTTAAGGTTGTCCATGCCTTTTTCTGAAAGTCCTTTTAATTAACACTCAAGAACTATCTGGATTATAGGCACCTGACATGGAATGTCCTACAGTTAGTACTTACAATACAGAAAGGTAAAGTAAACCAGGGTTTAAGAGCAGCAGCAACAAGTAACTAAAAATATCCATAATTAGGAACATACGGTTAGCTGCCTCCTCCTGTACAAAATTGCTCCTTAAGTACTAAGATTCACAGTCTAAACCTGGAGACCACAAAGACCATAACCACTTGTCTTTCTCCTTGCCTTAGGAGACTGGTACTTTATCGGCTCTCAAAAACTGATCTTTTTGAGAATTTGAAGTCACTGCCCCTACCCCAAATATTTTTCCATTTCTCAGGTACCAGCTGCACTATCTTTCAGAAATGGTATCACTGATACATATCTAATTAAATTCCCATTGGTTCTTCCAAATTTGCTTTTGAGATATTTTTTCCTCTGTTCATTGATCTGAAGAAGGATTTGTTTGCCTGAAACCTTGTCTGGTTTTTTCTAGCTATGGCAGTGGATGTAACAAAAGAAGTGTTACTGCCACTTGTGAACTTTGTCTTGCCAGCATCCTTACGTTGTCATTGCAGCAGTGACACTACCATTAAAAAGAGGTTATTGGTTTAAATTCGCTCAGTCAGAAGAAAATAGGGCCACCTTGTTTCCCCTTCTTTAACTCAGAGATTACACAAAGGATTATGCAACACAAAATTTTCTTTTTAACCTTATTAATTCTGGGTAACACTTTGTGAAGAAATTCAGTTTTTTATCTTTAATTTCCTTTATTTCTAGAGAGGCTTTTAGTCATGCAGTTAGGCTTATGCTGCTGTTTTGCATTAAAAAAAGAATAATGAGTTAATAAATATTTTATAAAGTCAGGTTTTGTATGCACCTTTAATTAAAAGCTTATTTTCGAACCTATTTTAGCAGTAAATATCAATATTTTGCCAGATACTCCTTTGATATGTCAGCAAAATAAAAATGTAATAAGATTAAAATTTGGATATAGACTGATTCTTTTTGGAAACCTAAAATTCTCTGTGAAACCAGTATGAGGTTTGGATAGCCAAAAACTACAGCAGTGATCAGAATTCAGCGTTACCAGAGATATATTCTAGGTTCTCTTAGTGTTTAGTGATCCTAATAAGAGTGTCACTGATTTGCCTTGAATTATGACCATTACTTTCAATATCGCAAATTTTCACTTCATTTTAAAAAAAAAGCAAAGTCACTCAAGCCATACCTTACGCTGTATTTTTCACATCTTCCACATATTTAAAAGTGAACAGTATTCTCTTTTACTCCTGTACACAGCACTAAGGCATGAGGTAATAACCTGAATTAAATGTTGTAGGTTCTTGTGAGATTTTAAAATGTTTGATTTCCACATTTATTTTGCATTTATTTGGGTTTCAGTTTTATTTTGCAGTAAGTGTGTAAGTATGTTTTCTTTAGAAATTTTTATTTCCTCTATGGAAGTTACTAAACAAGACTTAGATCCTCACTTGTATTTCAAAACATTTTTAAAAGGGGTATAAATAATTTATTTTTTGCCACAAAAAAAATTACCAGTTATGTACAATTCAATACTTTATCTAGTTTCCCATTAACATGGTGTTCATCAGAAATCAGCAGGAGAAATCCATCTCCCGAAGCTGCAGCAAAAGTATTGAATCTAATTACTACATAGAGCACACTGCATGTCAGCTTCTAGACAGCACACTCAGCTAACTCTTGGAGTAAAAGAGGCATGGCATAAAAAAAGAATAGCTCATATCTTTGGTGCTCAACTCTTTATATATGCAAGTGTTTTTTCATAGGAAGAAGTGGGTGTGAACAACATATGCTTTTAAGCACACATTTGTTATATTTTTAATTCTGGGACAAAGTGCAATATGAATCAAGCAGTGCTTTGTTTCCAGAGTGTTGAAGACTAGCAGCTGAAGCAGATTTTCAAAAAGCACAGCAAAACTTTCAGACAATTAAATATCATCTTTTTTTTCTCATACTTGGTGCCCACTAAGACCATCATGGCAGATTTTTCTAAATAATTTAGCATATGAGGTACTAGTCTATTCTGAAATCTCACCATTTGTTTGGATATGTAAATAAAACCCCAACCATTACAAAACTCTGCCCCTTCACACATGCAAGTTCTTTCTCTTGGGGTTCAGAACTAAACCAGGCTGGACTTTGAATTTTACTGTAGTGAAACAAAATCTAAGTTTGTTCTGAATTAAGGGAATTCAATTCCAGCACTAGAGAGTTAACATCAGATTTTCATTCTATTCACAGAGACAGGACTAATCTTTTCCAGTTTCCCTGTCCTCTGAGCCATCAAGAGACACTAATTTTAGCTGACATTGGATTCCTATTCATTTCTCTCATTCTAGGAGAGTGTTAAGACATTGGTGACAATGAAGAATTACTTGTCTGCATAGCATGCTGCGTATTGCAGCATTCACTACATGCAATAAACTTTGAGGAGTGACAATGATGGCTTGATGTGCACAAGACTTCAAAATTATTGATGTCACATGAAGAATATCAGGTTTTATGTCAAGTTTTAATTGTCATTCATCTTGTTACCAAATTTGTCATGTTCTTGAACAAAATTAAGAACAATATATTTGTCATATTAACTCATACTTCTATTGATACTTCCAAAATTATTTCACAAACATAAAACCATTCAAGCAAGGCTGATAATTTTTAAATGCCACCTATATATTACTAATTCTTACACTAAATCTGCAGCAACAGATTTTACATTTTGTCTTCCATACTTAAACACTATACATAGAACCATAAAATCATAACTATTCCTCTATTTAAAAACAGGATACAAAAAGGTATGATCAGAAAGCCATAAATGAAATTTAATGTTTTCGGTCTTCTTTATGATTACTTTGTGTTTTCCTAATGTTTCTACTTGTTTGAAGGTTTTGTAAGGTGAGAAGCCTTGAAATATTGATACAGTTATAATTACAAACTTTTAATAATCTAATAGGATGTAAGATAAAAGCCACTTGAAGCTCTTCATAGCCTGAGGGACTATGCTGATTCCTTTCTGCACTCATTTCGTAAAGTATTAAAAATGCATTATTGGGAGTGCTCTGATAACTGCTCAGATGTCTATTTATTCAACTCTGCAATTGTTTATGTTAGAATTATGGACTTGGTTTTCTATTCAGACAGTTATTTAGTTTGCTTGCTTGCTGAGTCTTGAAGCTATTTTAGTTCAAATTATATTAGAGCATCACATACAAAAGAATTCTTTGTTCACAGCATATCCAACAAAATAGAGAGGGCTTCAGAGGCATTGATAGCTCCAGGGCCCAGTAAATTAGGTCTTGACTAGAAAAATAAAAGAAATAAAAATTGCCATATGTAAGAGGGTGGATTGGGTGTGCTGTCTTGCGCTGTCTTCCACTAAGAAAAAGGAACTGCAGTCTCTTACAAATTGAAAGTGTGTTTATTTTACAAACTTTACAAAAAGTCACATATTCTTAGAAAACAGGATCTACTCTAAGATAAAAAAGCACTCTGGTTTATATTCTTTCTGTGGCCCAGATGACAGTTTTCTATGATGAAAAAGAAAGAAGGCAATCAGATGAGAAATCTCCATGGAATTTATATTATCTTGGCAACTATCCATTTTTACACCAGCTAGGAAAGCTGTGGAGGTGCATGGCTCCAGAGCACCTAAATTTTGCCACACCCTTATTGTTGTACAACATCACAGTCTGAAAATGGGAGGTATTTGCAGAAGCTGTTTCAAAATAGAATGTTTTTATTCTCTTCTTTCTCTGCTACTGCTCTTTTTCAAAAGGTTGAAAATCAATTTACAGTATATTCTTCTACTGAAGCAGCCACTGAAACATATCTTGGGAAGGTTAAGACATGAAAACTCTGGTATCATCAAAACATTGCTTTTTTACCCTTATTCTTTTACTGATCATATTCTGAAACATATACCCTTTTAAATACTATTCACAGAGAGGAATCCATTTGCTTTGTTTCCTGTAGATGTCTTATTAGCTATGTGATTTTCCTTCGCGCTTATATTTACATAGCTGAAGTATAGAAATAGGTGGAAAGTGATAAAATTAGCTTTATGTACAATTTTGATAGTTAGTTTTGCATTGAACATTATTGTTCTGTATTAATACAAGCTGTGGAAGGAGGATTATTGTTAATTAGATTCATTAACCCTTAATATTATAGTGAGACAGAAAGTGGATTTGGTCATGTCTAGGTAAGACCATTTGCAAAGTCTTCTACATTGTCTTAGAAAAATCTCGTTCTATGTTGCATTTTCTATTTGTTCAGTATTAACTCACATGAAGATTGTACATATGCCATCCTTTGGTCCTAGTTAATAATATTTCAATTTCTACTTTCTTCCTTCACACTTCCCAGGGATGAGGATCCAATTTTAGTTTTGTTTCAGAGCTCATTACAAGGACATTTTATTTTGATCACTTTGAAGTTTTTTAAAAGATCTGGTCCCTGCATACCATTTGTATATTTTGAAAAACAAAAACCAACAAATAACAAAATGAAACAAAACAACAGAACAACAACAACAAAAAAAAAGAGCAGGAGGAATTATGTCTTACTGGAAACACTGAAAAATGATAGTGTCTTTTAAATATGCCAGGTACTAGTTTTGATTCATCTGTATTATAACCACACATCTCTAAACCAGTGTATGTTACTTAGTTAAAATTTTATATACCTGTTGAATTCGTTAATGTAGTAAGCTAAAAGCTCGTTCTTTCGTGCTTCAAGTGATGTTACTTTGGACCAGGAGGGAATTGTTTCTAATTTAAGAACCTTTGTCAGAAGCTATCAATCAGAATTATGGATAGCTTTTCATTACAGCAATGAGATATTGATTTTTTTCCTATAATGACATGGGTTGATGCCTTTTTTCTTTAAAATTGTAATGTCTTTTTTGTTTGTTTGTTTGTTTCAATATACAGCTAAAGAAGAATATTCACCACCCAATCTTCTAAACTATCAATAGTGACAATGATATGAAACAATAAGAGAATAGGGAAATAACAGATTGATAAAGTGACAGATAAATCAGTCACGTTTCAGGGTTTACTATAAGGTATATACGAGTCAACCAAAGAAATGTTTATGCTGTTTAACTTTGGGAGTTACAGGATGATGACCCTGATCTTGGAGGTATAGGGGATGTAGCACAACACCTACATTTCAAACAGGGGAAATAAAAGTGAAAATATGAGACTCTTTAGCCTGGTTTAAACCTTGAAAGATTTTAGCACTAATTAAGTAATTGGGGCATGCATATGTAAAAGATGAGAGTGTAACAAATGTCAGGCACGAATTTGCTGAGACTCCGTGCCTTTCCTTGCCAGAATAGAGGCTTACTGAATGGAAGAAATGGCAAATATGATACAACGTTGTTTCAGCAATATTTTGATGGCACCATATGGCTTGAAATTCCTACAGCCAACTAGAAAAATACATTTTAGAAGACCTTTATGAACTATTAGTAAGAAAAATTGCAAATTAATTATCAAACATTCATCGCAGCAGTGAAAACATGCCAGAGCTAAATGTAGTAGGAGTTATGAATACTCGGAATATCCAAATTGGATGGGAGAGTGAAATCCAGAAAGAAAAATCAGGTCAGGATCTGATCTACTGGGTAAGGTCACGAAAGGCGAGTTCTTCATTTGATACAATGAATGCTGTCCATCTCCTTCCAAATGAAAGAATTAGCTTAATCTCCATCACATCTGGCTTGGCACAACATTTCTTGCAAACTTATAAACCTCAGGGGAAAAAAAGAAAAAGTAGAAGTCATTGCAGATCAAGAACTTAATAGCTTTAGAAAATCATCTGTGCCTTTTAATCAAGTCCTTTGCAACAAAAAATTGAAATTAATACAGATTTAATATACTGCTTACTAAGGTTTGTGCATTTAAGGAGGTAAAATAAGTAAGCGTTTTACGTTTCTATCCCTGGGCAAGCTGCGACTCCTCTTCTGAGATGAGAGAAATAATATATAAAGAATAATATATAAAGGCCTTTTAAAAGAACCGCTTTTGTGCAGAAGTTTTGTTTGTACGTGTGAATAATGGCTTCTCTTCTCAGGCCTGAGAAGTCAATTTCAAAGTGAGTGTAGACTACCAGGAAACAGAAAATATCTTTTGGTCTTTTAGCCAAGATATAGCATGAAAGCATCACAGATCTTTTTTTGGCAATGTAACATTTTCTGCTTCTGAGAGTCAGGCACTTCACAGTGGTGTATGGTAGGAGAACATAAGACCACAGACAAAGCCAGAAACTAGAGAGGGTCCAGCCTGATATAAGAAAAGAGATTCGAGGACTGGAACAGGTTGCCCAGAGACTGTATGCAGCCTCCACTGTTGAATACCTTCAAAAGCATCTAGAAAATGGTGAGTATTCTGGTCTGATATCACAGCTAGCCCTGCTTTAGCAGGGAGTTGGACTAAAAACTTTCTGAGTTTCTCTCCAATATGAGTTGTCCTATAAACATACAACCATCAGCTTTTCATATCATTAGCTAAGAGGGTCTTCCTCACGCCTGTCTCTGGTTGGCATTTCACTTGTAATAACCAAGTGTGGATTACAGTCTCAATTTGTAGTGAGCTTCAAGTTTCCAACTTTTTACAGATTGTGAGGGGGAAATTCTAAGCACACACATACTATTTTGGACTTAAACCAGACTCACTAAGTGAAACAGCACTCATCTCACTTTATACTCTAAATGGCACCTTTTCGTTTCCAGTTTAGTGTCTGCTGATGCCTGAATTGAAGGTGTTGGTCTGCTTCTTTCTAGCTTTCACATCATTATGTAGCTCGTTACAGTCCACCACAGAGAGAATACCTTTTATTAAAAAAACAGGGAAGGTCTTTTCGGTTTGGCCTTTCTCATTCCTAGCCGTGTTTACTTTACTACCCTCTCATTCTTTCCTTTTACTCTCTGCTGCTAAGAAAAAACTTTATCAGCAGAGAAAATAGACAATCTTTTAATATGTCTTCTTACTTTCCCAAAGTTTCTTTTGACCTAAATGGAATTTGGGGGAGGGGAGCAAGGGGAGAGGGATACATATGTATATGACATGTTTGCTGTCTGGGCAGAGGGAGAAATAGGTTTGATAGGAGAGCAAAATAATACATTTCTTTCTTTGCACTAAGACAGATCTTGCTAATATGATGTCATAGGTAATCAAAAGGGTTAAATTAAAGAATATCTTAAACTTAATACCTTAAAAATTAAGAGATGCTCTGTAGACTGTTATGAATGGGGTTCCATAGTTTCAGAGGTCTGTAGAGTCACCCTTAAAGCACCAGGAACAGAGAGCATACAGTAATATGAACTATATACAGTGACTGTAACAATTTAATTTCTTATTTTTTCCTCAAACATTAGATGAAGGACAGTTCTGAGATCTCTTGCTTCTCCAGGCCTGCTTCTTCAAAATGTCAGTGATTTGCAAGAAAAGGATTTAGAAAGAACAAGTTGCATCATTTTCACATTCTTTCTATCTGTGTTGAAAGTTTGATCAAACCTGCCAAAAAACTAATCTTGTCATGGGGATGTCTGGGTTGTGTATGTCCTAAACACAACCTTTCAGAGCCGGACAATTCTATTACTGAAACAAAACTGCCTCATCTGAACAGAGAGAACAGATGCTTTAGCAAGGCATAATTGCCCAGTTTTTCTTTTTACTGTGACATCTTACGCTTAAAATTTGTTAGTAAACTATTAATTACAAGTAAATATTGGTAGTAGAAAAAAAAGGTAAATGAAATTTCAAATTCATCCCTGCTTAGTCTTCATAATTCACAAAGACTTAGCCTCATTTTTAGAAAAATATAAATACTCACTGACTGAATCTTTTCTTGAATCTTTTGAAGTTTTTTGACTTTTTAGCAGACTTTTTTCTGTTACCAAATACTGTTTTCTTTCTTTTCCTGCATAAATCTCATTTCTCAAAAGAAGTAAATAATGTCCCTTTATCTATATCAACTATATTTACATAAGCATTCCCTACATATAGCTGTAGATGTTCCTAAAACATAAAAGACATAATGCTCTTGAAAAGCATATCTCAAGAGATGGATAATGTTAAGTAATCCTCTGGAATCTAAATGTTTGTACTGCATGTGCTGGGAGTCAAAAGCTAACCTTTGATACAGTCATAATGTACAGGAAGTCTTCACTATCCAATTTCTGGCCCTTGTGAAAATTTCTCACTCCTTTCTACAATTGCCAGTTGGCACTACCAATTTCCAGTATGACTATGAATAAACCACGTCTTATCTGCATTCTGGTGCCACTATGCTCCGAGCATCATGCTTAAAGTGTGACTCTTTATCCACAGGGATCTTTGTCATGGCTGCAAGATAAGTATTATGATATAGAGAGCACAGACACTTCTGAATATAAGGTTTGGCGACTTTTCCATTCTTTCATTATTAAATATTTGGAAGTAACCGGTTGTACAAGACGGGTTGGTTTGTCATGTTTCTAAAGCTACATCAGAGGCATCTGAGTGTGACCTTCAGATCCATAATTAACATTTCTTTTGCAGATTCTTCAGCTTTTTTTCTTTGGAAATTTAACCATTGTGACAGTAGTTATTTCAACCAACCTTTTGGGCAGAGAGGAAACCTGTACAAAGGAATGCTTCTTATTTTGCTTCTGGCAATATTTTGAAAAGAAACCCTTGTGATTGGAGCCCTGGTTACTTCTTAGGAACTCACAGAATCCAAGCATCTAATCTTTTTCTTCCTAAAGACAGCTGATAGGTCTACATTTCAAGTTAAAGTGATGACAACTAAGTAATGCAAGTAATTCTGTAAAATGTCTTCATATTTTCCATTATAGAATTCCAAAGATAAATTAAAGATAATTCTGCCATTCTCAAATGAGTTGTTTAAAAAAATTTAAACTTAAATAGCAAATGAAGCATTGGACGCTTAGTATGAAACAGAAAAATACTTCAGTACAAACTCAAGCAACAGATACTCCTCAGCTGGTCCCCTGCTTATGTAAATAGTTGCAAAATAAACATAAATAATGGTGCAGGCAGTTGCAGATTATTTATATGACAAAACTGGGAGCTGAATAATTTTCCGCTCAAAATATTTTTAACTGAAGACACTTCAGAGTAATTGAAATGTATAATTAAAATGAGATATGGCAAGACAGTATTTGAAATGCCCAGACAAAGATCTACTTGAACAAATCTTAAACAATATACAACAGAGAATACATTAATTTACCACGATCCTGTTCCTTATGGTTAAGATTCATTATCCAGGTATTTTAAAAAGGTTAAGAAACTGTGTTGCTTTAAAGTATTGAAAAGTTCCCAACAATCCCTTTAGTAGAATGATATTTCTCTTGATAAGAGAAATGAGCTGCTATGTATAAATATTTGTAAAGATTTTTCATTGTTTCAAAAAACAGTATGGAAACCAACAAGTTATATTTAATCACTTATAGCAATTTATTTATTGACAATTAATTGATGAGTTTTGCATTTAAATTATACAACCTACAGCAAAACAACTGCTTTATAAACCTGAATTGACATGTGTGTTAAACAAAGCATCATTGGAATCAAATTCAAAGAGAAAACATTTCTTAGAAAGTTATATTCTTCTCTTATTCTTCAAGTGATGTTACCATTTACTGTTCTCTCCCACATGCTTGGCATACTGAAACAAATCTAACTGTTCTGTAAGCAAAATTACAACATAATTGTTACTTTCAGTAAAAATTGTCTATAGGAAGAGGTCAGAAAAAATTAGGAAAAATTAATATGTATTATTTTTATAGTTTTGCTAGTGTCTATACTGAATATCAGCTGAGAAAGCACTGCAACTAACCAAGTGCTGAATTTCTTGTGAAAACACAAATATATTTTAAAAAAATGCTTGCAATATTTAAAGCTTCCCTACAAAAAATAGAATTTCTAAAATAATGTTTACCCTTATAAATATATCTTTACAGAGGCCTTATCAGTCTAATATATTTCAACAGGTAAAACTTCATAAGTTTTAAGAAAAAGTAAAATCTAAAAGAAACAGTAAAATGATCATGCAGTAAATTTAAAAGGAAAGAAATTGCAAGTTAAAAATCCTCACATCATTTTATTTCTGCTTTTTCAGGTACATACTATAATTTTCCATGATTTTATAGAACCACCTCTGCGTAGTCAACTACATGGATATAAAATTTATGGAAAAGCTCATCATTCTGATGAGGTGGTGTTTTTTGCTGCTGTGTTGACCAAGTTATTTTTACCTTCCTCTGTATCATCATGTGTCATCTGCTTCCCAGGCTCATCAGAGCATATTCACCTAAAAAAGTTATCTGCCATTCTATCGACATGGGGATGGCTGATACACTTGATTGTTCCTGCCCTTCTTCTATTTTTGTGATCTTTTATACTAAAGATCTTAATTTCTAAGGTGCTGAAGTGCTTTGTGATTCAGTGTACGTCAGTGTGGTTCCTTCTAGATTAGATATTTATTAAATGGATGGCTGTAATCACAGCTGGGTGTATTTGATGGGTCAGGAGGTCTTCTCGAGTGCTATAGTCCTAAAACTAAATGTGATTACATAAGGTGGGAAGTAGTAAAGATATTTAATTACTAAATCACATAGGCTATTATTTGTGAAGGCAGTGGTGCATCATGAATAAGGCAAATGGAGCACACTGCTTTTATCCTCTCCTTTCAGTAAGCAAGGACATCTGCATCATTCCTCTGTTGGCTGTTTATCCTGTCAGTGGGGATTGTTCTTGTGAGCATTGTACAAATTAGATTCTTCCTTCTAAACAAGACAAGGTTCTAAAATACATTGCCATGCTTGTTAAAACAGCTATTAGCATCCTTCTTAAGCAATTTTTCTGAAACTCATTTTGATATTCTGTGTATATTTATTGAAGAGATATCTTCTTCTGCTTGTTATTTTTGTCATTCAAGCTATCCCCACGTTCCTAGGACTGCAAGGTGATGGCTGTCTAGGTCTTGACCTACCTAGTTGAATGGGCATGGTAAACAATGGGACAAGAGAAACTCCTGGATGTGATGAGATGGATGTATGGGAATCTAACAACAGTAACAGAAGTGCCGTGAGGGTATGGCTGGACTTCATTGACAGCTCAGGAGTAGATATGCAAGAAACAGACAAACTTTACAGGAGGTGAGAAGGACCTTTGGGAAAGGGAATCTTGCAAGGTCCAAGATACTGAGAAAATCATATCAGCAATAGCACATGGCTGAGAACACCTGCATAACAGTAGCAGAAATATCAGATTAGAGTACAGATGTACCAGAACATGGCCTGAAAAGTAATTACAGACATATTGTTTACTTGGTAGGGAACAGTAGTAAAAAGGAAAAAAACCTAAGAGAGAAAAAAGGGAAAAGAAAGCACCAGCCAAAGATGGGTTGGGGCTATCTAGGTGGAGCAGTTAGTGGTCTTGGTGCTTGATCACCACCCCTGGGCATCACAGCAAGGCAGAACTGTTATTCTGACTATAAATAATGTGGTGAATCTGCTTCTGCTCTTAGATGGACTAAGGATATCCAGACACCTTCATTTGTTTATTGGAGGATGTCCAGACAGTCCTCCTACTGTCACCTTTTCAGTACCCCTTCTGGGTCTCATGACACCACCACCTTCCACACAGCTACCCAGCACACTTCTAGTCTGGGTGACTACCATGTGATTAAAAGCCCAGAACACATAATGTACTTGAGGCTGTTTCAAATGGATGCACTGCTGTAGGTAGAATTGGATTAACACTGCACCAGCCCTTAGAAAGCTGAGAACAGGTGAACAGGAAAATTACATAAAATTATACATAGAAAATAGTCTTCCAGTTCTATTCTGGTACTTTGCAGTCCAAGAACAATGAACAATGAAAACTTTTCAGACTTCACAGAGTAACTTTGAAAACCTTCAGCTACTTCACTGAGTTTCAGACTGGTAGACAACGATACACTGGAGAGACACAGAGTCATAGGATAAACTGAGTTGGAAGGCACCCACCAGGATCATTGAGTCCAACCCCTGGCCTGGAATGGGACTGTCCCCAAGAATCACACCATGTGCCCAACTGTACTGTCCAAGCCCTTGTCAAGCTCTGTCAGGATTTGTGTTTTGACTACTTCCCTGGGAAGCCTGGTCCAGTGCCCAACCACCCTCTGGTTGAAGAACCTTTTCCTTATATCCAACCTTAACTTCCCCTGACACAATTTTAGGCCATTCCCTCAGGTCCTGTCACTGGGCACCACAGAGAAGAGATCAGTGCCTGCCCCTTCTCTTCACCTCGCGAGAAAATTGTAACTGCAGTGAGGTCTCCCCTCAGTCTCCTCTTCTCAAGGCTGAACAGAACAAGTGACCTCAGCTGCTCCTCATAAGGCTTCCCCTCAAGGCCCTTCACCATCTTTGTTGTCCTCCTCTGGATTCTCTCTAACAGTTTAATGTCTTTCTTATATTGTGGCACCCAACACTGCACAGAGCACTGGAGGTGAGGCTGCCCCAGTGCAGAGCAGAGCGGGAAAATCCCATCCTTGGCCTGGCTGGCAGTGCTGTGCCTGATGCCCCCCAGAACAGGCTTGGCCCTCCTGGCTGCCAGGGCACTGCTGACTCATGTTCAACTTGCCACGGACAGGACCCCAGTCAGTCTGTCGATACATCCCGTGTTGGCCTATCCCAGGTGCAGAATCCAACACTCTCCCTTGGTGAACTTCACATGGTTGGTGATTGCCCAGCTCCCTCATTTGCCGAGGTCTCTCTGCAGGGCCTCCCTTCCTTGGAGGGAGTCAACAGCTCTTCCCAGATTTGTATCATCTGCCAACTTGCTTAGTATCCCTTCCAGTCCTGCATCCAAGGCATTTATGAAGACGTTGAAGAGCACAGAGCTGAGGATGGAGCCCTGTGGAACCCCACTAGTGAGAGGTCACCAGCCTGATGTCACCCCATTCACTATAACCCTTTGTGCTGACCTGTGAGCCAGTTGCTCACCCATCACATGATGTGTTTATCCAGCTGTGTGCTGGACATTTTGTTCAGCATCACTTTAAGATTGCTCTGCTTTTATATTCTTTGCTAGGCATCCTCTGCAGCCCAAAAAAAGGCCAATAAGTCAGGTTGCCTTTTGGTCTGTTTCTGAACAGCCAGTAGCAGATGCAAGGGAAGCTCTGTCAGGACATTTGCATTGATGCCTTACTTTCAGGGAGGCTCCTTGGAAGCACTGGTCAATTTTACAGTCATATACACATATCCATGGATTTGAAGATGAACTCTAATATTTCATATTCCAGGCAGTCTCCTCCTCTTCTGCCTAACGAAAGAACTAAGAGGAAACATTAAGAAGCATTCTTCCCTCGGTAGTCTGCTTAATGTTCTCCCAAAGGTCACACTGGTCTGTGCAACTAGAGAAGATGTATGATATCTCCAAAAAAGGGATTTCAGACAGGAAAAATGCATTAAAATAGCTTAACCAGAAATCTGAAGATGAAGTTAAAACAAACAAGAAGTAGTCTTATGGGAGTGTGTTGAAAATAAAAGCTTACAAATTCTAAGATGTACAAAACTTTCAGTCCTCAAAAGTACAATCTAGGCAAACACTTATTAAAAAATTTTGTCTCACTTCCAAATCATGAAAGAAAACATCGAGGTAAATTAGATTTTTGTGTGTGTTTTTCCAGCATAATGGCCAAACACACCTTGGCTTCTTTTAATCTGACTACTTTGAAACCACTGTAAATAGCACAGTTAGACATAAGCAGGACTAATGCAGCCGATGTCTAGCCTGAGGTCAGTGGAGCATGGCCGTCCTTCTCCAGGGCTGGATGTCAAAACAACAAAACATTTTGTGAACAGGTGAAGGTAAAGTGCAATAATCTGTTCTCAGCATTGAAACATCAGGGACACGGACATGACATGATTTCTGAAATGAGAAATATTTTTACTTAAAAATAATACCATGGCTTTCAGTGCTGACTCTAAGTACAGAGTCCTTTTTCACAGAGTCCTTTATGATAGCCTGCATAGGAAATGAATACATTCAATTTTCAACAACATCATTCAGTCTCACAGTGATCTGGATAACACACCATAATCTGAATTAATTAAGTTCAGAAATAAGGTGTAATTAATTCTCTGAGCAATTATTTAACTCCAAGCAAACTGATTCTAGCTAAAAATGTGCATGTTTTTCTGTGGTTAGCTGTGCTTCAAAGAAAGACTATTTAAATATAACATGCATGTTTTTTCTTCTCTCATCTCCAGTGTACTAAGAGTTTAAATATAATTGGATTTATCATCACAGAACACATCCAATAGAATGTGCACAGAGAGAAAACATAAACAATGCACATAATATACAGACAATTCTGTCAAATATTGATTGATGCCTTTGCTGCATATGTTGGAGAAGGCTATGACAGAGATTCAGCTAATGCGTGAAAACATGTATTTGCACCTATTCTTTTACATTTAGTTTTTCACCCTCACACGTTTACTTAAGATTTACCATGAGAAGCTTAAAAAATAGTTGACTTTCCTATGCATCTGGTATATTTTAACAGGGTTTCGTTGGAACAGCATCAAATAAAAAAGCAAAACTTGCTGAAACCAGTTGTGCTATTCCCACCATATGAAAAAGCTAAAACATTTACAAATGCTTTCTAACTCCATGACCAAGAGAAATGCATATATTTTCAGTGTTGTTGCCTGAACCGGAATGCAATCATTCATAGCAGTGATCAATCTGCTTCAACACTTCCTCATGTTTCTAGGCTCTTATGGCTCTTGTAATAAAAACTTTTTTTATAATGAAATAAAATGTAAATCAAACAGGAAAGTAAAATGCAAATTCTGTATCTTTTCTTTGTAAATACTTTCTTTTCTTGGAATACAGTTGCAAAATACCCACACATCAGCCCTTAGAGCTAGATAAAATCTTCAGCTGTGCTTATCATGTTTTGATTGGTTTCATTTGACTTCTAGCAGAAGAATGGATTGCCTTTTTAATTTTTTTGCTTAGCTTTTTTTTAAGGAACATATTTATGTCATCTTTTCAAAGGAAGAAATTATATCAGACACTCTTCCAGGACTGATGTGTCAATTCTTCTTCTTCTGCTGGAAAACTAAATATATATGTGTGTAAATCTGTTTTTTCAAGTGTTCTTTGGCTGTCTCAATGAACAAACTGTAAAATACAGTTTTGTCTTCTTCCTCCGCATCCATTTCTAAATGTTATCTCACTTACCAGTCTTTAAAAAAAAAAAAAAAACAATTACAAGCAAAAGACATTCTATTAGCAGAATTAACAAGGACTAAAACAAAAACATTCTCCTGCATGGAAGTGCATGGTTTAAACTGGCATGGTATAAATTTAGGGAGTGTGTTACTTTGCTTTTCACTGAAGTGAACGTAAGACAGCATTCAACTGGCATAATTTTCACTGGGGATTGCTTGCAGTAGAGGTGTAGAATTTCAAGATATTTCCTTATATTGCTGATCTTTTTTTTTGTTCTCTCCTGTAAGTAAACAGTTTCCAGATGTTAATATTTCCTAATCAGGATATTTTAGAATTGTCTAAATCAACTACATGCCTTGTTGGAGTCAAGAAATTATCGCAGCTGAACCTCCTCTTCAGATTTTCCATGAAAACTTTAACAAGGGAGTATTAGAAGATCTAGACAGCATTTTTTCCATATCACATGGAAGAGTCAGAGAAAAAGGTCACTTCAGAAAAAAAAGAAAAATCTAGATGATTCAACTATGTCACAAAGCATGCTGTTGCCAATTAGCATTCCCATTCTTTTCCACTATTGTCAATAGATTTTTCAAGCCTATTGTCATTAACTTTTCAAAAGTATTAGATAAATAGAATAGTAATTTCTCCAAAATTTTCCTAATTCATCTGTTCTAATTATTTTGTCATGTCTTTCCAATTCTCCACTTATTGATAGCAAGTTTTGTGATGAACTATGTCAATCTTTTAGTTTCGACATTTTACTTTCTTCTCTTTGATAAATCACGTTAGTTCTGAGCATTTATGTGTATGAAGCATAATGTTCAAACTGGTGACACTAGCTAACATCTCAGAATTCCCAAGTTCTGTCATAAGAACCCTGAAACATCCTTGGTTGTGACATCAGGAATAATATTCAGATGAAGCAATCCTGAAAAAAAAAACCTAAGAAAGGAAAGGACAGCCAAGGAAACATTACCTTCATTCAGAAATTAAGTGCTAAACACTTTTAACAAAGCTGCTCTGATCTTTCAAATTTGAGAAAATTCAGACTTTTTACTGGTTATAAATATAACTAATGTAGAAAATACAAAGAAGGTGTAAGTTTATCATAAGTTGCATCTTTATCCACATTTTTTCAACTAGAACATGCACAGGCATTTTGAAGAAAGTGCCAGGTGCTTTTTATAGATGTTTTTGTTTAAAGCAAATAAAAGCGTCTAAAGAGTACAGTACAAGGTTGGTAGTAGAAAGTCTATGAGTAAACATAGGATTTGTTTTTGATAAAAGGTCATAGATTCAGAAATATGTATAGAGAGTTCATGGAGAGAGAAGAGCAACATGTAAAGAATCTTGATTGATACAAAAAGATGAGGAATTGTACATAAAACTATGAATGTAGTTTCTTCGGCTGTATTTATGCTAAAATAAACTGTAAATGTAGTTCTGTTTTAACTGAGTCTAAAAGGGCAACTAGGAAAAAGGCTTGCATCCCAATATTAGAGAAAGACATTGTGGCTTTGACACTTCCTCCAGTCTAAGCCACTAGCATGGAAAACTGAGACGGCAAAAGCTAATGAAGATCTAATGTAAATTTTAATATTTATATAAGCTATGTTAATATAATCACTTAACATTTGGGATGATTATTCTCATATAGGATTGTACTGGGATCCTGTGTTCCTCTGCCTTCAAATATAGCAATTACTCTCCTTTTTCCTTTGTAGTAATTTAACAGATGGGAAAACTGAATATTTGTTTGCATGTTATTAGCTGTGGATTGTAGAACAGAAGTCCAATTTCAAGGAGGTAGATGTCAGGTTGCATTATCATTTAGAAGCCAAAGGATGCAGCATTGTAAATTATGAGGATATTTATCAATGAGATGAAGAGTTTTTGAGGCTGGATGCTGCTTAACTTCATATATCAGATCTAAGCTGCTTTAGAGAGAAATGAATCATTCTTTGAAAGGTCCTGTCTCTTCCCATGAGATGTAAAGGTAGTCTAAAGCACCACGAATACTTGGTGCTGAAGTGAAGGTCAGCAAGATGTATCCAATTCTAAATTAGTGAATGTAAGCCACTGATTCTATGCTCTTTACTTGGCTTCATCTCATTTTAAGTTTCCAAAACGAACAGTGTTTGTATACTGCATTACAATGTTATGATCATTATGGTTGCTATGGAAACTTAGCTCAAGTTTTATCGATATAAACTCAAATAATTGAATTGTGATTAAGCACAGTAGGAGAAAGAAGAGTTCATACCACATCCTTGTACTTCAAAGCAAATTACAAGGTCACGAGTCCAGGCATGCAGGAACAGGATCTTCTGGGTAATTCCACTGCTCCCATCAAGGTGCATCTTAACAGGAGTAAAGGCTACAGAGACAAGAGCTATGACTCTCAGCTGGTACGTGCTGTGAGTAAAGTACTGGGATAACTTCTTCTCCCTGCCATGCCTCATTGCAGGATAGAAATGAAACTTCTGGAGCCTTGCAATGGCAGTGAAAGCAAAAAACAAAGCCAAGTGCAAGGTCCTACACCTGGGTCATGGCAATCCCAGGCACACCTACAGGCTGGAAGGAGAAATGATTGAGAGCAGCCCTGTGAAAAAGGCCTTAGAGATGATGGTTGATGAAAAACTCAACCTGAGCCAGCAGTGTGCACTCACAGCCCACAAAGCCAATGGAATCCTGGGTTGCATCCAAAGGAGCTTGGCCAGCAGGTCACGGGAGGCTATTCTGCCCCTCTACTCCACTCTTGTGAGACCCCACCTGTAGTACTGTGTCCAGTTCTGGTGTCCCCAACATAAGAAGGACATGGAACTGTTGGAGCAAGTCCAGAGGAGGGCCATGAAGTTGATAAGTGAATTAGACCACCTTCCCTAGGAAGACAGGTTGAAAAAACTGGAGCTGTTCAGCCTGGAGAAGAGGAGATGGTGTGCAGATCTCATAGCAACCTTCCAGTATCTGAAGGGAGCCTCCTGGGAAGCTGGAGACGGACTCTTCATCAGGAACTGCAGTGATAGGACAAGGGAGAATGAGTACAAACTGAAAGAGGAAATTTGGGTTAGGTATTAGGAAGAAATCCTATACTGTGATGATGGTGAGACACTTGAACGAGTTGCCCAGGAAGGCTGTGGATGCCCCAACCCTGGCAGTGCTCAAAGCCAGGCTGGATAAGGCCCCTAAACAACCTGGTCTACTGGGAGGTCTCCCTTCCCATGGCAGGGGGCTTTGGACTAGATGATCTTTAAGGTCCGTTCCAACCCATTAACATTCTTTGTTGCTGTGAACGCCTAGATGCAGCTGCAGAGTAATCCATTGTTTCACCTCACAGCTATCAGCCTTGCCCTTAAATGTAATGTAGATTTAATGTCATTTTCTGATAACTAATTTATATAATTAGCACTAATTATCAAATAACTATGTGCACAAATTCCAGTGTGGATTAAAAAAAAAAAAAAGTTAAACATTTGTAATATCTTCCGTCTGTGGAAAGGCACAAATTTTCAAGCCAGCACTAGAAGAAATCAGTGCAGTAATTAATGATTTAGAACAGAGTATAATCAGAAAAAAAGTAAGTTCTCACATGATTAAAAAGGGTTTGGGCCTGCAGCAGCAGAATACACTGTAAAGGTTCTTAGGGAAGCTATGCAAAGACAAGATATTATGCAGCATTGTCCATGGGAAAACAGAGTTAGCAAGCACAAAGCAATGCAAGGGTTAAAATGAACTGCTTGTGAACACTGTGGGGTACATAAAACTGCTCAGGCATAGGTGTTCAGGGAAAGGAACTGGGTACCAATTACGCAGCTCAGCTGCAGTACAGTGTTCAGTTTTGGTCATCTTCATTAGAAAGAGACACAGCACATAAGGAGCAGGCTTAGTAAGAGTCAACATGAGTCAGCAGAAGCAGTGAAAAAGCAAAAAAGTTTTTCTGAACGATGTCAGTTTATCTTAGAAAATAATAAAAATGCCTTTTAGTATAAAAAAAACAGATGAATTCCAGAGTGAAAAAAACGGCAGAAAACAGTAAATCCATTTGCCATTTCTTTTACGAGACAAAAAAGGGCAGCTACTCTGGTACTACTGTGTGTCATTCACTGAAAGACCTCATTGCCACAAAATATCACCAGGAGAAAGTTTTAAGTTGAAAGGGGAAGGGAATTTGATGCTTACATTCTTGGTGAGTACTTCTGTAGTTGAATTCTAGACAGAATTTCAAAGCAGCAAAGTTTGCAAACAGATACTTCAGAACAAAATGTCAAAGGTCCTTGTATCATGCCAGTTTTGCTAGATTCTTGCTTCTGGATAATTTCACACTGTCAAATATCAAACACAGAATTACCAGACCATAGTTAGCATTATAGTTTATTAATAATGGTCTCCCAACCATTTCTCTGATTTCTTAACTCTTCTATTTCTATCATGATCTCAGATCACAACAGCCCCTATTGCACCATAATTTGTACATTGAATAAAAATGTACATTGAAATTAATCTGCAGCAAATGAAAAGAGGATTCCATGAGTTATAGTTGTTGATCAGGTTTCAGTATGGGAAAAAAAATTGCTAATTTATTTCAAAATAAGGAAAATGCTGATGTAAATGACATGCTAGAACTATTGATCAACCGAAATTCTTTGTTAGAATCAAGAAGAAGGACAAAAGCAGGGAAGCAGATTTTTTTTTTTTTTAAAAAGGGGGAGTTTTTGTGGCTTGATATGGCTCTGTATTCTCTTTACCTCACTGAAATAATCTGCCGTGGCCAGCAAGTGCAGTAACAGGCTTTACAGATGATTTGAATGAAGATGCTAACTGGCCAGTCATCAGACAGATTTCTTGTACTGAGACTGCGATCTTTCACTCAAGGGACAACTATTATGAACCTTCAAGTTCTATGCAACACTTTATTTTCATGAAGCTTGTAGGAACTTAATAGCTTTGAGTCCCCAGCTGTGCTTTCAAATTTGCTTGAAATTGGATACCTTGTTTGAAAGTTGTTGGGTAGACTGACAGACTGACAGACAGATAAATGAGCATGGACAACGTGATTGCATAAAACTTTTCTTTTTAGGAAACCAGGATAAAAATAAACTCCCTTTATTGTAACACTCAGTAGATTTTCAGAATTGCTAAGAAAGCTTCCATAATTATAGTACTATACTTCTAAGGCTGTTTGAAGGTATATAATGGTTTTAACTGTTATTCTTGTCTGACTACCTGTAAAATTGCTGCATGCCACTCATTCCTAATGGCTGTTAAACAACTTTTATTGTTGAATATGTGCTACCAACTGACTGTAGCTGGAAGAAACAAAAAGCAAGACAAAACAAAAATCTCAATATTCATTTGGAGTTGTCTCCACCGAGGTCTGTAAACAACCCCTATTAATTCAGCTGGGAGTCTGATGAGTGATATACAAGCTGGGTAGCTCAATCCAAGAGAACTGAACTCCTTAGAATCATTTAGGTTGTGAAAGATCCTTAAGGTCATTGAGTCCAACTGTTAACCAAGCACTGCCAAGGCCACGACTAAACCGTGTTCCCAAGCACCACATCTACGCATATTTTAAATACTTCCATGTATGGTGACTCCACCACTTCCCTGGGCAGCCCGTTCCAATGCTTGACAGCTCTTTTGGTGGAGAATTTTTTTCTAATGTCCAGTTTAAACCTTCTCTGACACAACCTAAGGCTGTTTCCTCTTGTACGATCACTTGTTAATTGGGAAAGGAGACTGACACCCACCTTTCAGGGAGCTGTAGAGCAAAAAGATCCCCTCTGAGCCTTCTTTTCTCCAGGCTAAACAATCCCAGTTCCCTCTGCCACTCCTCATAGGACTTGTTCTCTAGATTCTTCACCAGCCTTGTTGCTCTTCACTTACAGGTCACTTGCAATTATTTTATGATGCTGCTTTTTGAGAATCAAGTGAATACTTCATTCTGAAGTACGTCAGAAAAAGCTGAGGTCCTTTTGGTCATTTAATGGAACACAAAAAGCCATAAAAGTAAACTGGGCTCCTTAAATGAATATTTATTCAGATCATGAAGTGGTTTACTTCAACCACTCAAAATTTTAAAATCCATCTTTGCTGCATTCCAATTGTTATTTTCAGTAAACAGATAGGCACTTATCTAGAGGCAGAAGAATATTTGCATGTAAAAATAACCCATTCTGATGAAATTATCAAGGTTATAATGTATGCAGCATTCAACAAAAGCAAGTTACCTTTCTGGAAATTTCCAGATACCTGGTCTGATTAGATTATTTACTATGTTAAAAGAAAGGCCTGTGACAATTCACCCAAATATGGATTTGCCTAGTGTTTGTTTTTGTCAGGGAGATGAAGTCCCTACTGGAAGTCTGAAGCAAAGGTGAGCTGATGAAGAGTCCATTGAAATGACAATCTGGGTACAATTCGGGCCAACATCACCACAGTTTAACATTAAATTAATGTTTTTGAGTAAATACTGAGTAATGACGTTTGAGTTCTGTATCTCATATTTTTCAGTAGCATAGCCATAAGCTACAAAAGGGGTCTAATCTTTTTTTTCTTTACTCTTATGTTAAGACTTCTATTCTCATCAATAGAAGTCATATATGCTTGAGTTTTCTGACCTGTTTTGTCTTCTCTTGCAATTGTCAAGCACAGAACAGCTGCACTGAGAGGACAGTAGTGGTGAAAAGAAGAAAATATTTTTGTTAATCAAGCTCTCCATTTAGTTAAAATAGCATTGGCCATTCTTACGTATTATAACTTATTGTTCTTACTTTTTTGTAATTTTTTTTCATCTCTTTATTACTGGTGCATGTCCATTAGCTCAAAAGAATTTTTTTTATTTGCTGATGAAGAGCCCAGTATAGTGGCATGGCAACAGTACCCTAGAATAATGTGGGATTCAAACATTCTGCCCTTGTCAACTTGTGCTGGTCTAGTCTCTCTCATAACAAACTGAAAGCTGGAATACTGAACAAAGGGGTTTTTACATCGCTGGAGAAGGCTTATTGTACCATAATGATCCTTTCTGGGCAAAATCTAAAAATAACACTCTGTAGACCTTATGTCTAAAGCCAGTCCTTAATATTCATCATTTCACTGGCTTTCTTGATTACAGAGTTATAAGATGTATTCCTGCATCTAACACCGTTCAGCTAGAGCTTTTGGATGAATTTGCTACTAAGTGCAAATAAGAGGCAAGACGCCAAACTTGAAGTAGAGACAGTTTTCACTGTTGGACCGGTGGAAGGGTTATGTGTCTTTTTCTATATATCTATTTCATCTCTTACTTGTATGCATCCATTTGCTCCAATGGCACCTCAGTGTTTTGTTTCCCTTAAAAGACCTTGGATGTGAGATTTTCTTTTTGATGAAGGGCTATTCTGAGCTCAGTGTTTTCATATCTCAAACCATTCCATGCTGAAAATATATACCCTTTCCATCACATACCAGAAAGAAGACAATAAAACTGCCATAGCAGAATAGACTGCAAGGTAAGTAACTGTTTTCTAGTTCTTAAAGACAACTTGTAAAAAGAAAATGAGGGGTTTTTTATAACCATATTTGAAAGAATTGATGTATTTATCTTGAAACCTGGAAGAATTTTTATATCATCAGTAAGTTCTGACCTATTGATCTGCCTTCCATCTGGTGACACCATTTATACTCATGCAGAGCACAATCAATAGTATAGAAAAACCATATTTTTCCTGTATTACAGCCATATTTTAAGTGACAGTATAGTCAAGAGAGAAGGCTTCAATAATAATAATAAAAAAATTAAAATAAGAAATAGAGTTTGGGGTTTAATAGCTTGCCCATATTAATTTTTACTAGGGTTATTTGCCATATTTTACCACCAGGAAGAGTTGTCAGGTCTGCAAAAGCCGTTTATTTTCCAATTAATTATTTCAGCTTGGGTAAGCAAATAAGAATACCAAGGGATTATTACATTTTCCTGAAAAATAAGCCAAACTTTCCTTCCCCAGCATTCTAGCAAATTTCTGCACCGCTTCCTCTGTCTCTTTGGGATCCTTTAAGGTTAACATTTTTAAAAAATGTGAAAGAATCCCAGTTCTTCCCCTAGTCTCAGCAGTGCAGACTATCATGCCACAAACAAAAGAGGTTTCCAGAGGTCCTGTTAGGAGGAGGGAAGGCAAGAGCACACTCTTGGCTTATGCTCCAGCAGATATCATTTAGAGAAACAGAGGCTTTCATTGGCAGGCTTAGGCAACAGCTACTGCTCAACACGGCAGAGAAACATAAATAAAAGCCCAAAGTCCCAGTCAGTCTGACCAGGAAGAAAAGTCCTTCCTCACTTCAAACCCAGCAAGTATTGTTTCACTGAGTCTGTCTCATGGGATAAAGCCTACCTGAAAGAACCGCTCACCTAAATGAGATCTTGTTTGTATCTTCACAGCCCTGACTGACTGTATCACTTCACTATACACACCAGAAAATAAAAAAGGCCAGATAAACTTCAAATTGCTGCTGCCAAATTCACACCCTGTTAACATTTTGGGGGGCAAGAGACCAGAGTGTGATAGAAATCAAGACAGAAAATGTTAAATGGCCTTCAATATAAGGAAACTCAAGGAAATTGGTTTGGGCTACATGAATTAGCAGCTTATCAAATCTATTTTAGAAAGCACTAAATAGTGAAGACAATTCTGGGGAGACAAGCGGAACTCTAACACAAACACTGTGAAGACTGAATCCAAGGTGGAACCACTGTGTTAGGGGTCAGGCCACCTGCCACATATTGAGAAATTAGACTGGTGTCGTGCTGCCCCAGATGTGTGGTGCTCGTCCGAGTTGCACTGCTGGGCCTCAATTATGTGAGAAGTAGTTGAGTGCTGTGGAATAGAAATCTTAGAATAGACCTTATTACTCACCTTTTTCACCTTATTACATAAATTTAACTGTACATCACTGAGCGGTGTGGTTCTGTTCTCATATCCATCTGATTCAGATTCCCTCCAGGACAAGAATAGTGCAGCTGACATTTTGGGTTGTTGGTTTTACTGAATGCCATCAGAACGCGGATGCCGTCTTCTCTGGGGTTTTCTGCATTCATAAGTGGCCAATATCAAAGTTTCAGAAGAAGAGGGAAGGAAAAATAAAATATAATTCAAAGGGAAAAAAAATTGTCTTTCCTCTTCAGTGAATTTCTATTTTTATAGCCTCTCCCATCAAAATCTTTGGTGTTCTTCCCCTACAAAAGCAGCTGGCCTTGTGAAAAAATATCAGGAAATAATAATAAGCATTACCTGCATGAAATACCTATGGAGATGACATGAA
The DNA here is from genome assembly GCA_013397115.1 of Edolisoma coerulescens. NCBI lineage: Eukaryota > Metazoa > Chordata > Aves > Passeriformes > Campephagidae > Edolisoma > Edolisoma coerulescens. The sequence continues at coordinate 838,522 of VWZW01005522.1, forward strand.
CTGATCATTCTTCTAATTATAGCCCTGAGTATACATATGTGTTTTTAACCATTTGTTGAAAGAGTTTGCGTCTCTCTGTTGGGGCACTGTGGCTCCAAGCAACTCCAGAGAGGCTGTACCTGTCAGTGCAGTGCCCTGTCTCAGTCATCATTTTCTTTACTTTAAGAGCAAAGTCGAAGAAACTGTCAAGGAGTTCATCTAGCACAAAGTAGCTTGACTTCCTCTGGGCCCTGAAGCAATCAGCAACAAGTAGTGAAATCCACACACACCAAAAAACCCAAAAATCCAAAACAAAACAAAACCCATCAAACAAACAAAAAAACCCCAAACCAAACAGAAAAAAGAACCCTACCTTTAAAGTCAGTGAGAAAAGAACTGTAGTAGTATAGCTGATATTGTTCTTTCAGCCATCCTTTGGGAATTGTAAATTCCCTGTAAATTTCACAGAAACTTCAGCTGAAAGATTATTCATCTGAAAGCAGTGAATTAAGAAAAACACAGCTGGAAGGGTAAAAATGAGAAGTGTTTGCTCTGCTACAGCAATTAATTTATTAACTCTTCAAGGGAAAGATAGGAGATGCTGTCAATTATATTTTTGTGCTTGCGCACTGCATAGCGAAGGTAAGGGAGGTGTAGCAGCTGAGAGTTTTGCAGGGACTAAATCAGTAAGCACAAATAGTTTTGATATAATGGTAACCGAAGGTTTAAGCCACTCGGAATATTTCCTGTAAAATGGTACAAAACTCCCACTTCATTCCAGGATTATTTGTTTCTGGTTTTTTATACTAGGCTTTTGTAGACTTTTTGTTATTAAAGAGGAGATAAATTGACATGGATAACCAAAAAAAACCCCAAACAAACAAAAAAAAACCCCAAACGAACAACAACCATAGCCTCCCCACACAACCCCTCTCCCCCCCAGAAAAAAAGCCAAAAAAGTTTTGCCTCAACAGAAGGAAACCTCAGCTTTAGGGGTAATTTTATGCGAAAGATAGATGAAGGGGAAGCTTTCTAGGGAATCTGTAGCACACAGAAATGAATCAAAGCATGAAAAGAGCAGGCAGAGGAAAGGAGGCCACAACAGAGGAGAAAAATTACTTGTTTATACCCCTGCTTAACTTGGATAAGTTCAGGGAGGTTTCTGAGCTGAACCATGATTTTTAGCTATAGACTCATTAAAGGATACACTCAACTGTCAGCAGAAGTTATTGAAGTAATAGATGGAATTAAGAATAAAAAATCTTCAAGACTGATTGATATTTCTCTTTAGGCTCTAGGGAGACTTCAAGATGAAGCACGAAAATCTCAAACCTCTCTCTCAGATGCAGTGTGGAGGCAGAGGACTGACACATATGACATCAATTATTTCAGAAAGCTGCAGGGGAACCCAAGGACTGACCAGTAGCTCAACGCATCCAGCAAGTTAATTAGTTGAAACTGTCTGAAAAATAGAATTAATGTGCATCTGAATAAATATGAGCCATTATAGTTCATAAATATGAACAATTAGGGGAGAGCAATATGGCTTTTGCAAATGAATAATGGTTTTCACAAAACTACAGCTCTCTGAAGTAAGTGGCACGCCTCCAGACTGGAGCAAGCAGGCTGATAAAGTGCACCTTGACGTTGAAAAGGTGTTGAACAAGGTCTTCTAGCAAAGACTCTTAAGGGCATGAAGATGACTGTGGAGAAGGGACTAAAATGAATAAATAAATTCCTTATTAAGAGATAGAAAACAAGTGGCAAAAATAGTTAGATTTCACAGGGGAGGAAGATTATCAGAAGTATCCCTTAGTGATTTTCACTTGACTCCATAATTCTTAATTTAGTCTTTAATGATCTTGAAAAGATGCTGAGCAGTGAGGTGGAAAAGTCTGTCAAAGTTAATAAGTTATTTGGTACAATATATATGAGCAGTGGCTATGAAATATGCAAAAGCACTTCCTAGTAGTGACTGACTAGGTGACAGAATGCTAGATGAATGTACAGGAGAAAGCAGAAGCCCACTTTATTACCTTTAGTGTGCTTTAATTAATCTTTTGATAAATGAAATTTAGAGAAGGAAAATACAAAATTAAAGTCTTCAACCCATTTCAGAAACAATAGATTAGCCTTAGAGAACTCTCCAAAATACTGTTTCAGTTCAAAATTAGTATTCAAAAATTACATCTTTGAGTCTGTGAATATTCTTCCCTTGATTTTCAGGTTTCAGACAGGATGGAAGAGAACGAAACATCTGATTTACATTCTATTAAATAAAAACTTTCTATGAAAACTTCTGATGTAATGTTATGATTTACATCATAGCAGATAAACCATTTGATATCTGTTTCCAGTGTAAAGATCCAGAAATAATGTGTTAATTACCATTAAGCTACTGCAACTTTTAATGATCTTTTGAAATAAATATATTACAACTGTTTTATAAAGCCAGGACAACAGTTAGAGTATCTAATATATATCATAAAGTAATGAATATAACCCGAAGCAAAAATCTCCTAAAGATAAACCTGAGAAACCTTTCTGTTTTTTTCTTCCCCAGGGCACTTCATTCAATTTGAGTTCATAGAAACTGTTGTTCATGTATTTTTTTCTGTCTATTGTTTTGTTTTCCTGGGACTGATAGAAGAAATTGACTCTTTTCTTATACTGAGAAATTGCAAACTTCCTATTTTATTATATTCTTTCAATTTTGTCTGCATTATGTATATGATTGTCTGCAGGTGTTTTTGCTGTTTCAGGTAGCAAAGTAGCTGCAGTATAAAGATTTTCTTGTGCTCTCTTGTTTCTTTTCCAAACTTACCTCTCTCTCTTCAGTGATGCAAGTAAAATTCAGACAATCTTAATTAACTCCTCATTCAGTTTTTTAAAGTGTAAGAATACATTGATTCATCATCTGTAGCACTATACGGAAAGTACACAGTACTTTCACTTAGTTCAAAATGATGAGCACTAAAATCAGCAAGATTCATAGAATCCTAGAAACATTTCAGTTGGAAAAGACCTTTAAGGTCATTGAGTCTAATGATATGTGAAGGAATCATTTGTGTAGCTCTTGAGAAAAAAGTAGACAGATCAAAAAACTGAATCTTCCATTAAAAAAAAAAGCAATTTAAAATAAATTTAAGAAAAGTTTTCATGGCCACTGAATTCAGTCTTGAGTTTTTGACAATCTCAGTATAATTGATGATGCAATTAACTGCATCTCTGGAAGGTTTTGGGGAACCTAACAGTGTCTGACTCTCATGTCAGTACTCCAGGTACCTTATCAAGCTTCTATAACCAAATTTTAAGGTATTGCAACATTAAAAAATGACTGGTTGTCTTGCATTTAATATGATAACGTGTTAGTAATTCAACTTTTTATTGGTCTGATCAATTTGAATAATTTTATTTGCAGCCTTTATAAAATTTATAATTATGAAAGGTGACACTTGAGAAGTTGATTTAAGATGACAAAACAAATATATGCCATAAATAAAATTAAAATAATAATTTTATCAGTTATCTCTTCATCTCTCTATTTCTCCACTGAAAAATATATCAGTTATAGTTTTGCAAAACTTGAATTAAACTCTCAGTATCAAATTTAGAGAAATTTTCTGAAACATAATGCAAAAATCGTAGAGTCCATCATCCCAAAATAATCAGCTTACTTTTAAAATGTCTTTCAGTTTGATGAGTTTGTCGAGGTCATGAACGATACTTCTTCAGCTCAGACTATCTGTCAAATCCAGCAGACATCACAAAAGAAAGCCTGATCTAGGGAAAATACTGGAAATTTTGAAAGAGGAGTTTAAACTGTAGAGTTGCAATACTGTTCATTTTGCGTAATCTAATTTAATTTTCTCTAAATAAATGAGGAAATATTGGACAACATTTTGATGGGTCTAGATATTAAATGAAGATATTAAGGTACTTGAATTTAAAAATAAAGGGTGCACTATTACTTTTGCTGATTTAAAATTTGAATGTCAAACATTAATTCTTCTAATATGTATATACTGTTAGCTTAGTTGACTACTGTTATCGGCAAAATCTTCTGAGTATATGCTTATTTAAGATGTTCAGAGCTTCTAGATGCATATTTTCATGTAATTGTCTCATGATTGTTTTAGGTGTTGCAAGTAACAAACACATCTGAATATAGCTGAACTATTTAGAGGTCAAGAGTGGTGTCAGCAAATTTTCAGCTGTTTAAGGAGTTAGTGGATGTGGCATCCAGGAAACTACCCTCAGGGATAAAGGCCCAAACAGAGCTTAGAGAGTATTTTTCTCAAAGCACAAGAACATTCAATCTCCCTGTTTAAGAAATCAGGCACAGAAGGCAGGAAATAAGCATGGTTGAGTAAGGACCTCCTGACCAAACTAAAGTATAAGGTGGAAATGCACAAGCAGTGGAACCAAGGACAGGTTTCTTGATAATAATATAGGCAAGTTGCCTAGATGTGTAGAGACGGGATCAGGAAAGACATGGTTCAGTTGGAGCTGAACTAGACAAGGAATGCAAAGAATAATAAGGATATCTATATGTATGCTGTCATGAAAAGGAAGATTGAAGGAGAAGTACCTGTCCTGATAATTAAGACAGGAGAACTGATGGTGACAAACATGAAGAAAACTTAAGGTACTTAACAGTTTTTCTGCTTCAAGTTTCAGTTCTAGTTCCTCTTCCCACATCTCTCAAGTCCCTAAACCTCAAGACAGGCATGGAGGGAGCGATCTCTCTGGCTCTAGAAGATCAGGTTCAAGACCACCTGAGAAACCTGAATGTACATAACTGCATGTGACCTGATGAGATCCGCCTCAGGGTCTTGAGGGAATTAGCTGACGAAGATAGTAGCCTCTTATTATAGAGCGACTGCATCAGTGGACAAGGGAAGAGCTACAGGTGTCACCTATCTGGACTTCTGTAAGGCCTTTGACATGTCCCCCAAAACATTCTTCTTGATAAGTTGGAGAGATATGGGTTTGATGAATGCACTTTTAGATGGATAAGGAATTGGCTGGATGGCTATGTCCAAAGAGTCACAGTCATCAGCTCAATAGACAAGTGGACACTAGTAATGAGTGCTGACCCTTAAGGGTCCATGCTGGGACCAATACTACTTAGCATCTTCATCAATTACATAGACAGTGGGATCAAGCACACTCTCACCAAGTGTGCGGATGAATCCAAGCTCAGTGGTGATGTGCTCGGTGTTATCCACTGATGTGCTTTAGGGAAGTGATGCCAACCAGAGGGGCCTTGCTGGGCTTGAGAAATGAGCCTGTGTGAACGTTGTGAAGTCCAACAAGGTCAAGTGCAAGATCCTGCACTGTGTCAGGGCAATCCTAAAAACAAATACAGGCTGGGTGGAGAATGGATAGAGACCAGCCCTGCAGTGAAGGACTTTAGGATACTGACTGGCATTTGCAGTTCAGAAAGCCACCTGTAACCAGGGCTGCATCAAAAGCAGCCAGAGCAGCAGGATGAGGGAGGGGATTCTTCTCCTCTGCTCTCGTGAGACACCACTTGGAGTGCTAAGTCCAGGTCTGGGGTTCAGCAAAGACATGGACATGTTAGAGCTGATCCAGAGGAGGGCCACACAGTTAACCTGAGGGCTGGAGCACCTCTCCTATGAAGAAAGGCTGAGAGAATTGTTGGAGCTGGAGTTGTCCAGCCTGGAGAAGGGGGGACTCACGGAAGATCTTATTGCAGACCTTCAGCATGTAAAATGGGGCTTACAAGAAAGATGGAGAGACACTGTTTGTGAAGGCCTGTAGTAATAGGACAGGGGCAATGATCTTAAATTGAAAGATGGCATAAGGAAGACATTCTTTACAATGTGATGAAAGACTGGAAGAGTTTGCATGGAGAAGTTGTGTATGTTCCATCTCTGGAAATGTTCAAGGTCAGGTTGCATGGAGCTTTGATCAATCTCTCCAGCAGATGTCCTGGCCCATGGCAGGGTGTTTGGACTAGATGATCCATAGAGATCCTTTTCAAGCCAAAACACTCCATGATTCTATTATTTCCTGATCCATAAAGTGATGATTATAGGGATGCAATAACTCTTTGGTTCTTTAGGGTGAAACACACAGTATCTTTGTAAACAATGAGATTTCCCAAAATGCTCACTTTTGTACAACCTTTTTCAGATTAACCAATGATTAACTTAGTTTGAGTATTTTTAGAAATCTGTTTGTCATATTTTATTGCAGCTAAAAATGAAGAAAAATAAGATAGTTAAGTGCAGAGTAAACAAGAAGAGGACAACTAGATTAAGAAAAAAAAGCACTAGCTAGAAAATTATGCTTTGAAATAATAAGACTCTTAAAAATATTTTTAAATAGTAAAGATGATTAACACTATCTAACAAATGTAAATAATATTGGCACATTCTAATCTTGAGCCTGTATATTCTACCACATAAATAACACACACATTTCTTCTTCCCTAAGTTGGTGTTCTCTCAGCTAAAATAATTTTGCTTATAAGTGCTTGAAAAGTAGACCAGTTTACAGAAATCAAATGCAGAATGTAATTGCCATCTAGCATTCCAGGCGGCTTTGCCCATAAATGGGGGAGAAAGAAATAGATAAGGGGAAAACATAAAAGACAAACAATGAGAAAGAAGTGGAATTATAGACTGCTGAGAGGAGGAACTACTGCTATCAGTCCTGCCAGTTCATGAGAAACTGATCTGCAATTCATGAATATGACAAAACACGTTTTCCTTACAAAACAATAAAACCAAAAGATGGGAGATAAATAGACAGAAGAAAAGGTGCCCTACCCAGCTGTGGAATGGTGAACAGTATTTCCACTTAGGTAGATCCTTTGTGTATTTACAAAACAAGAGCATGAAGAATGCAGAAATTAGAAAACAAAAATCACATTTTTACAGCTGGAAAAATTAGGTCCACAAAAATGAAGAGGTAAATGAAAAATTTTGAACATATATACAATCGTCTGGTAACTGGGGAATCCTCAAATCCTTGCATTTGAGAACCTGTGAGGAAAAACTGTTTACTTTTTTCTTCTAATTTGGGTTTCTTTCTAGCTGATAATAGCAGAGATCCTTTTATGTGTTTTGTACTGTTGTTTTGGTTTTTTTCAGAAGAGCACAGCTCCTGCAATCCTCTGTCTATGACCTTTTTTTGTCTGTTTACTCCAAAGTAACCACATGCCTTCTTTTTCTTCCTTGTATTCCTACGTCTTTAAATGCACTGGATGGGAAATTATTCTTTCTTTTCTCTGTTGGAAAAGCAGGAGTGTTTTGCTTCTGGGAGCAAAGAAAGGAGACTATGGATCAGACTAGACTTTTTTAAATCAAGTCAAATAATACATGCTATTGATTACTCAGTCAAATGAAAATGTAGTACTCCTAAACACTGCTTCCAACTTTATCAATTTTGGCCTTTAAGACTTTGATTGTTTTTACATTCCTTTTCTTCCATGAGATTCTTGGTTCATTTTAAAATGCACTTGTAGCGTTTCTAAGCCTAGAAACATTGTGGAGTTTCAGATTAACATAACGAAGAAGTAGAGTCTCTGGTGGAAGAGGTCTTAAATCAGATGGCCGCCCCATGTGACATTGTAGAAAACCTTATTGTAACATATGTATCTATGCAATAAAATTTCTGTCAAGCATGACAGCACTACTTGTCCAGAGCAAAATGTCTGTGTGTTCTTGGGCATTAACACTTCCATCACAAGTCTTTTTCATCTTCATTTCTTCTCAACCAACAAATTCCTTCTCCTTCTTTTATCTGTATGTGGAACAAATAAGGGTAATATCTCAAAAGAATTACAGTAACAGATTAAAAGTAATGTGCAGGATCACAATTATGTTGTACATGTCCAAAATGAATGAAATAGAATTAATTTCAGATTTATCATCTCAAGAAATGAGGCTAATGAAAAGCACTAATTACATCCCTGTAATATGATAAGCATAAAATAATTAAGTATGGATAATGTATTATATGATTTTAACAGAGATCAGGAGCATAGGTTTCCAGGAAAAGTTCTAGACAATGGAGATGAGACTAAACCTTTAAAATTAGCAAAGATATTTGGAATACGAGATTTTCCTTTAGGTTTCTGGAATTACACTTTTCAAACCTGCATTTTATATAACTTCATCTTATATAACTTCATAACTGCAAAACTGCAGCTTATATTTAAGTCCAGGAAGACATAAATGTCTAAATCCCCATTTTTGACTGTTCTTTGGAGCATCTTTATTGTGATAATTTTGATGACTTTCATATCATTCTATGTTCATTCTTTATGAACATTAAGTAAATTATTATTATTTTCTTAGGATTACCTTCCAATACTGATTTTAATTGTGTATCTTAACTTTCTCTGGCAAAGTAGATTTTCATTTATACAAGTAACATTACAAGAAAATAATAATAAAAAAAGAATTAGGTGTCCATGCTGGAAACAGGAACACAAAATTAAACAAATGTATAGAAAACTAGTCCACCTTAGAATTATAACATTGAGTGTTTGCAAATAGTAGAAAAAAAAAGGCATTCAAGGAAATATTGTGGAACTAATGCAAATCACAGTTAAATGATTAGCAAATGGAAGAGGAAAATTGGTTTGTTCTTTAACCATTATTGCTCAAATGGGATTGAATCAACTTGTCCATAGCAGCTTGTCAAGTTGTAATAACTTTGTTATTACATTTGTTATGTAGTTGTGCCTGAACTGCTACCTGTGTTATACCTGAACTGTTATTTGTATATCTACTATTTAAACTATTTTTCCATAAGGTTTTGTCGTTCTCAAAACTCAAAAAACCTCCCTTCAAAGATTATCTTCTGTGCACAGCAAATTCTAGTAACTAGTTAGTGACAGTCTGACGTAGAATTCTCTGAAAAATTTTGTTTGTGCTACCCTGAAAGCATTCTTTATAGTACCATGTCAAGGAGTTTTCCTCTTTCAGTGTTTGATTCTTACATTAATACTGCTGGGGCTTCTTAAAAAAGTATTTCTGAAACAGAACATTTTCTTTAACAGCCCTTCAGGTTTGAACCAACCATCCAATGCTTGCTCTCCTTTTATGTGCAGTATTTTTATGAACTAGCAGATGCAAAGATAAGCAGGAGGCTTTTCAGTCCTGTGCTGTGGCCTTCATAAAAACTGTGTTCTAAATGGCAGGAGTGTCGCCTAATGGAAGGAAGGGTCTTTTAAAAACTCTGTGTTTTCAAGTTGCTTTGCCAATGCTTTATTAGCTTTATTTTACAGTCAGAGGATGAAGTTCTTCCTCTTCTCTTTTTTTTTTTTCTTGGCAAAGTAAAGCTAGAACTGGTAGCACTTGGGATGGGTATGTGGAAGGGAAGAAACAGAACCTCTGTTTATGTTTCATTCTTTGTAAAATCACAGAGTCTCACAACCAGCTTGCAGCTGTGTCAGGCTTCAGCCAGTCTGCAGAATTATGGTGGGATAGGAAAGGGCTGAAGTTGAAGGATGAGCTGCTGTATAGTACATCTCCGATGAAAACATCCCAGGGTGCAAATAACATCTCTGAGAAGGATTAACATTTTTAAATTTTCTGTCAAGCACTGAGCAGAAACCATGTTTGTGTAGCTCCCAAGGGAAAAACAGCTTTGCTAGCTGACCAGAAATGGAGACCAGCTAAATGTATTTCAGATCACATGTAGCAAAGCACAGAAGCATGGCCTTATTCTCCACATAGCCCTACCACATGGGCAAAGAACCATGTTCCTTGGGTCTGATCAGAATGAAGCTTATACTGGAGTGATTTGTTGAACTGATACTTCTGGGTTCATTGAAAGCTCACTAAGCAAATGAAAAATGTTGCATTAGCATTAATAAGCTTCAGAAACTAAAATCCTATGATCTGCAGAGCATGAGACTGATTTCACAGTAAATCGCCTCACTGCAGTTTTTAAACTGAACAAATGTAATGAGATTAGAAGGACCCTCTCACGGATATTTCTCATTTCACAATATAAATGGGTATATATTGCCTATAGATATGTTCCTGTCTGTTACTTATCACCAGCCAGTAATTCCATTAAATGCATATTTTTCTTCTCAGACAATGCCTTGAAACTTGTTGGACTCAACCAAGCATTACGACTTGGAATAGGTGACAACTTTGAGTCAGAACTTCCAAGAATAAAGTTTAAAAATGGACATTTTTATTACTTCTGCACAGCAAACATCCAGAGTAGAATGTGATTTTTGAATTAGGAAATTATGAAATCTTTGTAATGAAGTGTTGACATGAAAAAGTTCTGTTGAATTATTTCAATGATCACTTGAAAGACAAATCTAGCAGCATTAATTGAATAAAGAAGCAGAGAGATTCAGAAAATACAACACTAGAAGGTAAAAGCTTCCATTTGTGACCAGGAAAAAATCTTAATGAGAAAGTAAATCACACTCTTCATCAAATAAAAACACCGTTAAGAATTAAAAACTGCCAGCAAAAGAAAACTCTGAGCCAGGTTGCTCATCTTGTGCATATTGTGTCTTTAGCTGGATCAGAGCATGCCCTAAATGGTCAAAAAATCTGTGGATACATGCTCTGTATCATTTTGGACTTTCCCAGCAGAGGAAGGAAGCCAAGGCAGACAGATCTCTACTTCCAGCCTCACACTGCACCATATGGCAGAGAGACACAGACAGTGCCCTTGAGGAGATGGACAACAGGTTTGTTTAATTCCAAAAACCCTAAAGTATTATGAATGAATGTTGTAACAGAAGAGTGGGAAAAACAGCCTGGACTTCCTGTACTGGGCAATCTGTGGATCTCCAATTCCATCTTATCTGCTGATAAACCAGTTGTAGTAGATTATTTTGCACCAGCAGAGCATGCAGAGTTCTCCCACCGGAGCAGTAAATCTAACCCAGCATACTTCATAATGGAGGGAACTGCTGAGCCTGACATTTACATGACCTGCAAGTGATATTGGACTCCTTTATTTCACAGTAGACTAACCATGCTGGATGTCACTTCAGGGTGAAATGGGCGTGCTTGGGTGTATACATATATGGGTTTGTGAAGGAACTGCAGTACCACATATTTTGGTAGGAGAAATCTGCTCATAGTAACTCTGACTCTTGAAATAAGGAAAATTAACATTTAATAAATCCACATTCTTCTTGATAAAGGATTTGACAAATGATCTTGGCCTATACTGGAGATAGGTAATGCGGGGCTATTTTGGTGCTAGAGATCTAGTCCCTTTAATATGACACGGGGCGTCTGAGAAATATAGATGAGACAGACAGGGATAAGCACAGGGCCTGCTTTTTTTCTGGAGTGGCAGCTGGAAGCTAAACAGCATACCCGGTACAAAAGTGACACAGGAACCTACCTTCAGGTACCTGAATAACCAACTCTCCTATTTTTGGGGGGAGAAAACAAGAGCAAAAAAAAAATCAGTCCAACAAACACAAGTACATAAACTACCAGTTATAACATTTTTGGCTGTGAGCAGTAGCACTGATCACATGCCAAATGATTATTCTGAACCTTTAAAAATAAAGTCATTAAGGATTTAAGAGTCATCAGTACTGACATTATAAAACATATGTAGCCCTCCTTGCTTCACAGCAAAGCCATCCAGTCTGGCCCCTGAAATGCCCAACATGTGCCCTTCCTTTGGCTGGGGGCATCTGTGGGTGTGAGAGAGTAGGGAGGGAGTGTGTGTTGCCCAAATGCCCCCAGGGAGAAGTGGGCTGCCAGCAATTTTCCTTCTATCATACCCACATCTCTCTAGACTGTTCATCTGGTTGTCAGCCTCATCTCCTTCCTCCCCCGTTTCCTTCCATCCTCCTCACTGCAGAGGTATAGTATAGCAAGGATTCCGGTTTCAACGTCCAACAAAAATCTTTCATGGAAAGCATAGAGACTAGCTTGTCATTTGCAATTTTGTCTGAAAGAATTCTCTATATTTCAACAGGTTAGCCTCTCCTGTCACATGAGATGGTTGGACACCACCTGCATAAGATAATAGATTCTTTCTAAACTGCTCATGGCTTATTTACAACCAGTTATGCAAAGTGATTAACCACACTTTTTCCCCACTTTTCATCACCCAGACTTTTTAAACTTAATTTTTCACCTATTTTTATCTGGCCTTCTCATTCTTCCTTCTGCCTTTATCCTAGTTCAGGCTCTCTTTTTCCCATCTCTGAAAAAAAAGAGAACAGAAGAAAATGTTTTTCATTCTTTAACTGGGTTCTATCCCTCAGAGCTCTAGGGAAGAGTATTGTGAAAAGCAAAAACTAGAGGTTGCAGATACAGCAGGCAAGCAGGAGTCACAAATTTCAGTACAGACTAGCTTTTGCTTTTTTTGTTTGTTTGAATGTATTCGAAAAGGACTAGGCAAATATATAGTGAATTAAAGGCTTCAGATTGCTAGGTTCAATGGCAAGGTTGGTATTCTCATTTATAAAGCTTTCTTATGCAAGCTGGTAAATGGACATCCACGGTACCATATATGTGATATATGACAATCCCAGGTGAATGGTGGCAGAATTCATGCCAAAGATTATTTTTAAAAAAGAAAAGGAAAAGTAAACTTACTCCATTCCCAAATGTGAAGCCTATTTTTAATTCATACTACTTTTCAAATACTGGAGCTATCCAGGAATAACTATGAAGTCATTGCCAAATTTCACATATATATGTATATGATACTTATTATCAATGACTGTGCAGATATACATACATAGAATACAGCATCTGAAGGAGATAAACATGGTTTATCATGTCAGCTCCATTAAGCTTAAGTATATGAAAACATCTTTGAGAAACTCAACTGATTCGAACACTGTGTTTTGAAAATCGGAAAACAGCTGAAAACTGAAAAAGCTGAAAAACAAAAGACATGATTCTTTTGCCTCTGGTTCATATTCCAAGTAGTAAAAAAAATTTTTTCCCACCTCATCGCTTCTTTTAACCATATGATCAGTTTCAGTCCCTGTTTCATATTAGCATCATATAAAAGTATTCTATTAGGTCCCTGTTTTCACTCTATGCATTCTACGTGCTTTGTATTTCATGTACATTTTACCTAGAATATTAGAATACACAGTGGGTTATAATCTTCTATATTCTACTGTATCTTTACTTAGCCATATATTTATTTAATACCTGTAAATTACTACGTGGTGGTAGATTTTTGTCAGTTGAATTTTCACTGACTCTCCATTGGAGGTAAGATCTTGCTTGTCAAAAAAAGCTGTAGTGAATTACATAAAATTTCCTTTCATATTCTTCAGTTCTGCAAAGAATGTTTTTTAGGTTGCTGGATAATTAGCTTTCACCCCTTGTTAGGTACAGGCCCGAGTTCTCAAGGACCCACAAGAAAAATGTATCATAGAATGTGCATCCTAAAGGAAAATGGTATTAGTGCTCAGCCCCTCCTACTCCAGAGGAGTCAATTATAAAATTTCAGTGACTGCAACACTGCCAGGTTTTTTTACTTTAAGAAGGGTAAAATAGCGTAATGTTCCTTCCTTCTTAATGCTTTCTGATAGGGAAATTTAAAGACCAAGGCTCTGGCAAAGGAAATTAAAGTTATAGGGAGAAAGAGACCTGCGTACAGCATCAGAGTTGACTGACTGGGTAGATTTATGAGTGCATACTGAGTTTAACTAACGTTATTTTCGGTAGCCAAAATCAGGGATCTCTGACCATTGCAAAACCAGGATTTTCTAAATATTTGAGAACAAGTTTTAATAAACGTAGAGGTAAACAAATTCAACTGAGTAAAAAAAATGAAAATCAAAATAAGGAAAGAAAAATGTAAATTTTAATATTTTGTTTTAAACTATATTTTTAGCCTGAGCTCTCAATATATACCGGGTAGTCTATTTCATGCTCTTTTACATCACAGCACAATGCACGTCAATGTCCTAAATGCATGCAAAATGTCCTAAATAAGCAATGCTGGCATTTAAAAATAGTTCTTTGCCATTCATGACAGGAACCAGGTCTGTGAACTGCATAACACAAACCTATGTCTGTACCATCTTCATGGAAAGACATAAATGAAAATGGAGTCAAAGCAATATTTTATTTAAATGGTTGATAGCTTTGAATTTAAAGCTTGTACAAAACAATTTTTGATGTGACATGGTAAAAATCTCCCAAAAGTTAGTGTTTACTATAGAGGACTGAATCTTGGGATAGTTAGGAATGTTTATAAAATTAGAAGACAGAAAGTAAAAATGGTAGGATATTAAGTAATTTTAATTTCCTAAACCTACTCCTAGAAAATTAATGCAAGGCTATCAGCAGATATCACATTCCTTGGTATGATACAAAAACACCAAAACGTATTTGTTTATTAAATAGTGAAGACATAGCAACAAAATATGATACCAGTTTTATTTTTAATGAGATAAACCTTACCAAAGTAATAGGAAACTTTAGTTTATGAGTTGAGTCAGTCATTTCAGTTATAATTTCAGAAAAACAAACTTTGAGAAATACTGTAAATTTTCTAGCAAGTTTCCCTAGAATGATGAGTTCAAGAATTTGAAATTAAAGAGGATGCAGAAACCTGTTGTGTCCAACATATTAGCTTGATGCTTGAAGTTCAGGGGGAAAAAAATCCATTACAAACCAGAACCTTGAGAGAGTTACAGACTAAGTAATGCGATGACTCTTTCAAGTAACAAAAAGGATGGGATGACTAAGTAGTTCCTACAGAGATTAAGAGTAAAAATAGAGCACGCAAATACGGAAATAGGAATGTAGCACTTTTCTACATTTTGGCAATTTAAAGATTTAGAAAAGACCAGCAGCATACTGTGGACCTAGATCTTGCAAAGAAAATGAAAATATGACACTAATATTCTCCTTAGCCATAAAGCAAGAAGTAAACAGAAACTGTAAAACCAGGGTACTGCAGACTACAGACACAAGACTAAAGCCAAAAATAATGAAGTACTCCCAAATATTAAAACATGATGCTACAGTCAAGTAAGAAAAGAGAGGGTAAAGTCATGGAAAAACAATATATATCATGGAAAAAGCATCTAGATTGCTCAGGATAACAAAAGCAAGGGCTGAAAGATCAACATATGAAACCACAGCTAAAAATACCTAAATATTACAGAATAGGGAAAAGAATTTTAAATGCCACCATCATGCTTTTGTGAAAGTATGAGTTTATTCTAGATATTGCTGCTCACATTTTTCAGTGACTTGGTTATTTTTCTCTATTGATGTACTTTGTGCTAGAGAAGTAATCCACATATAACAATAGAGGCAGTTCAATTCATATGATATTATAGAACTGCAATACTGAAAACCTGGAGTCTATCTTTTCTTACAAGATATTGAGAAGCCAACTAAAATAAATATTTCCAATGATTTCTGATGATTCTCCACTGGGTCTCAATGAAATATTCATAAGAGCATCAGTCCTTTTGCTGTTATAAAATAAAGGTGTGTAATTCTACAAGTGGGACTCATGAAGTACAACAAATTTGTGACCTAAAACTTTGGTGCCTACCTAGATCCTGCCTGAGATTTTAAGCAGAATTGGAAAGAACCATGTAGTCAGTTCCACTCTAGTACCATAGCAGCTCTGCAATGAAATAATTAATTTCAGAAAGTTTCACAGAAAAGTTAATCCAGAGAAACCTATGAAGAATCTAATAATCTCAAAATCTCTAATCAATAGCTGTAACTATAATGACTACATGAAAAAAATGGAAGAATTTCAAACCAAACAAAAAAGGAAAACACAGTATTGAGCAAAAGGGAAAAAAAAAAAAAGAAAAAAAAGGGATGCCCTCTGTGATTTGACACACAAGAAAATAGTCTTTCTGCTTTCCAGTATGGTCACCACTCCAACTCTGAGCATGTGACCAGGGCTCAGTAGCACAGCACCTGATAAATCAATGCTACTGAAAGCACTAGTGAACACTAATCTCCAGTCTGCCACTGTGTTCAATTAAGAAAATAGGGAAAAAGAACCCAACAAAACCAAGCAACAAAACACAAACACAAAAGCACCCCATGTTACCAGTATTATTCATATATTATTCATGTATTCATTATTCAAGAAGAACAATTGTTCTCTTTTCAAAAGTCTTTGAAAATATCAATACATCAGATAGGCAGAGATTCTGTTTCAAATTTCAAATATTCTATCATCTTTTCCATGAACTTGTCATGTTCTGGTGATTCCTCGTTATTATGCTGTTTTGGAAGATTTTTTTTTTGAGCATAAACCTTTAAGCAAGAAGAAAGAAAGAAGAAAGAAAGAAGAAGTAGAAGAAGAAGAAGAAGAAGAAGAAGAAGAAGAAGAAGAAGAAGAAGAAGAAGAAGATGGAGTTTTAAATTTATTTTTGTATTTCTGTGGCTATTTTCCTATCCTGAAATTTAGTTTTTTATTTTATTAAATAGTCAACAAGCCCCTCAGACTCTGTTCCACTAAGCTAAACAAGTCAAATACTTTTAATTCCACTTCTTTAGATGGATTGTCTTCTCCTTCGATTAATCTAGTAAACCACAGGCTGTTTTCAGATAAAAATTTTGTTACTTGAAAAAGGCTAAGGAAGAGGACCCAAGAGCAACTAAAAAAACGCAGAGAAAATAGCCTTACTATCACTTTTTCAGGAAAATTCACACTCAAAACAAACCATAGTGAAAATAAAGATTTATTGCTATTTTCACAAGCCATCATTAGTTGGCTGCAGATACTTTCATCTACTAAAAGCAGTGGCTAAACGCCTATTTATTTTTACAGAAACAGGATTGCAAAGACCTTTTGAAAAAAACTAGCTAGATGGTTAAGGCAGTTGACAAGCCTGGACAGAAAAAAAAAAAAAAACCACAGAAGAAAAAAAAAAAAAAAAAAAAACAAAAAACAACAGAGCTTTGATCTCCTTGCTTGCACCTATCAAATGTCACACTCTAGGATTTCATGAAATACAGACAGATACTGAAATTACTGGAGTTAACTGGAATTAACACAGGAAAAACAGAGCAGCATGTTCCTTGAGATAATTTGCCCTTCATTGTCCAGTACTGACACTCAGTACCTGAGAGATTTAGATGCCATCACTCTGTTGAAGTGTGCTTTTCTTTTTCTTTCTGAAGTTCTCTACACCATCCTCAGGAAACTGCATATGATATCTTAGTCATTACAGGGAATCTTGATTCTCAACTACTGTTTGCCTTGGAAGATCTCCCTTTATGAAACAACCGCTAAACCAGATGCCTTCCAGCTTAGACTGAGAGATCAGAAATGAAGTAATAGCTTGAAAATCACAGTATCCTCATGAAACCTGGCAATGCAGACAGCAACAAGAGAGTGGAAACAGGGTGAGAACTCAGCTAACCATCTGATATCCAAGCAGATAGTCTGTTATGTGCTGCACACAGCAGGTACAAGGCTGAAAAATGAATTCATATTAGCAGAAAGCGTACAGTAGATGTGCAGAAGGGAGCCCAAAGTTTTCTAAGCACTACAGGAATCCACGTCTTGTGATATCATGGGTCAGCTGCAGATAAACTAGAGTACAGTTTTGTAGGCATCAGTATTTTCCTTCTTTTTTTTAGCAATGCGCATTGCTACCCAATGAAAAACATGTGCCAAAAAGTTAAAAAAGAAAAGGAATGATTCAAAAATACAAAAAAACAACTTTTAAAGCCACTGTTTTTTCAGAGTAGTGCTCTTTTCTAAACTGCATTGTATGAAGACGCTTTGGGTGTTGAATGTGTCTAATATTTATCACACGCAACAGAAACAAAAAAGATTGTCCCAGGTTGCCTGAAACTTAAGATAGATTCTTTAGTATTTAAGAGTATAGCAAGTCTACTCTGATTCCACGACTCAGTGAAATCCTAAATCACTGAACAGTTCACTACCTTGGAGTTTTAATTTCTGAGAGACTCATGTAGATCTAGCATGAACAAGACTCTCTTCCGGCAACAAACTTAGACAAGCAGACTGCAAATATTAAAATTAAATTACTGTGACGTAGCCTTATGCACAAGCATTTAACTCAGTAATTACACATACACCGAAAATAGAGCCCATGATCTCTAGATTCAGATTCAGACACTTTGAGCTTCAGTATGAGAGCTACAAGTGGATTGTTTGCTGTATTAGAGCTTTGTTGTGTACCTTAGTGCATTGCAGAACACAAGTGTAATGACCATCATATTCTTAAAAAGAAATTTCTTGAATATCTCTATTTTGTGTATTAGGATTAATGACAGAATTCATGAATTATCATGTGGTTCTCTGAAATAAAAGATGAAGTCTCATAAACAGAATACTATTGAGAATCACTTTCTATAGCTCAGTGATATGATGACTTATAAAACATGGACTGGTTTCTAAAGGTAGCAATAAATCAAAAGTGTAATGTTAGAGTTGTGATCTATTTTTTCCTTAATTTACATTTATCTTGCTCTTTTCAATTCTAAAATATAAGCTAGTTTCAACCAAAATCTGCCCTGAGACCTTAAGAACTGCAAAAATGTATGCTTCACCATTCTGTGCCTATGAATGATTGTCTATACCTGAAATCTCAAAATTCATGGAAGCAAAGATCAGTAAAAAACCCATCTGAATGCACACATCTTCTTGACTATCTAACCTTGAAATTTATGGAACCAAGGGAGTGTACTAACTTCTCGATGTAAGCATGATGAACAATATGAGCCCCTGTCCTGAATTATAAGAATTTTATTTTGGACAAGGTCCATTTAAACTATTTTTCCTCATGAGTGACCTGTCAGTATAAAACAATTGTTACATACATAATTTTACTGCAGCTGGCATTTTCAAGTGCTCCTGAGTTTGTAACATCAAAGTTGAAATGCTTTCCAGAGCATCATCATTCAGAATATCTTGTTGTCTACTCTGAATTTACATCAAAAATCAAATTCCAGTTATTCTTCCCTTTGATTTTTACTTCAAATTCTGGTTTCTACTTTGTTATGTGTTATTTCCCACTGTATGCTGTACTTAAGGAATATAAATGGTGAGTTTTGAACTGGACTACAACTTAATCTTTTAGTTCTTAATATCATGCTGTTTTCAGACAACAGGGACTTGGTAACTGAATGAAGTAGGGAGGGTTCATAATCTGTATGAATCTGGGCCAAATACAGTGTGATTGTCCAGGGAAAAGAAGGGACATTAAAGATTGTATACTGACAGCTGATCATGAGTGGATGGAATACCTAGCTGTGCTTGCAGCAGGCAAAAATGTTTTGGAGGACCCATAAAAATCCCAGCAAAACAGTAAAATTTCAGATTACATATATATGTGAACACATTTTTTTTTCAGTAGGAAGTACAAATTCATTTAAAGTTGCTAACAAAAAAAAAAAAAAAAAAAAAAAAAAAATTGAATTTCTAAGTAGTTTCCCTAAGAGTAAGTTCCACACAAAGTGAAACCTATATTACAATATAAATATTTTAAGGACTATAGAAATTCAGAGTACCACTTGGGGGTGAAAAATAGACAAAACTTAATTTCCTGCTGAAGGGCAGATGCCTTGCTTTGGTGAAGAGCTGGAATCAGTCATGGTTCTTGACGATTTGCCAGGCTACATAATGTGAAGCGGAATTAAAGAAAACCTAGTTATTTATGATTTAATTATTTCAGGTTGATAAAATGTAGTGCTGATTTAGCAAACAACATTTGAAGTGCTTTGGAAACATTATCTAATTTGTTTAGAAATATGTCTCTCTATTTTGGGTTTTTATTTATGCCACTCTTTTTTTTGGATAAATGTGTTAAATTAAAATTAGCCACCCCAACAAGAGACACGGTAGAAAAAGAGAAGCAGTAAAATGTAAGAGGATTCAATGTAGCACAGAGAACATTCTAATATTAACAACTATTATGTCAAAACTCAGGTTTTGAAGGCTGCAGCACTGCAGGGCAGACTACATCATTAAGGCATGTCTGTGGAGGTGGCAGAGAGAGGCGACTGAAAGCACTGAAAAACAGTTTTTTCTCTAAAAGAGGTGTAATACACATATCTTAGTCAGCCACTGAAGTCAGGTAGGGATATAGTCACAAATACACACACACACACACACACACACACACACACACACACACAGACACACACAGACACATACACACAAAAAGCTAGTTCCTGAGCCATGCAAAAGCTGCTGCGCTTTATAGTTGCTACAAATGCTTCTGCCTAATTAGAGCAGGGCATTTTTGCATGCATCTCACGCTAAATACCAGGACGTTTCTAATCTGTCATCTTGAAAGACTTGAAAGTTTTCATGAAGTTGGTCATTCCATGAATTCATGTGCCAGAGCAATGACAGATATGAGATTCAATGTATCCCACGTTAAAAACACAGTGTAAGTCTCAGCTGACTTAAATTCTTTCAGATCTAAAAATATATTACCCATGAGACCAGTTTTGTTTTACTAGACAGTGTGTGATATTTCTTACTGAGTATATTAAATTAATAATATTGTAAGTATCGGGAAAAAATTATATAAAAAATCATTCAAAGAACAGTACAGTCCATTTGTTTTTCGGAAGTTTGCTTTTAATTTCTACTAATTTTAAATTATTTTTGCCTTATTTTTCTTTAAAGTTTGTTTCACTAACCAGGAAGAGAAATAAAATGGAAGATTTCTGTAATAAAGTCCTCATGACAGATGTAAATTAATTACAAGTTTAAAAAAGGGAAAAAAGGAATATATTTGCACTCATTTTTAAGCAGTTTTCTTTTTCATAATGCAGTTCAGATTTTAATTTACCCTGTAAGTGTCTGCAACCAGGGTAGGCAGGTTTCGACACCCAGGTGACCAGACAGCCTTGGAGCAAGCAAAGCTTGCTGGAGCTTTCTTTCTGTTTAACTTGAAAGTTCTCAAAAAATATATATACCTAATCCTGGCTGGCTAAACATTTACAGTTATGACTCAGATCTTGCTCTGAGCAAACAAGAACTCAGAAAGGAAGAAGTAGATTTTCAGGCTCCTGCAGGTGTGCTTAAAAAGTAGCCAGTGCTTCCCAATGAGTTTAGATGCCTAGGATACTGCTCCAAGTGAAGTGTTGGCTGCTTCAGACCCTGGGTGAAATCAGTATAGTCTGAAAGCACTTTTTCAGTGAGCATTTTGGTGGTTTGGATCACCTTTACACAATCCTCCACCTCTGGCTGAATGACATATGTGGTGCATACCGTATGTGTGTAGGTATATGCAGGTGTACTGTCCATATATACGTGGACGTATATAAATACTGTGCACATACATGTGCTCCCCACTGAGCCATGGATACTGCTCCAGGAGCCTACTTGCCTAGCACAGAGTCACTGACCTGCTTGTGCTGGAGTCTTTACAGACCGGAGTCCCTACACCTCCTTCTAATGACCTGTGAAGGCCAAGGCAGAAGCCCAGCCACCAGATGCTGAGGCCCAAATGCACGGTTGTAAAAGAAAAAAAGAAAGACAGACTGAATCTGAAATGCTTCTCTCCACCATGTATACATGCTACAATAAGAAGTGCATTATGTCAAGCTTGGATTCTGAACTCATTTTCACTATTTGATAGCAAGCAATATCGCTGGGATTTGTTGGAACGACTGAAAGTGCCTTCTGGGGAATGAAAGACGTTAAGCACAGCTATAGCATACTTCATTTCATTTTTTGAGAGAGGAATGCATCTTTCTCATGCTTACCACTGACACAACAGTCAGTCTTTATTGGTACTTAGGAAAAAGGCTTCATATGGATCTCATTGCCACTTGGACACTTCTTTCTCTGACTGTCAGGATGTTCGTGATAAACGTGTGACTCCTGAAAGCAAGGGAGAGCAAAGAATTTTCCTAGAGGCGCATATTAATCAGTATATCTCTATCTACGTATATAGCAGTCAGTTTGTTAGCGTAGAAACACATAATCACGAAATGATTATATGCAGGTGCTTTTATTGCAGAGCTCTGGGAATCGGGGTACAAACCCAAATCTGATTCCAACGTGAGTTTGAAGTGAACACATTTTATACTCTACCTTATATAACCACTATAGAATCATATGTCAATCATTAACTACCCATTGTATTATTGTGAGCGATCGAGCATGAGTTTCAGGTTCATTGTAATCATTCAGGCATACACTGCAAGCCCCTACAAGTCCCTCTCCCACAATCATCCTCATGATTTCTAAATAATCATTGCATACCTGTAACACAGTGTAACAGTACTACCTGTGCTATAGGTACACACACACAGGTGCAGAGTCACAAGATTTAACAAAAACAATGCTTATTCAGAGCCTATCTAAGCTACTACAATTCTAAAACATTTTAACCCTATGCTAACAAGTTTAATACACATGTATTGCTGGATATGTTTTGCTATTTATTTCTTTTCATTAACTGATGACTTATGAGAATTCAACTTTCTCTATACTTTCTCAATTAATTAATAAATATAGCACACCAATTACTTGTTTGTGCAATAAAAAGCAGGTCATAAAAACATCACAAGGAAAATATAATGAAACTTCAACTATGCCGAGCAGCCGGGTTGAATTGTGTCATAAAACAACCAATTCTATCTTACAACTCTTGCATTTTCTCACCCCATGTCTTACTAGAAAGACGGTTCAAAGTCTCGTTTTGTGAAAGAACATATTGTTAGTTCTAATCTAAACTTACTTGTGCACAGCATACAGCTTTTTTCTTTTTCCTGTATCAATATTTTCTTCTGGCTTAACAAACTCCTTCACAGTTTTTGGTCTAGAAAGTAGAGAGGGAAATGAAGGTCTCTCACAGAGGGATCAAGTGTGTGTCACTCCGTCTTTGTTTAGTGAGATTATTAAATGAAATTCTGTTAAACACTATTTGCAGGAAGTTTTGCCCTTTCTCTGAGCAGTCTCTGTACTCCTTTTCATATAAATTTCATTTTCCTGAATGTGGATGATCACAATGTGTGTAGGACTCTTCATGATAATTTTCTTCTAGGACTTTGTATTAACATTTCTTAGCCTCCCGCCAATTCTTCTGATATGTTTAATTATATTTTCTTTCTCTGGACCACATCACACTGATAACTTATAACTTATCTTGATGAACTCAAACTTTTCTCTTCCACTGTCATTTCCTTTTCATGAACCTTCCATTTATAGAAGATTCTTTTATCAATCCATAGTAGCAAGGCCTTCTTGTTCTTGCATTTTATACGAATTCCTATTTGCCTCTCTAGTCTTAATTGCTTTTTTTTTTACAATATATTTCAAGTCTTGCACACTGTAGAGGTCAAAGTCATCTATTTGCAGCTGCCTAGACAACTTCTTCCTTTTGAAAAGTTACTGCTTCAAGAATTATTTTTGATACCTTAAAACATCGAGTTTTTAGTAAAAATCATTTCTACTAGACTCACTTGCACACTTTCCTATGTTTCTTTACTTGGAAATATAAAAATTGGAGGTAAGCTATCCTACCAGGTAGGCCACATAGTGAGGAGGTACCCATGAGGAGGATCTGACCTCCTTAATTTCTCCTGGCATTTCCTATGTCTCAGTTTCCACTTCCATACCATCCTTCTCATAGCCATCTTGCTCCTGCTACATATGCAACAAAGATGTCCCATTTTCTGCAAAGAGAAGCAGAATGCTGATTTAACTTTGCTACTCTTGTAGTTATTTTGACCCCCCCACTACTGATCAGGATGAGCTCGACTTTGCTTAAAAATCTTCTTTCTTAACTTTCTGATCTTCCTGATAAGATTCTTTGATGATCAATACTTCCAGTTTCCAGTTTTTTATTAGCAACCTGTTTCAGCTGCCTAGGTATTCAACTAAATCTAGAGCTCTCCCTTACAGAATTTCCCTTGCGCTTGGCAACAAACTCCAAGTACTGTAAATGTTTCCTTCACATCCTTCCAGAGCCTTGGACACATGAATCCTCTCATTTTGACCTCTGGATTCCTTTCTAAAACTCAAATCCATGATTTTGAACTAGAAAGCATTATTTAGTAGCCTGAGTTATTATACTTCCTTTTGATTTGAGCTGAACAAGTCAAAGATACTGGTTTGTGTACTTAGCACTTATCAGCTTTCCAGAATAGATTTATTTCTTGACATTGTATCACTCCTGAATGACAAAATCTTCTAGCTTTTGCAAACAGAAATGACATTGTTATTCTTCGCAATAATTTTTTGTGTTATCCATATCTAGGAAATTAAAAATCTGGTAAGCACAGAAATATAAATACTTGCAGTATTTATAATATAAAGAACCACAGATTTAAATTCTTGGAATCTATAGAATATTTTTATGTTGTTGCAGTAGTACTACTTTTTTTGCAATCCTTTCCCAGAACTGACTAATGTATTGTTTCAATGCCTCTGCTCCTTTTAACATGTAGCTCAGTTATGGTTGGGCCATTACAATGGGAATATTTGATCTCAACAGCAGAAATTTATGTATTTTTCTTTGTTCCCACCAGAATCCTTTTTTTTCACCTTACATCCACATCTCTTATTCTGTATGGCAGGTGATTCATTCTTCCATTCTCTAATTCTGCTTTGGATTTAGGACTGTAAGTTCTTTAACAGCAGTCATCACTAGCAAAAACTCAAACAGACTTGTGATATTTGTAGAAGGCCTGTGTATTTCTCAAGTATCCCACTTTCAGTTTTCTCTTACAGTCTCTTTGGCATCATTCCCCTTTTGGGGCCATTACTGCCCCTATCCACTCCCATTTTCTTCTTCATCTGCTCTGATGGAAAAAGTCTTCTTTCTCCTTGTCCTTGTCACCCTGTCTCTTACCTGATTCCAATTTTACTTCTCCAGTGCAACTAAGCTTGCTCCTCAGGGAACAAAAAGACTTGTTTATCTTGGGAATTAGCCAAGCCAGGCAGGGAGCAATTATGAACTATTGGTTTGAGCCTGCATTCAGTAGAGAAGAGAGGGAAATATGGGAAGTTGCTGCTGGAATGGGATGAAGACTACGTGTGGCAGAGTCCCAAAAAGCAGCTGCTCTTTGCTACTGCTTAGCTCCTGTCAGTCAGTTCTCATTAGTTGTCTTATTTAATTAACATTTATGCAATTACAGGCCTAAGAGTGCAGGCTTTAGTCAGGCAAGCCTCCTGCTGAGTTTTCAAAGTGACTTTTCTACAAGTTTTTCCTTTCTAGAGTTCAAGATCAAGAGAAGCAATAGCTGAGTTTCCTCTCTTTTGTATCTGGACTGATTCCCACACCACCTGCAATAAGCATTCCTAAAGAATTTGTTAATTCCCTAGGGTTCCTTACAGAAGCAACACAATGACTACGTCACTGGATCGGTTCTGTTTCAAAACGAGATGCGGGCATTACCTTGCTAAGCCTCAGCAAAATTCCAGTGTCAGGCACTACTCCAGAGTTTCACCAACGTCTTATTTCTAACTCAGGAGTTTAGTCATCAGCAAACACAGCTTGAGTTCATGAGATATAATATTAAGTTTTGTATTTATGCAATATCACAAAGATAACCATCAATATTTACTTTATATTAGAAGCTTTTTTTGGTCCAGGTTTGACCCTTATTCACTCTATGTAGTCTCCGGCATAATGGAGCAATTTCATGAAAAACTTCCCGGAGCCTGGATCTTTGAGCGACGGTGGAAATGACAAGGGAAACACAAAGATTATTTAGAAATGTCAAGCCCAGTGATGTAGCAGCGAGTACTTTCATTTTTTTCAATTTTGTTAACTGTAGTTTTGAATCAGCTTTACACTGAGAAAATAGTGGATCTATTTCTGCCGACTGCAATAACTGCAGTTCATGAGGTCTATTCTGGCTGTGAGATGAAGGGTTGCAAAGTCAATGGAAGTTTGTAAAATGTTTTGATAGCTGTTAATATCATAAACTGAGGGGTAAAAGTTACCAAAGAGAGAGAAAACAGAGAAAAAAATTGTCCAGGAACAAATTATATCTGTCTGTGGATATGATAAAAGGACTGCACTGAAACCATCTTTAGCCAGAAAAAAAGCAGTGTAGAAATGAATGAACCCAAACCGGTGTGTTGGAAACACAGCCTGTTCAACATCTGCCCTTAATCACTGCCTCTTTAATGGTCTTTAAAGAGGCCATTAAAGGCTCTTTTTGAAGGCTCTCTGTTTGAAAGGAACAGGTGGACACAAAATCCAACCATCAGGAAGGCAAATGACTGCTTTTTTTCACTCCAGAGACTTCAGCCTTTGATTTTGATGCCTGAACTCATCTCCCTAAGGGTGTTTCCAGATTAGCTCATTATAAAGTTAGCAAAATCCCCTTTCTGATTAATGTGAAGCCTTCCTTCTCTGTTATCTGCCCA
This sequence comes from Edolisoma coerulescens, assembly GCA_013397115.1. NCBI lineage: Eukaryota > Metazoa > Chordata > Aves > Passeriformes > Campephagidae > Edolisoma > Edolisoma coerulescens. The sequence continues at coordinate 864,814 of VWZW01005522.1, forward strand.
GGATTCAGGGGAACCAATTTGGTGGTAGAACTTGGAGTGATTGAGCTCCAGCCTTGGATGCTAAAAATCACTAAGAAAAGGAGAAAAAAAAAAAGAAAAGAAAATCATAGCTCTCCTCTGATACCAGATATCACTTTCCCCATTTTGTGTTTGTTTTCTTTAAAAATATAATAGGAAAACTGCCATCTTTCAAGGAACTGAAAATCAGAAATAACTTTGTTTTCCCTATGAAATATGTCCCTACAACCACAAATTAGACTTTAACTGCTAGATTCTTGCATTAAAAAAGGTCTTTAGGGATCTTTGTCCATATTTTCCAGTTTTGTAATCAGATTTGATTTTCCTTTTCTCTGAAATTATTATTTCTTATTTTAACATGTATTTACTAGATCTGTGAAACAGTAAATAAATACAAGTACCTCTACTTAGAACCTATTTACCATCTGACACACTGTTACAATGGAGTTGCCATATGAATATTGAGAGCTGACTATGCTTATTTATCCTATTTGAATAAAGGCAGGTGCGCTGAAGCTCAAATATAACTGAGCAATCCAGAGTGACTCCAGATCTGCTCGATCATACCATCAGACTGCCTTTTGTGGGCTGTGGCAGAAGGTCTGAGGAGCTGTGACCTGGCTTGAGGAATAAGAGGACATCAGACCACAGAAACAAAGAACACTGTTCACACTGTAGCAGCTATTGTCCAATCTACATTCATCCATTCCTGGAAAAGTTTTTACCCTTGCTTTCCTTGCCAGAATATAGCTGCTGCTGACTAATGAATGCTGCTCAGAATAGCCACATTTTGCTGTAAGTGAACCATGGACACCATGCTTCCCCCATGACTACTGATGGAGAATGTAATTGAAATACAAGCTCTCTTTAAATAGCCCTAAATAGCTTAAAATATAGATTAATTTGATAAACAGGTGGGGAGGCTTACGGAGAACTGTGTGTTGTACATCTACTTTTGTATAAATAGTGCGAAACACTAAGGGTCTTCCTGATCATGTCTGAACAATAATTTCTATGGGTTAAAGGAGATGTCCAATTTTTCAGTGTGAAAAGTTATCACGGAATATGAAAAATGCCTCTTTTTTATCATATGTAGTGGGATTGCAGCGCCAACACAACCCAAGATGAAATTATTCTGAAATCATATGATCTTGTTAACACTTAGGTAATTTCTCCATGAATTATTTACAACTTGCTGTTACTTAGACATGTTCCCTACTGCCTACATGATTCAGGTTATTTCACCTTCCTTTTGCACTATCATGAACTTCCCACGGTCTTGCCACAGTCCTATTTCTTACCTCATTCAAACATTTATTATGTTTCATTTTAGACAGAATTCATTCCAGGGCATATGACTCAACTCAAAACTTTAATTATATTTCAGCAGGTAAAGTTTGAGAGTTTTGAGTCTGATGCATCACTTGGTAATTTTTACATTACCCAGTATAATATCACATACTGGTTTATATTAATACAGGGTTCTCTTTATTGTAGGAATATTTGCCTTATCTCCTCCTTAGATGAAACAGCTATTTAAATCCTGAGTTAGCAAGTATTTTAATAAAGATATCTGCTTTGTGATAGCTTGCTATATGGTTGAAGGGAGTTCCATTGGCTGGCTGTTCATCACAGTGAAATAGAATATTTACCGATATTTACTGATTGTTGAACCTTCCCCAGTCTGGATATGAATTATTTCCTTAACAACTGGAACTACAATATATTTAGTTACTAGTACATTCGTATTCTGAAACTAAGGTGATTTGGTTTCATATTTCTGAAAGTATGTATTGCTGTAAAATGCAAGTACTAGCCAGCCATGAATTGTTCATTTCTTAATGTTTTTAAATCTCTGAAAATTTTTCTGCTGAAATTATTCCATATTCCTTTTTAGCCTCTAATGCTCAAAATGATCTTCTTTAAAGAACTAAACTCCTTAATAAATGCTTTATATTAGCTCTGACTCTTCTATTTTAAACCTATTTTTCTTCTGTACACTACAATTGCAAGTTATGGGGGAGTCAAATGAATTAAGTAGAGTGAAAATAATGAAAAATCATTCTTTCAGAATGACCAGCCACACTCATACCTGAAGTTTATTGAGAGTGTTATCTTCTATATATAAAATTCTACAGATTTTTGTTCCCAACAATGCCTGCCAATTTAAATTAATTTTTCATTATATTCTGAAAAAAATAATTTTGCAAAGTAATCTCCCGAGACCTTTGAGGTTTACATAAATGGAAGCTAAGGTGGTATCTCAGATCAAATGAAACAACATATTGATTCTCCATAAGAATTCTGATCATTGATTCAGCCATGCACTCACATGATGGTGCTATAGCTAAACACTCATTCATGGATAGGGATCCTCAGGCTTACATCCATCTGGCTGAAATGGATACTCTAATGGACAAAATATCATGTGTAAGAAAAAAGGTGAAGCAGCAACCAACTGCTTAAACACAGAGGGGGTTTATGCAGTTTTTTGTAACACAATTCAGATTGTGCTACAAAGGCCATCTGAATCTGAAGAAAAGTACAGAGGGAGCAGAAAGAAACCATGCACATAGAAAAACTCTTCTGTGACAGTTACTCGTTTTATTCTTAGTCTTTATTTTTGTTTTAAAAACAAGAAAGATATTAGCAACAAGCAGGACATTATTATCTTTTTGCAGATAGGGATTCTACCCAAAAAGTAGCACTCATCAAAAAATAAAAAGGAGACCTTTTAGTTTTTGCTCAGGAAAATTGTTGATGTTTCAGTTTTCTACATTTTCAAGAACTTTGAAGCACTGCTGGTCCCATAAGAATGGGAACTCCCCTTTCTTTATACCTCTAACACACAGACATGTATGCATGCACAAATAATTCCAGACAGATTTCAGGTAAGTCAGGAGTACTCATATTTTAAGCACTCTTGGGAATGGTAGTACAAACGAGAACCTCTGACAAATCCTGGAATTAGCGATTACAAGAAAATGGGAGGAAAGGATTGGAGAGGCTCTTTGCTTAGTCTGAAGAAGGATAAGAAAACAAGCAGAGTTATCCTGTGCCATTTGTTGGAAAAGGTCTGGGCAGAAGAATATGGGCATGAAGTTGCTCCTAAGAGTTATGGAATGTGAGATCCATGGAGATGAGAAGGAAATAAATAACAATAATGATGCAGTTTGGACAGTCAAGTTCACTTGTGAGCCCTACACTAAAGCACGATGGTAAAAGTGTCAAGGATGATAGAAGTAGGGCCCCTTTGGTGTATTGTCACATGCATTTACTCTCACTGAAGAGCCTGTCCAGACAATGCAATAAGGTCTTTCTCTACCTCGTTTTATTAGGGAAGACTATCCAGTTGGGTGATGGACAAAGTGTGTATGAAGTTTCATTGTTTTGTGGAGAAATGATCTTGTTACCATGAGAATTCCTTGTGGCTTCATAAAAGTGCTAGCCCACATCAGTTACTCTGCAGGAAAAACACAGTTTGATCAACCCCTGTCTATGTATGGAAAAAAGATGGGAGATCCAAGAGCAGAACATTATCTGATGGTTTAGCATATTGCCTCATTAAATATCCCTGAATTTTAAGTTCCCTCTTCCTCCAACCTGCCCCCCAGAACCTGCATTTTTTACATTGCAATCAAAATTGTGCAGGAAAGGAAGAAAAATCTGAGTTTGAACAATATTTTTGTCTGTATTATGAGAACATATGGTTCCACATTTTTTTGGACCATAATTTTATGGTAAAATTTTTGTCTTAGCAGATATAGAAGACATGCAGATCTAGAATTTAAAGGAAATGTAATGTAATGCAGTTTCTAAGGTAGAATGACAATAATCCAATTTCTTTACAGTCGTTAAAAAATGAAAGATTTTCAAGGATCATAATATTAACATTGAAATGAAAATCATTTCAACATGAAAATGAAATTTGACCCAGCAGAATATATGGAAACATCACTTGAGAACAAAAGACATTTGAGTACACCATGTAAAAAAAAAAAATAGACAGTCTGCTATACAGAGGAAGGATAGATCAAATGCATATGGAGGTACTTGGATGTTTAGGTGGCACTGATTTCTTTGAACAATTGTTACTCACTCTTCTCTAGGTATCCAGCAACCAGTCACAACCCCACATCTGGTCCAGAAGTCACTTTTTAAACTATGCTGATAAAAGCGGGTAATGCTGCAGGCTCCTAAAACTAATTTTGATTCATAAGTAATGGAATAATTATCACCATTTAGCTTAGGTTTTTTGTCATAAACAGACATTTCAAAAATCACACTGAGGTCACTGATAGGTTTATGCAGTTAGGAAAGGACCTTGGGAGATCACTTATTCCCAGCTCCCTTCTTAAAGCAGAGTCAATGTTCAATACAGACCAGGCTGCTTTGGGCTTTGTCCAACAAGCTCTTGAAAACCTCCTTAAAGCTATTTGAGACATCTGTGGTGTAGTAAAAGTCCTGTGAGAACTTGGCCATTTCCTTCTGGATTGATTCAGAAAAAGATTACCTCAGAGATATTTCAGCAAGAAAGTTCCTTAGGAATTTTCTAAAGGATATAATTGTAACAGAACTGCAATGACATTTTTCCAGTCTAGGAAAGGAGAACAGGTTAACTGGCTCTACTGTCTGCGTTTGTTTTTGAATCAGTGTTAAGCTCATTGGTGTGGTGGGAGAAACATTCTATTAGACACTTACTTTTTTTTTCTTTTGTGGTCTCTAGAGTCTTTAGTGGGGCTCCTCTTTGAAATTACAGAAATACTCATAGCTTCTATTTTAGCAAAATGTGATTCCTGCACTGACATCAACTCATAGTCCGCTGGTAAGTATTTTGTTAAGTTGTTGATACAACCATAGGCTAAAGTTCCTTAAGGAAATGAACAAATATAGAACTGTCTGTTTGATCTTTATTCATAGATAGCAGACAGATTTTTTTTTGGTCCTACTTGGTTTTGATGCTCTTAAGAAGTTCTGTGCTACATTGTGAAAATATAGGAAATAATTTGCTTATATGAAAAGGAATTCATAATACACTTATTCTACAGATAGAATTATTTTCTTATATTATATTGTCTTCTATTACTTCTTCCTAAAACACATTTCTCCTTGCTTGCGTATGTTAAAATTAAGACCTATGAAAAATTAAAATTGGTAAGTATTTTCTTTGTGGCATGTACGGCATCACCTATGAAAGCATGGCAAAGAACAATCATTTAAGTGATTTTTCATTTCTGTGGGACTTGAGAACACACCTTCATGTCAAGTAAAAGTTTGAATTAGGCTAAGGCCATTGTAATATCACTAAATGGTTTCTCATAGCACGATATGTACAAATTTTGATTATCATTTTTTCATTTTTTTATCATCTTTAAAAATAGAAGATTAATACCATTTTTAGCAAATGAAAGGAAATAATTACTTGTACTAAGCAAAACTAATACAAGGTACGGGTTTAATTTTTTCAAGGATTTCACTGGTTTATATGAAAATTCTTGAGATGTATTTAATTGTAAGACTATTTCCTCACTCATCAAAATATATAGTTTTAATTCTTTTTCTCATGTATGAATCTTAAATCTATTTCACCTACCTTAAACTCACTGACAGCTTGAAACTGTAGCCTAATGTTTGCACTTACAGGAAATCAGCAAGTCATATGTGGAAGACAAGCCTGCTCATTTTCAGCCAATGGAGTCATACTTTCTGGTTTTGGGGGATGTTGTTGTTTGGTTTTTTATTGTTGGTGGCGGGTTTTCTTGAAACCTGGGAAATTTTGATTTTAGCTTGAACTCCAGGAAAGCATTATAAAATTTAGTTGCAGAGGGTCTAAGTATAGAGACAGAACTACCAATTCAGGTACTTATTTTTAATTTTCTGGATCTAATTTGTGTAAAAGAAGGTTACTCTGGTGAAAAGAGAATTCCTGTGATAAGAGAATGCTTGTGATCAAGATCTGCAGTTCCCTTGCTTTAGCTACTGACATGGACATTCAACAAACTGCATCAAGAGAACCTGTCCTGATACTTTATGCTTGAAACAGAGAAACGGTAATTCTATTTTCAGCTCAAGTGGAGCTTTAGAACTGGATATTCTATTCAAGAGTTTCTCAATCTTTTTTACTCCTACATCTCGGTGTATGTAGTCGCACTTTCCATGACCCTACAGTCAACACTTTGCAGCAACTCATCCTCAGATTCAGAAGTTCTCCAAGATATTTTCTGTGCGTTTTCCAGAGACACAAAAGTAAAACCTATGACCCCAGCAAAAACACTGTTCTCTGATTTGGTCATAGGACCAAGCAACTGAGAAGTTGCTGCAAAAAATTGGCAGACTAGATGAGTTAGAGGAAATGCTGAAATAGTTCAAGACTTTATCTCTTAAAAAAGCAGAGGGAGAAGTGTGAAGATCAAACAGATGGAGCTTGTCAAAAGCCTTTATTAATGTTTGATTTTATGTATCACACTATATGAGACACTTATACACTCAATCTTTTTACTGCTACAAATATACATTAGATAGGATCTGTGTTGTCTGGAATGGCTGATAAAAATAAAACACCTTTTGTAATTGCAAGAAAAGAAGTAGTAAGAGTTATTACACAGGAAAAAGATTTATAATGCTGCCACAGGGCACATTACAAACAACCAAGGAAACAAATGAACATTAAAGGCCAGAGGATGATGACTTAATTGTTCTTCAAGATCTGCCCTCACCATATGGTTTACAATCTCTGAGTGTTTTTACCTTTCCCAATGTTTTATTGTCCCTTCGTGTTACACACATAAAATGTTAGGAAAATTAACCACTGGCACATTCTGATAAGATGATTTTCAAGCATAAAATGAAAAACCTTTCAGCATTTTTTGCCTTTGAAAATAATGCTAGCTTCATTTTTGTGTCTAGGTTGAAAACCTTTATTTGTTTTCTAGGAGCTGCCAAATGGTGTCCAAAATGACACCTGAGTGTATCTTGCAACACAAAAATGTCTGTTCTAATGTAATCAGAGCCAAGTCTTGCCACTACATCAAAAATTAGGCAGACAAGAGGGGAAAAGGCCTTACAGCAAGGGCGAGAGCAGCTCTTGTGCTGGCTGCATACCCCTCACCATCTGGCTACGTCCACAGCATGTGTTGCCAATATTTCCACCCCAGCCCTTCTGGTGCCCACTCATAGCTCATTTACCTTCTTCCAGTTACAGCCAGAGGACTCATGTGACATGTTTGGTCCAGGTCTCCTGGAGGTGGGGGTTGCTTGAAGTGCCGGGCATTCCCTAGTTTTCCTGGGGTGCTCAGTGTTGCCTTTTTGAGCCCTTCTCATGGCTTCCTTCATCACCAGTAGGACAGAAGAGGTCAACTGATGGCCACTTCCAGCCTTCTTTGGCTCACCCTTTTCCTCTGCCTTGTGACAGAGATAAGTTCTGACAGAAGCAGGCAATGTAGGTGCTACAAGCAGCATCCTGGAGCACCGCCTCTGCTCTGCCTCCCAAAAGCAGAGCAGTGACTAGCTGGTGACTAGCTTCCCCTGCATATTCTTTGAATGTATAAGTAAGACAGACTAGAAGTTAAGCCTGGCTCATTTTCCTCTCAGTCAATGCCTGTGGGAGTATTACACTCTATGAAGCTAAGGTCTGTGAATTTGAAATACATATTCAACCTTCAGTATTATAATGGTTCTTTATGTTCTTCTCAGCATGGGAAAATCTTCATGAAGTGGGAGCTGGAGTGCGATAGAGAGCTGTTTTGTGCAACGGCATGTTCTCCTAAAATGGTAAAAAATTTCTCTGCATAAGAGCAACTGCACCTCTTGAATCAAGCACATCAGAGGTGAATCCAATAGAAAAAGAAAGCTATAAAAGGTCTTGAGTCTGAAGATACAGTAAAAGAAATTGTTGGCTACAAGCAGGTGCTATAGTGCTATGGAAGTTTCTCTGTGGATCTCAGGACATGGAGGTTTGAGTTCTCTCTTCTGATGACATCACAAAAGAAGAATGGGGGGGTCAAATGCACCCTAAAAGTCCTTCTTCTCAAAAAAAAGTGGCAATATTTCATAGCCTGAGACATGTAATGCAGACATTCCTTTGTTCATCACTGATTGCATGTATGACAGCACGAATGTAAGATCTTTTATTTCTTTTCATACTATTTGTTAGACCATTTCTTTTTGTAGAGTGAGAGGTCATATTTTCTCCAGAATTCATAGAAAATATTATTAATATTATATAATATACCATGTTTTATACATATAATTAATATTATGAATTAAGAAGGACCAAGATACTGTGCCTTGTCAGATGTCATTTATTATGTAAACACTGATGTTATTTAATGTTTTCAGTATAGGGGTATCCACCCTTGTCCAGAAATACTGAATTCTGCAATGTTAATTATAATAATTCTTACAGGCTGTAGTGACAGCTTTTGACAAAGGAACAGCTGATCTGCTGTAGATGCATCAGCTGCCAGACTGAGTCAACTGTGAGGCTGCAATGAGCTGATGAGTCCCGCTTATGTGCATGTGTGTGTAAGTAATCAAAACAAAAACAGTCAGAAACACTTATAAATAGAAATGGTAGCATTGTTCATAGCTGTAAATTCCTGCTCATGTAGTGACTCAGTTGGTAATTTGTTAGGTGTTTGCAGGTCTTGTCAAATGCCAGCTAGCATAATTGACTGGTATTAGCACTGTTTGCAAAACAGACTTGTAGGGTTATAAAACAGGCCTTATAAAAACAGGTGGGAAACAAAAAAAGGCATTAATACTCTCCTAGAGAAGGATATTACATTAATCTTAAAATATTTAATTGATAAACTACAATTCCAAATGCCTCTGCATGCTATGTAAATTAAATGTACATCTGATTTAGAAAAAGCTAATTCGCTCTGTAGTGGCTATACATCTCCCTCTGTTAAATTTGTATCCATCACATTCACTCCTGTATAGGCATCACCTCTTCTGAAGAATTTCATGTTACACATGACTTTTAAGCCATAGTCATATTTTCACACAACCTTGTAGTGCAGTGAAGAGGAAGGATAAGAAGCGATCGATGTAACTAATGACTTCTTCACTTACTTCAAGCTAAAGAAGAATCCAGGAAGTGAAGACAAAATCAGGTTGCTAAAGATTAACGCAAAATAACATAGGTGAGCATACGAAAACAAAAGACGTAAGTATAAACCCCATGAAACTGACAAGACGTATCCCCATAACATATGCACAGCTTGCTAGCAGAAGAGTAGGAAAAAAATCCCTGCTCATTACCCAACAGTGAAGAAAACCCATGCATTTCGTGCCCTTTTTGAAACTTGCCTTTCCAAAATTCCCCATCGACTATCATTGGCTTTGACAGTTGATTACTTCACCCCAATGGGATAAGATCTCAGCCCAGAAAAAGGGGAAAAGAGGTATGAATACATTTAGGTAAGATAACTGTTTGAAAATCAGCTGGCGCTGATCAATTTAATTCTAAAATATTTATCAAAATGGCTGAAATAAACACATTCATTAGCAGTTATTTCTGAAAATTTACAGGGACAAGAGGTGGCCTAAATTCAGGCTAACCCTAAGAACTGTAAAAAGTGGATGATTTCACAGGGATTTTGCAGATTTTTCAGCTTCATTGTGGACCCTGAGTAACCTTGATTCAATTAACTAAACCATTTCCAGTAGAGAAGAAAATGAAAGACTACAGGATTAATAGCAGCTAATGTGGATTTGCAAAAAGTTTAAATGCGTCAAACCAATATAATTTTATCCTACAGTGGGGTGATGAAACTTGTGGACAGAATGAAAACACAGGAACATAGAAATATGTTTCATATCACAAGAATAATAAATAACTTTTAGTGGTGTCCTACATGATACTCTATAAGCAGGTTAGGGAGACGTGATGTAGACAAAATTTATTACAGGACAATCTGGATAAAATCTGCTATGGTGTGAGTGTAAATCTTGTTGGAAACCTGTAATCAGAAAGGTTTCTATCAATGAATTCCTCCCCACAGTAGAAGAGGTCTACTCAAAATCTGTTTTTACTTAAATCTTGTCATGAATGAATTTGATACTATAGTAAAAACAAGCTTATTAAATGTACAGATGATGGAAAATCAGGTGAAACTGCAAGAATGTTGAGACATAAAATTAGAATTCAAAACTACTTTGATAAATTGCAGAAATGATGCCACAATTAAAAAAAAAAATTAAATGGTGAGAAATGCAGTGTGCAGTTGTGCAAGTAAAAGGTGAAAAGCAACCTGTTAGAAGTCAGTCCTATGGGAAGACATAAACTGTGTAAGCATGAAACGGTTACTCTCAGAGGATCATTTTTGAAAGACAGCACAGTTTTAAGCCATCCATGTGTCCACACTGTGCACCTGTTACCTAGTACTGTTCTCCATATACCAAGAAAAAAAAAGAAAATTTATTATCAACTATGTACATTGAATATTTTAGGTAAGGTAAGATCTAATTTGGAGTATTTAATGGTTACAGATACACTCCAGAAAAGGATGAGATCCACTCTATAGGTAAAAAATGCCAGAAAACAATAGTTACCTAGACAATAATTCTTCTTTACTATTGTCTCCAGAAGCAACCATTCCTTCCCTGCGTTTTTCAAAATGTATCTGCAGTAAACCTGGAGGATACTTGACCTCCAGGTTAGCTGGCTGTATTAGCATGTGAGGATGGAATTTAGAGGGAAGTTACCTCAATCTGTGAATTCTTAGAAATCTGCAATGAATAAAAGCATCACCAATTTCAAGGAAGATGTTCTTTTTTGTGTTATACTATAAAATATGCAATATAAATTCTTTTCACAGGAGCTTTAAAGGTTTGTACGCTGTAACAGACTATGCCATAACATTCAGAAACCATTTTTATTCATCCATGTATTTTCCTGTATCTAGGATGCAGGATGCTTTCCCGATGTAATTCTTGGAAAGGCCAAAATGGCTTTAAATCCCACCTCCCCACTCTTTTACTGTCTAGAGCTCTAGGTTAAAGAAGTCCATCAAACTCATGGCTCGTTCAAAAATCTGAACACCTTAAGGTGAGTACAGATCTAGCTTGTGTCACTTGGAGACACAGCAACAAAGGTAAACTGCCTCTGGGAAGGGGTTGAGGTACATGGAATATCTTGACAGGCTTTCTATAACAGGTCAAAATTTTTTAATCAATCAAAATTGAGAGAAATTCTTCCAGTTCCTTTGGGGTTTTTTCCTTCACAAAATGGTTTGTGTTCTTAAAGTGTTCTCTTTCTGTAGAAGAAAATAATTATTGAAAACTGAGCTTTTTCAATAGTTTTTGATTCACAGTTAAAGAACACCATGTGAAATGAAGTCACATGAGCAAGTTCTCACATATGGCACTACAGCAGCGAAATTACCTAGAAAGAGGTCAAGAAGATACCCTGAGAAAAGTAGAGTGCTGCAGCTAAAATATTTTGGCTTACTACTTTTTGCTGAATACTGGGAGTTCTGTGCAGAATATGCAGACTCTCTCAGCTGCTGTTGCAAAGAAGCTGTCAAAGCAGCACTAAAATATCTGAAGATTATTGGGTATTTTAAAAGCCCACAGGACTGGAGTTGTTTTTGAGTCTTCATGTTAAGTTATTATATAATCCAAGTGGCTAGTTATTTGTTGCTACCAGGGGTGTTTTTCTTTTAACGTCAGTGCATTTCTTCTACCAGTAAAATACTTTGTAAAAATCAAAGTAATTTTATGTAGCTGTTGCTCTCTTCAGAGTCTGCAAAAATCACATTTTATTGCTTGAAAGAGCACCAGGTGATGTTACCTTCAGAATCCTCTTAATAAATGACTCGAACAAAAAGAACGGGCTTAATATTTTCATCTAGATCAGTTCTCCTAAGAAGATGAGCTCTAGTTGCTCAAATATTGTGTTAATATTGAAAAGTACTCTAAGGATAGGTGGAAGGTAAAAGCTTTGTGAAATATAAAGGATATATGACATTTGTAATGTAAGGACATTTCTTGAGAACATTGTTGAAAAAAAGAAAAGAGAAGACCCAGAAAAAGTAATAAACCCCACCTAGATACACAGACCCTCAGGAAAAAGAGGTAACAGAGACAATATCTATGAGCAGATCTCCCAGCTCACAGAATGAGGGAACGCAACTGAATAAATCACACAAGGCCTTGGAGAGGTTCCATCAGCTTTTTGTAACTGATAAGAAGGGGTGCGGAGGGGGAAAAAGAGTATGACAGGTCTCTCAGAAAAAAGCAAACATTTTCAGAATCTTTAGTGGCCTTTAAGGCAATGGATGAAACTTACTATAGGATGTTAGAGGATTAAAAACAAAGGTTGGCAGAGTTGGCTGAAGTAGACAATAACGTTGAAGTGAAATCAGGTGATCATAGATCTATACGGACAAGAAATCAAGAGCAAAGGAGGCACCTTTGATATAATAAGTGAAAAAGCCTTCCCCCTTGCTCTGGAAGCCTAATGAACACTCACTGCCTGTCTGAAACAGTAGTCAGGACTGTTACTATAATTGTCAGGAGTACCCAGTTTGGGACATTCTTCATATAAATATATATTAATCTGCAGCATCTGGTGTGCAACTTCACCTCTTCCAGTAACATCATATTTATTTGCCAATTACTCATAAGAGGGAAAACTGAGACCACCTGACAAACCAGTGTGAGAAGAGAAGCCTGTAAAACAGCCACAGTCAGGGCAGCCTGCCTTTCACAGCAGTTTGTGTTGTGGTGGCTTTTTGTAATTGCCCATTCTGGAGTACACTGCCTATATTTGGGGAGTTTTTCTATCTTGCTTATATGTTGCTTCCCATCCCAAAACCTCAGTCTAGTGTAACAAGTTTGATATCCCCATTCAGTAAGTGAAACAGTAGAAACCAGTTGTATGGAAGCTACAGATATGTCCTGTCTCAGTGAAGATCTGTAACAGACTATCTTACCCTCAGGCATCTGCTCTAATGACCACCTCATATATATATTAAGCATACTAATGATCTGCTATTCCTATCACTGTGACAATCTTGAGATTGTTATTAGATCTTAAAAATTCCAGATCACTTTTCTTAAAATAGACTAATGCAATATTATATCTGAAGAACAAGTCACTAAACAACCGCTGATGAAACATCCTTTATGGATCAAAATATTTTTCTTCACTCTAATACACTGACTTCTACATGTGAAACTGAAGTGAAGGATAAAATTTACATACTGTTGAAATTAATGCTCGCCATGATAAACATACAATGCATTCTATAAAGAGGCATGGAATACTGACTACACACTGAAAGGGGAAATTAAGGCTAGATATTAGGAAGAAATTCTTTTCTGTGAGGGTAAGATACTGGAACAGGTTGCCCAGAGAAGCAGTGCATGCGCCATCCCTAGAAGTGTTCAAGGCCAGGCTGGATAAGGCTTTGAGCAGCCTGGTCTACTGGAAGGTGCCCCTGTCCATAGCAGAGGGGTTGGAACCAGACAATCTTTAAGGTACCTTCCAACCCTTAACATTCTGTGATTCTATGATTCTTCTTTCTTTTGAGCTCTGTGTAAGAAAACAAAAACTGTCGCTTTTGAAAAGTAGGGGGTTAGCCTCTATGTACGACTAAAATAACATGGCTGCATATTGACATCCCTTTCATTTTGTTTTGTGGCTTAATAGTTTTTTACAGTAAACAGCTACCTCGACAAAGTGAAAGTACAGTCTAGCGATAAAATTCATGCTAAGGGTATGAAGATCAAAGCCTACTCTCTGTCACACAATTGCTTGATGCATTATTGGGTTAAATTGGCAACTACATTATCAATCAGTCATTGGAGTAAGCAACAGGAAAAAAGAATCCAAAGATGGATAGATGCTCACCTGTATTTTTCTACAGAATATGTTCAAACTTCCAAAACCACAGTACCATTCTCTGCTGCTTTATAACGGCTGAAAAATCTCACAGGCATCACAAAATAACATAAACATAACCAAAGGTCACTGAATCTAATACAAATTTCTAAATTGATATCCTAGAGTGAAAAAGGAGAAGATTTGCCATCTGAACTCTGTATGTGACAACAGTAACTTACTTAAGGGACAGAGTTGATGTGGGAAATGTCAAAGATTTTTTTTTACTCAGTTAAAAGGCTTTACCCCTTTAAAAGGATTCTTGCTGTTGAGTTCATCAGAGCTGTCACAGCATACTTTCAACATCTCTCCAAAAGGACTGATGCTGGGACTATGTTACTTTTGAACAGCTACAGTAGTTTTCATAGAAAATGGCCACAGTAGAAGTTGTGGAAATTCCAAAATTCAGCAGAAATTACTGACTACATAAATTTATGTAAATGCATTTTTAATAAGTACTTGATAAATAATAATAGTAATAATAAAAGCTTTACATTAGGGTCATAAACCATCTTATTTCCCTCCTAGAATTTGGTACTACTTTACAGCTTATTACTCCCATTTTTTTTCTACTTTCATAAAAGGTAAGAGAATACTAAACACAGTTATCTTTTCCTTTTTAATTTTAGCAGGTGGTGCTGATAAAACACATCTTTCTGTTTTCCACTAAGTTAAAAATATCACAAGAGAGGTCAGGTGTGCAGTAATACAGAGATTTACATAACAGGATTACATGAAAATAAGCAGTTAGTTTTTCTGCTGAAAAAGTATAGGGTAAGGAACTCAAGTTTTCCTTCAAAATCTGTTACCCTGAAATTGAAAGAGCAGGAGTAGAACAGGAAATGAGGGGAAAACACATCCTGCCCCTTGTGCACCAAATATTTTCTTGATGCACTCAAACGGTGTGTTGAAAACTATCACAAAGAACATGGGACAGCAACAGCCTTTAAGAAAGGTACCAAGCTGAACAATTTCTAATTGGTTAAATCATTGTGAAAATCTAATTTCCCAGACAGAAAACCATGATATCGTAAACTTTCATAAGAAAAACTCAGTATTGTACTTATCTATTGCACAGTCAGCCTTTCAACTCTTAGGTGAATGAAAACTGCAGCAATTCGTCCTCCTTCATTGCTGCAAGTTTTTCCTTCTAGACAACTTAGTTTGCAGAAATAAGCTTGCTACTGAAAACTCTATGGAATGATGACAAACACACCTCTTTCTAGTACAAATCATGTATTCCAGACACAGCCGATTGTGCAAGATAGCCTGTAGAAAAAAGTGGCAAAACTGGCTAGTAGGCATGAATCAGATGATCTGACACAGTCCAACCTTTTTTGAGATGAATGGAGGCCTGGCAGAGGGAATTATCAGGTCAAAGTGTGAGGCAATCTGCTTCATAACTATGAAGTGCAGAACAGTTCAGCTGAGAAATAAAAGGAAATTAAGTATTTTGGGTCTCAGTATGTACTGGATAAGCTGGAGGAATTTGTGACCACATTGCCAACAGTTCTCTCCAGACAGCCCCCATCTGTGACTTCAGCCTGGGTGCCACTGGTGGGGGAAATGCTTTGAATGCACCAAGAAACTCCAGGTATGGGGAATATTACCATGTGTCTTCTTGTACACTAAGACATTCATGGACATGCCACATTAGAAGAGAATTCTTGCAAGTTTTCCTTGCTAACTGTTCTATACCCATGGAACTTCAGAGGTTTGTGTTTCCACAAGAGTTGTTAGTGGATCAAATGACACTGAGAGTAAGGTTCTGAAAAGCTGTCAGATGAGAAGCTCTCCTGAGCACTGGAAAAACACACCAAGACTCTCCAGAAAATTAAAACTGCGCTGGTTGGAAAAGGTAAATGTGTGTGACTTTTGGAACATGAGGTTCATGGAGTATAACAGCCAAGTAAAACTTGCTTCTTCTTTCCTGATACTGACTAAATATAATAGAGCATAGATTAGAAAATGACCCAGCATTCCATAATTCCGTAATGCCAAGTCATTAATTTTGCCTTCAGGGTAGGTAATATCTCAGTCTTACACAATATGAGGTCTAACTAGATAATTAATCTACTGGTTCCTTGAACTCTGACAGTTTTTTACACTGTGGAAAGATACAAAGTAAAACTCAGACATAACTGTATTAAATAAAAGGATAATCAGTTCAACAAGGTTTCACTAACTTTTATTCAAACAGCATCATTTTCTGAATCCATGGCAAGATTTCTACCTGGCTTTTTGCAGGATGGTCTTTCTCGGTGAGATGGATTTATTCAATATACAAGTACGGTGAAGAGGAAAAAGAATCCAGAAGGTACAATACAGTTTTTTAAATGTTATACCTTAATCCTAAATGCTTTTATAGCTGTAAATGTATTAAGGGATGCATCCTGAGAATGGCTTGGCATTTCAGTTGACAATAATAGGGATAAACATGTTTTGAACATCCATAGATATCCAATCCATAGATTGTAATTTGCAGCTGAGTTGACATTGTACTGCTAGTAATACTGGGTGATGTGAAGACAGAGTGAAATTACTTTCTTTCATGCAGTTAGGGTTTACAAATTATTTCAGAACATTCAGCTCTTTGTATAGCCTATGCATGTACAGGATATCTGAATTTACAACAGCAAACTTCGTTTTACTGAAGGCTGAAAAGAACAAATTTTACACTGTATTAATTTTCATTTCAACTTTGGGCCTTCCGTCTTCCAAATGACAATATCCCAAAAACACAACAAAAACCCCACAAACTAAAAACCCCAACCCCTCTTTAAATCAGATGTGTTTAATTGATAGGAACAAGAAGCTACATTCTCTGTTACTCTCTTAGTATTTTCACTATGTTTTTCCTTGAAGTTAAGGAAAACTCCAACTAGCTCATTTATCAAGAGCACTTAGATAAAGTTTTATTATTAGAAAACGCAGTTCCCTTATTATGCCTTGAACAGGAGTTCTGATTGTTTGTGACTGACACAGACAATTGAATTCAATTGGATTTTTAGCCTTTTGTATAATTTCAAGTGAAAATCTGACATGCTCAAAATGCCAAATTGCTTACGAAAATAGTGGCAGCTATTAGCCAAATAATAATTTTTACAAAGATTTTTAAAGTAAAATAGGTCCAAAAAATATTTTAACCCAGCTATTTCAGAGAGATCTGGTTCACAATTGCCTATCTGGTCATCAATGCATGAATCTGGGAACAAGAAAATCTCAGTCAGGTCCCAGGGATCTGAGAGCTGTCTTCAGTACATAAAAACCAACTCTCTCAATGCAAATACAGATTCATTTACAAAATCTGCAGGTACTACAAATTCAATTGTGTCTTCCTATTGCCAGTCAAGCTTAGCACTTCAACAATAATTTACTCATAATCAGACTGAGTTGAAGCCAGCTGTGCCTCAGAATAGAAAATACCTTATATTTCTTTAGGAGACTTCTGCTAAAAAAATGTTTTCACGAGATCAGAACGCAAGCTTATGCAAATACAATCGTGCAAACCTTGTCATGTCATCATTGTGGCATAGAAAATCATCCTCATCCCAGGATTTACAGGTCCTTTGTTGTTATATAACATTGCATAATAATTTAGGAGAAATGGAAAATACATATAGCATTACTATAATTCAATGATGATTCCAATTTTTTAAAGACAACATCACAGTCAAATAAGAGACTAGAAATTTGGACCAGTTATTTAAATTCATTACCAGCTTAGTTTCATTAAGACACCATACTATGTGACTCAAGAAACATGCTTTTTCTTATCTGAAATGCATTTTGATAGATGTTGTCAACTTCTTTAAATAACTTCACAGTGAAATAATTTTTTGAAAGGGATAAGACAGTAATTGCAATAACTTCTTTGAAATATTGCTCTAAACTTGAAAAACTATTCATGCTTGGCTGATTTTTCAGTTTATTAAAAATGGCAAAAACAAGTTCCCAGTTTCATTCCAGATTTGCTAAAGATTGTCTGAAACATGAAACTATTACATATACCTAGTTTTACTTCTGTTACATTTTTAGTTTGGAAAGTTCCCATTGACTTCAGCATGACAAAAGAAGTTGCTGGACCTGGACCATGACAGAGGGTCTCAACAATCTTCATACAAAGGTACACACTTAAATTTAAACAGAAAGGAAGTCAAAAGAGCAAAAAAAATTCTTTCTGTCAAAAAATTCAAGCTTCCAAACTCTGTTCCAAGAAGGATCAAACAAAAATTAAATATGGTTTATGTTGTGACAGAACATGCAGGCACAACTAGTGTCTAGGTATCACATATTTTAGATGACTCATCTAACTGTTGACTAATGGACTTTTCCTTGGGTTCCTCCCCTGCTAACCTCATCCTTTACCTCATGATGAAATTTTTCACAAAGAAAAAGATATATTTTTAGTTAGCAGGATGGGAAAAGTATCACTGGCAACCAGCTATTGTAAGATGTAACCTTTGAGCCTAAGCTTGAACAATTTGCTACTGCTAATTTTTTTCATAATACGGTCGTTTGGAGGACTAATTACCTGAAAATTCTATCACTGCATTTATCTCTATTCATGTTATTACTTCTTTTTTTCTGTTTTCTAAAATTTTTACTTGTCATTACTTTGACCAAATAGAAATTGGAGGCCTCAAGAAGCTTTGTAAATCTAACAGACAGATATAAATGGCAAAGATGCTTTTACAGTTCCTGTGCTAGAAAATATTTGCCTTGATCTGGTAATTTCCTTTTCTTTCTCCATCTTTTTCAAGGAGAAGATAAAAAACCCCAACTCAGACAAACCCTCAAGGAAGTTAACCAAAGATTAGGATAGATACATCACTCCTAGGTACAGACCTGAGAAGCCTCACAAAAGAGCCTTTCTGCATCTAAGAAATCTGGGTCTGACCAAACAAGTGAACAGCTTCCACCTACATATGATTTTGGCTTGTCAGAAGAAGAGATTTGGTCACTGAGAATGAAGTTGGCAGATGGTATCTACTGTAGACGGGGCAATCTTCCAGAAGTTGATTCCACTGCTTTTCACATTCTTACCCCTCACTGCTCTGTTTTACCCATCCTCTGTGACAGCAGGAACTGCACTAAAAAGCCATATTGAAACTCTGATTTAATTCCCTTGTTCTGTTTCTCCATATCCATAAGCAGGGTTCAGTCCTGGCCCCTTCTCTGACCTCACCTGGCATCAGGGATGCAGGTGATGCAGGGAGAATCAGGGGAGGAAAGTGACAGGAAAAGGAGAAGCTTTTTGAATCTTGTGACATCATAAGACGAAATCCCTGTCGTGCAAATTTGTGATGTGGAAGGAGGAAACCTTGTGAGAAAAAAACAGATTTCAGACACCTTCCAGATTCTTCCAAAACCCTTCTTCCTCCAGGCCTCACTTTCCCTACAGAGGGTCTACATCATTACATACCTTCATTGCTGCTATATTTAACTTCCAGGCTAACAGCTTCCAGACTAACTACTCAGATCAGTACAACCAGCTGGGCAACCTCTGCAGTGTGGGGAGACTCAGATGTCTTAGGAGCATTCTTCACTGGCACACACTGCTCATCCTACAATGAGGTCAGATGTGTGCAAACCCCAGGGCCATGAAATGTCCCTATTACATGAGAATATTTGAGGGGGAATAGAAGGAGGACACAGACTACTTCTAGTCTTTCAATTTCCTTTACTTTTTTTGACAGAAAGACCTCTCAGCTCTGAAAAAGAGTCTGGGCTGCAGAAGGTGGATCACAGGATGCTATGGTGTATTTATGATGCTGTGATACCCAGTAATTTTATTATCAAGTACATCTTGAAGTTTAACTATAAGATAGCGACTCCAGGTAACCTCTAGGTGATACACTACTTTCATTTCAGAATTAGATCCCTGTCTCAGGCTAGGAATCACAAAGCCAGGGTCTCGTGTACTTAGCAGACAAAACAAAATTTTGGTACAACCAAAAGTTCTGACAATGGGCTAGTTGGTCGCTTCTCTGCTTGAGTCAAGACCGGATTGGCCACTGTGTTCTGCCACCAGCAAGCTCTCCTCTAGGTGCAATTCAGTAGGCATCAAGACATGCCATACTAGAATCTGACAATGAGGTTTGGGGTTTACACTATTTTTGAGCACCTAGAGGTGCTTTTCCTAGTAGTTGGTGCTAGTCCTAGTAGTTGGGCAAAGTCTGGATTGGCATCGAGGTGTGCTGCCAGGCTGAATCACCCCCAGCCATAACTTATCGATTTTGTCACAGGTGGATGGGCCACCTTCACATAACCCAGGGAAGGGACATATGCTAGTAATCTATATGGTCCAAAAAATATGGAAATAAAACCCCTCTGCCTCAAAAAAAGTGCCTCAGGCCAAAACCAAGATGTTCTGGCGCTGGAAAGACGTAGCCTCCGGCCTTCCCGTGAGACTAAGGGAAGGGCAGCCAACGCAACCATCCGTCGGAGAGGAGAAATGGAACTTCAGCCAGGTGAAGCTCCTGCTCGCAGGAGAGTTTGGGGAAGCTGCGAGAACGCCAAGCGAGAGGTGGCAGCAGCGAGTCGTCGCGCAGCCCGGTGGCGGCGGTCGGCCCGCACCGCTGCCGCCTCTGCTCAGCCCGGCGGCAGGCACCGCTGCCGAGCCCGCTGCGGGGCTCGTCCTGACTTACCCAGCGCGGCAGTGCGGGGCTGGAGGGGCGCGGGGAGGATGGATGGGAGCGCGGTGTCCCGCGGGAGCGGCCGGCCTGGCCGCCCCTGGCGCCCGGGGGCACGCGGATCCCTCCCTGCGGGGCAGGTGCTGGGACCGCGGGGTCGGGCAACAAACGGCCGGCTGTAGGCGCTGCCCGGGCGCCTCGGCCGCGCCTGTGCCTGTCCCCAGTGCCGCGCTGATGCTCAGCCCGCTGCGGGCGTGAATTAGCAGCGGTTACCCCGGGCAACAACCCAAAAATTTGGTCCTTTTGTTCAGGTACCAAAACTCTGAGCGGCGAGTTGAAAGGAGCCGTGGAGTGGTAACTTTCAGGTGAGCGCTGCAATTGCATTCCACACAAGTTTCTCAACGAAGGGTTAAGCGTGCACAGGAGTAAAACATGACTTCCATATTCCTTACCCTATTTTCTCGCAAGAAGACTTCTGAAAACATGGTAGGATTCCCACCTAGGTTTCCCAAGCATGGGAACAGAGACCCGAGGTAGACACGAGCCGGGGAACGAGCTCTTGCTTCCCTGTTGCTGTCACCGTTTTGGCTGGCAGACCTCAAGTTCCCAACCCATGACAGCAGGAGCCGTGGTCACTGCCGAGGGGCTGCTCCCCACCGACGACCCCCGCCCCAGGGTGCGCTCCCACACCTGCGCCCTCCGCCCTGCCTCTCCCTTCCCCAGTAAATCAGAACCCCCCCGGCCGCGGGGCTCCGGGGGAACACGGGGACGCGCCCCTCTGCGGCGAGGCTGGGGGACCCGGCCCGGCCCTACCTCAGCCCCGCCCGGCACAGGCGGCGGCGCCTCATCGGTNACACGGGCGCACACGGGCGCACACGCAAGCCCTGGGGGGGGGCAGCCGAAGATGCTGCAGCTGGGCAAGGTCAGGACCTTGCGGTGAAGCCCGGGGCCGTCGCTCGCCCCCCCCCCCCCC